>SMMW01000617.1:5382500-5982500 GCA_004794655.1 Marisa cornuarietis | reverse complement strand
AAAAAGAAAAACAAAAGATTCTGTCTCTCATTTGTAGAGTAAAAGGTATTCAAGCTAATTAAAATGTTATTGGAGCGTGTACATCAATTAACGGAGGCAACACTTTAAAGCAAATAAAATAGTAAGAACTACCATAGGGTCAAAAATGTTATTAAAACAATTTTCACAATTACCTTGAGATTAATTGTCCATGATTTGCATTGATAACATACTAGCAGAGACTGTTTATGAGTGAGTAGAGGCTAGTATAGATATTACCACACAAACTGAACTCATCAGTGAAATGTAATATAAAATTTCTGTGCACGTTATGTTCGGAATTTGCTTTTACACTCACTTCACTAATATTATTGATCTGTAAAATATTACAAGTATTTTAATAAGTCTGTGCAGATTTTACTTTTAGCGTTTGTGTGAGCAAACTAATTGCACAGCAAAATGTAAATGATGAGAAAGAGGAATGAATGTTTTCAATTTTTCAGTGGAATGGCAGCATGCTTAATATCAGGTTAATGGATATCAACAAAAAGGGTTAAATTAACATCCTCATCACCTCTGTTCTAGCTTCTGTGAAACCACTGATCTTGTCGATTTGATCCGACGGTTAACGATGCAGCCCTATTGGTTTATAATAATTTTCCGTTGTCAGCTAGAATTATTAATCTCAAATTACATGTAGGAAAGTCTATCTCAACTGCAATTAGCTGCTGGTCACTAATGTCCTCTGTAGCTAGTGACCTGTGGTTTTAGGTTAGTACACAAGCAACAGGAGTAACATGGTTCACATAATCAACTTCATACATTACGATTATATCTTTTGTGTGCAGTGGAAGACACTTCAGTTGAAACTGTTTCTCGTGAACTTGGAACGAAACATGTCTAACAAACTTACAGCCAAAAGAAGACAAACCCTCTACATAAAAGTTTCCACTTAGACCACGCAGCTACACAATTTTTTGAGAATTTTATTGAATTTAAAAGTAAAATATTCTCTACTGGCTATTATAACTAGCCAGCCACTAGCCATATGACGCACGTGAGTGTGCATATGTATGTGTAGATTTATTTATTTATATATACATACACGGGTGAGAAAGATAGGATGTATATTGTGTATGTATGTGTGAATGAGATAAATATAAGAGGCATGTTGAGCGTCTATATATGCAGGTGGGTCTGCATACTTATCTGCATGAAAATATAGACGAAGAGAGAAACAAAACAGCTAAGTTCGAAACCTTTATTTGATGCATTTGAGCCATTCACAAAGAGGAGCTATCTAATTCTCATAATTACCATCTAACTAATACAAATAAAAATAATAATATAGATTCCACATCATTGTATTAAGAAATTTAACAACATCGTAGACTGGAAGCAAAACATAGTTTTTGCTGTAAGTAGTTCCGACTGATTGCAGGTCATAATGAACTTCTCCACTATCACACGAAGATTGCTAATTCGTAGAGAGCTGCAGTCTGACAAAAAGACTCTTATTACTTTGTGCCAAGGAATCTCGGAACTGCCCAATAGCCTAATCACTAGCCATATCTTAAACTGTCGCATCCATTTGGAAAAATAGCTGCAACACCAGCCTGATCTCTTCTAAAGCTTCATCTTCTTGAAAAAACATATTTGACAGAGTCTGGCATGAGTGGCTGTAGCCTGTGATGCAAAGAGAGATCACAGAACCGCATTACAAAAGTTCAATGAGTGCAGTGATATTGGATAGCAACAAAGAGTTGAAAGAGAGTTTTTTCACACAAAAGAGAGCGCCCGTTAACGATGCCACCTGTCATCATCTTAGAGAACATCATGTGACAAACCCTTCCCAAAGATCACATCATTTCGGTATGTGGGCGGTGGGGGTATTTACGTAAGCTGGGTACAGCTCTAATAGGTAAAGAGATGCAAGTACTTTAGAAGCCACCCTTTACAAACACGGCAACTCCACGACAAACATCCGCTTCAGGATAGCAACAGCAATGGCCAGGCTGGACATTCTCTGGCGATGTAGCACCACCAGGCTTGTTACCACGTGTAGACTGTACAAGTCTCTCGTAGTTCCACGCCTGCTGCAGCTGCACATGTGAAACATGGACACTGCTTGCCAGCACAGAGCAGAAAATCCAGAGAGAACGTTTCTGAGGAGGCTGCTCTGGATCACGTACAGTGAGCGCAAAACCTTCCAGCGACACCAGGAACCTGTTCTTACAACTGTAAAGCTACACGAGCTGGTCTTTTTCGGCTATGTGACTAGGCACGACCTTCTGTCTACGTCCATTCTTCAGATTTTTCTGGAGGAGGTTTAGTGCTGATATGGACAGACGAAGAATTGGTTGGCAATCATAAAGAAGTAGACTGGCCATCCCATGTAGGACTTACCCACTATCGCTCAAGACAGGTCTATATAGTTAGCCTTATCAACCGCAGTGTCTGTCTAGTTGTTTATCAAACCGACCCTCTAATGGAGAGTATTAACAATAATGCATCAATTTCATTTAAGTAAAGCCACAGAATTTTATCACTTGTCCATAGCCAGTAGATTATATATATATTGCAACGGAGCTGAATAGATTCAGATAAGCGTCAGTCATGGATCAGCAACATCAGCGTCAACGACGAGCAGCTAAGCCCTTGCAGTAGTCGATGTGTTATATAGTGTCACATGGTCTAATGCGTCACCTAGCGATATCATATCCTGTTCAAAGTACAGATGATAGCAGTTTTAAAACAGACTTCAATGGATTCCCGACATATGTGGTATAGATATTGGCTACCGGATATTGTCAGGAATATACTCTTAGTTCTATGTAATCCACAACATAACATTATGGTGAGTAAGATGTCTCGGGTTTTCCTCTGTGTATTTTTGCCATATTGTGTAAGCCTAGGAAGTAGGTCAAATAAATTGGCCTCAATATATCCTAACCTCCCGTCTGAACAAAAACATAGCTATGATTGAATGTGTCTTACATCGGAAAATAGTGTCTGTATTGTATCCATTTATCCATTAAAAGCATAGTGAGATTACAGCTAAGTATTAATTAAGGTCACATGTTTTACATGCTGTACCCTTAGAGGGCGAAGAATTTTGTGTTTTTTGTTTTTGCTTGCGCAAAGAGTTGGCGTTCGTAGTGTTTTTTTCAGCTCTTAAAGCTTTGTCAGTTACAGTGGGTGAGAGCGGAAATTTTTTAACTCGAACCGCCAGTGCGATAGCAAACCCGCTGGCAATCAAAACATGCACGAAAGAAATATCTGTCAGTCATCCTCTTTTTCAGTACGCTATAGGTCAAGGGGTCATAATGAAAAGTCACACATGTCAAAGAAACGTAATAAGTGAATCCTATAAAGGCCCACCACAACGATTTATCGTCGGCAAGCTTCTCGCCCAGCATTTACTTCCTCAACCTCCACCCCCGCGCTAAAATAGAGTGGTCCGACACACAGGATGTCTGGAGTACCAGACCTTCCTTTAGTCATAGACAACGACAAGAAGACAACAAGATATCACAACGATTATGAGTGATAAATGTTAGTAACATGTCTGTCAGCGCTGCCCACTGTTCATTTGTCTCACTTCTGCCAGAAAGACTTTTTCTAATTATAACTGATTATAATAGTTATGCATGTAATATATTTCATGCAGGCAAAGCCTTTCAATTACCAGTTCCTAGCATACAGTGTATGTTGTGCCGGAGTCATTACTTAGTGAATTATCCGTAGTATTGTCTGTCATAATGTCCTTACACACTTACATTCAATCTACCGATACCGTGTCTTCCGACAGTTGACTGGCGTTTTCCGTTTCGCTTCAGTCGCGAGCTAATTGTCACAGCGCGGACAGTGTTCAGCCACAATAATCTTCACTGCTGAGGAGTCATGGACCTGTCGCCCCTAAACAGCCCAATAAGGATAAAAAAAATCAAGTTACCCCCATTCAGGACCCCACCTGCCGCTTACAAGTGCAAGCTGATACTTAATAAACGCACGCTGCTGCTCGAGGCAACCACCTTCCATGTGTTACTCGCTCACCTTCCTGACCCAGCCCTATCCCCACCACCCACCCATCTCCGGTCTGGCGGAGTAGCAGCAAAGAGCTGGTGATTGACACGTCACTAGGAGCGTGCTTGTGGGCTAGGATGCCGCCTACTGCTAATGCACTTTGTCTTGTGTGTTAATAAAACCTTATGGGTGCGGTTATGAGGCGTGGTCATAACTGGAGTGACGTCTGGTTCAGAAGCACGGTTATAAAATTTCATTGACATATTGAAGGGATGGTGATAGTTTCAATGGGACTTTGGAGATGTTCACCACCAAAGGCTATGTTAAATTTGAAAAAAGTGTCTACTAACACCGACAAGAGAGATAAGAGGCGGAGCTGACCTAGTCTAGTGATGTCAGAGGCCAGGAGATCATAAACGTGTTATTGGGTAAGGGGCGTGCACTACTTGCTGAGTGACAGCTGCCACCATGAGCATGTCGCCGGACTGAAGACACTAGAAAGCGCACCGTTTCCTCACTCGGACCAAAGAGCATTCTCTTTGCTCGGACCAACACTGCGGTCCTAGCGCCAAATCAGTCAGTTCCTCTTTAAGGTTCCAGGGAAGAGGACGGAAGTTCCCACGGAGAATTTTCTGCTAAAACCCTGGTTCTCGTTCGTCGGGTGCGTTATCTAATGTGACACCTCTCGTTGTGTTCTTTTTTTCCCATCTACTACACATCTGCACTTAGCCGACCTTGGAATCCACAAAAGACGCTGCTTTTTCTCCGACAAAAGTGTGTTTTCTTCGGTGTATTGTTCACCTGCATGGATCTTCATGTGTGCTCTGCCGTGTAAGAACTACGGACAACACAATTTCTTTCGCTCTAGTGATTCTCGTTCATCTCATTCACACGACGAGGACACACGTACATCACGCTAGCATTCGTGCGGACTGGGACACACACAGGTAAATAAATTCAAAGGCATAGATTTTATTTACATTTTTTACACATACGACTATTTCTATTCTAGCTAACCTACCTAACCTACTAAAACTTAGCACCTAACTCCCTGGGGTGGGGAAAGAGGGGATTGAATGACATGAGCCGCTTTCCAGCAGGACCATAGCACCTTGCAGCAAAACGCTATTTCTCTCCTACTCAGAGGGCTTTTGCTGCTTTTCCAAGCAGGACCAGTGGCCTTTCGGTAACAGATGCAAGAACCGACTTTTTCCTGCTATTTATACTAAAATGTTTGGGTACTACGTCCCCCGCTGTGTCGTCTGTCTGCCGCGCGATGCTCAGCTAGCGCGACCAAGCATAGGGTGGAAGGGGTGCAGGGTGGAGGGAACACACCACTGTCGGCGGTATAAGCTGTCTAGCGCTCCCGTTACACACGCGAGCCTGCAACGGCAACATCGATTGTGCCAGTGAAAACAAATATTGCCGCGAAGAATTTCAGCTAGTTTCACAGCGAAGTGCACGTTATAATCCAGGTAACCTCACTGGCGGTAAAGTTTGGTGACAAAGGCTGACCGCTGCAGACAGGTAAGGTACTGCTCGCTTCTAGAGTTGTATGCACCAGACCGGTAGGGTAGCTGACAAAAGGGGGCGGAACATAAAGCTTGCCTATTACGGGTCGAAAAAAAATCATAATTTTCAGGCAGACGGGCGGAATGCACATGTAGGTATAAAGGGCTATAGTTGCGAGGAAAGGTAAAGGTAAAGGTCATCCCATAACCTTTCCAGGTCGTAGGGGAGTGAGGTGTTAGAGACCCTACTTTTCTCGGGGCCAGCTTTTACATGAGGGTGGTGCCAATCTCCTCTCCCTCACTGCCTTACCTTCCCCAACCCTCTATGGAGTCAGGTACCCATTCCCGTCAGCTGGGTCGACTGGGGGAAGTTTGCTGCGCTTACCGGGAATTGATCCAGCGCGCTCTCGGTTCGGAAGCCAGCGCTCTAACCACTCGGCCATCCGCTTCCCCTACGTGGGTCTGTAACCGCGGGCAGAACTAGGCGTAGTGAAGGCGGAGGACAATGAGCTTCAGAGACAAGCGACGTAGATGTTAACGAGGTGAGTGTTAGCGATGACGAAGCTAACGAGGTGGATGCTAGCAATGATGAAGCTAGAGAGCTGGATGCTAGTGATGATGAGGCAAACGAGTTAGATGTTAGTGATGAGAAGGCTAGTGAGGTAGGTGCGGACGGGGACAAGGTTAGCGAACTGTGTGCTACCAAGCACGAGGCTAGTGTAGAAGGTGCTAGAGAGGTGGAGGGTGCCGAGGATGCAGCTAGCGAGGTGGAGGGGGGTGGTCATTGAGGAAATTATGACCCGCGCGAGAGGCTGATTGGGGTATGATCAATCAATCAATGTTTCTGACAGTTATAGTTTCATTGACTACTTACAGCACAGACACGTGACGAAGGTTTGCCTCCAACTGCTATGGTTGTACCGGAGACAACCGAGTGTCAATTTTCTGACATGAGAACGGAACGCCGCCGTTACGGGTCGTTTGCTCTCAACCAGAGAGTCTGGGGCAGGAACTGGTCTCCTCGATCATCACCGTGCAGGTATTGTTAATAATACATTTACCATCGGCTTCTGATTCCATGTAATAATCCTTTCTCTCTTTGGCCTTCATTAAAGAAGCGAACATTCAACAAAACTGACAAATAAAAAGAGAAAGTAAAGAAGGGGAAGAAAACTACGGAGAAAGAGGTGAAGTGAGAGAGAGAGAGACAGAATAAGAGAGGTAGAAACAAAGATCCCATTATAAGAAAGACTTTAATCTTTTGTGAAACATCTGTCCTACAGACTTGCCAAGGATGGCTATTTCTTTCATCCTTTCTACGGAAGAGTTCGGTGTTTCAGCTGTGGGCATGCACCTTGGGGTCACGGTGCTCACTGTTCCAGACACCAGCACAACGTGCCCTTTGCCCTGTGTGCCCTGATCCGAGAGGAGCAAGCTTTTCTTCTCCGGCGCCATGTTAAGCTGGTCGCTGAGGAGGAAGATCCCACAGGACCCTCGAACGGGAGGTTCCTATGAAAAATCAGCGAAATGAAACCTGTTGCTACAAATTGAGGGCAGAGCTCTTTGTCAAAGACTGACTTAAGATATCAAGTTGTATGTGTGGTCGATGTGGCTAGCACAGTGAACATGGTGAGTCGAGAACACAGCTGACCACCCACCCCCTAACTCGATAAGCAAGCTCGAGCACTACAACAGACCATAGCGACAATGAGACCTCTCAACCACTCCGTGGACGGTAGAACATTTTTACCTGTAATACCATAAAAAGTATTTGCCTAGGTGCCTAGATGTGTATATTTATTTGTTTTAAGACGTAAGTCATCTCGTGATCATGTTGTGATTTGTGTTTGGAGAAAATATAAATTGTGATATGACCTTCTTATGTGTGTTAAGTCGATTGTGTTGCCACATCTATCTATCTATCTATCTATCTATCTATCTATCTATCTATCTATCTATCTATCTATCTATCTATCTATCTATCTATCTATCTATCTATCTATCTATCTATCTATCTATCTATCTATCTATCTATCTATCTATCTATCTATCTATCTATCTATCTATCTATCTATCTATCTATCTATCTATCTATCTATCTATCTATCTATCTATCTATCTATCTATCTATCTATCTATCTATCTATCTATCTATCTATCTATCTATCTATCTATCTATCTATCTATCTACCTACAATGGAACCTCGATTATCCGGTCTTCGATTAACAGTTCATTCAGTTATCTAGGATCGCCAAGAATTCCGACTACAGAAATGTACACTATGTGTGTCACAACTTAGGTTTTCTTTGTCGATGGGTTTCTGAGAATTATTCTGAAAAGATTGAAAGTAAAGTATCTGTGCATCAGCCAGGCAATCCCGAGGGCGACGCCTTCTTCCGAGTTCATTAATTAATGACGCAGTCAGGAATAGCGCTACCTATGTAATAATGTATATATTAGCAGAATCTGATCTACAAGCAGATTTTGCAGCGCATCACAATGAATTTTACAGACAGTTCATAAATATATTTTTGTAACACAGTTCAGTTCACAAATATGTTTTACAGTACAGTTTAGTTCACAAGTATATTTTTACAGTACATCTCAGCTCACAGATCTTTTTCTACTACTCCGACAATTCTCTCTTTCTCTCTCATCCTACGGACGAGCTAGAAATTAACGCCGCACAGACCAGTCATCTACTGGTTTAAAGTAGGAAAGTGTTTATCTCTACCACCGCGAGTAGAGCTCGGCGTCCTGTAGTTTCTTTAGACCAACAGGATTCAATATTCTTTTATTAATCTGTTATCGTCTAAGGAAGCAACGAGAGAGAAAAATTCGATGAACTACTGGTTTGGTCTGTGCTCATGTTGGTCTCCTACTGGCGGATTTTCGTCTTGAGCGACCAGCTGGAGTAGTAACCAACCTCACCTTGTATCGACGATGGCACAACACTGTGGTAAGAGCTTCATCTTTCAAATGGGAAATTATGTTCCTCATCACAATCTAATGCGATCTTAGCTCAATAAAACGTACCTTCCAGTAGGTGACTAGGCTGCAAAGCGCTACACACATTCCGGTCTCTCTCTCTATATATATATATACTGCACTCAAAGCCTCCCACCACCAATTGGTGCAGCTTACCTTGTAGTGTGGTGGCTTGTGCGCCTCGTCGATTCACAGAGCCTGTGCACCTGGCAGGCCCCGCCAAGCTGAACTGGTCTGTCAGGGTAGAGGTCAAACTAAAATTTTGTACCCTGGCTCTCCAGGTTGCGGGTTTTGCTTTGAGCTAACAGCCCATTCATGTACAATACAAGCTATTACAGAAACCGCAGCAGTATCACAACAGGGGCCTAGTCAAGAAGAGCTTATGACGCATGCTGGTCAAAGCCCTAGGGAAGCCAGTTCACCGACATCTTCTGACGACCAGGGCAAGAACCATGACCAGGAACATCAGAACTCTATACGAAAGTGGCAAATCAGCTCAAGTGGCAAATGAAATGAGAAAAAACAACATCAGGGTCCTCGGGTTATGCGAAACCAGATGGAATGGAAGCGGCCAGAGAATAAGAACGGGGAGCTCTTCACAGACTTCTGTGCTTTCAGTGACCACGTCATAGGTGGCACTGTATTCCCACAAAAAAAATCTACACAAGACAACGTGCACTTCCTTAGATGGCCAGACAGAAGACCAGATCGACCATACAACGGTTTCTCGAAAGTGGAGAAAGAATCTCCAAAATGTCCGAGTGAGAAGACGTTGCTTCAGACCACCAGCTCCTAGTATCAGTCTTCAAGATCAAGCTGAAGTACTTCATCGAGCCAGCAGGCAGACCACACCACCACAAGTTCAATACTCAGTACAAGAACAAGGAGACAAGGGAAATTTATAACTGTGAAATCATGAATAAGTACGAGGACAGACAGAAGAATTAGTGGAAGAACACTGGTCAACACTCAAGAGCATTTGGAAGACAACCTGTACAGCTGATCTAGGGAAGAGAGAAAGAAAACACAAGGAATGGATGACTTCAGAGACCTGGGCAAAGACTAATTCAAGAAAGAGACTGAAAAAGAAGCTCTACCAGTGCCAAGACCAGGAAGAGAAAGAAGGTCTCAAAGCGGAATACAGCACTGGGAAGCCAACCGTCATGTGAAGAGGTCTGTTAGGGAGGACAAGCGACGCTTCACCCGTGAACTGACAGAGGAAGCAGAGACATCAGCCATACAGGGAAACATGAAGCAATTATACGAAATAACACGAACTCTGTCAGGCAGGAGCGTAAAACCAAACAAGCCGGTGAAAGACAAAGATGGCAAGACCATAACAAACGATGCAGGACAAAGAGACCGCTGGATGGAGCACTTTGAAGAGATTCTGAATCGACCTCATCCACCATCCTTACCTGACATACCACCAGCAACTGCACAACTTCATGTCAACATCAACCCTCCCACTAAGAAATCATCAAAGCTATCAAAAGCATGAAAGGTAGCAAAGCAGCAGGCCCGGACGGCATACCCCCCGAAACACTAAAGGTAAACCCAGAAACAACAGCAACAATTTTACAGACCCACCTACACAAGATCTGGGAGCAAGAGCTAGTCCCAACAGATTGGAAATTAGGCCACCTGGTCAAATTACCAAAGAAAGAGACCTGTCCAAATGCAACAATTGGCGGGGGATCATGCTGCTGTTCATTCCCAGCAAAGTCCTGACAAGAGTAATGCTAAAGAGACTGAAGAAGGTACTAGACAAGAGACTGAGACAAGAAAAAGCAGGGTTTCGCCAGGATAGGTCACGCACCGACCACATTGCCGTCCTCCGTATTATAACTGAGCAGTCTATCGAATGGCAATCCTCCCTTTATATAACTTTTGTAGATTTTGAGAAGGCCTTTGACCCTGTACACAGGGACGTCACCTGGAGGCTGATGAACCACTATGGTATTCCGCCTAAATTATCCTGGAATTTGCAGATGACATTAATCTCCTATCTTATCGGCAGCAGCATTCACAAATCAAACTGAGCAAGCTAGCAGAGGAAGCAGAGAAGACTGGCTTGAAGTTCAACAGAAAGAAGACCGAAGTGATGAAAATCGACAATAAGCAGTAACTCCCAATCCTACGTTAAGGAAGGAACATCTTTGAAACAGACCGCTTCACACATCTGGGCAGCATCGTCAACAAAGACGTTGGAGCAGACGATGACATCAGACGCCGCATCAACAAGGCCAGGCATGCTTTCAACAGCCTACACCCCATCTGTAACTCCCGAGGATTATCCCTCCGCAGTAAGACCTGAGTCTTCAACACCAATGTGAAGGCAGTCCTACGGTATGGCTCTGAAACCTGGAGAGTGACAAACACCATCAACAACAAGCTCCAGATCTTTACCAACCGAACCATATCCTGGGAGTAAGATAGGCCAGGCAGGCACTTGCCTGGAACCCTCAGGGGAAGAGGAGAGTTGAGAGGCCAAGGCAGACTTGGAGAAGAACAGTAAAGAGCGAGGCAAAAGATGCCGGAACCTCATGGGCCCAACTGAGGGTGGGGGGGGCTGCCCCAAACCGGCTCCACTGGCGAGGTGTTGTTGCGGCCCTATGCTCCTCGAGGAGTAACAAGGAATAAACACAAACACTCAAAGCCTCAACAATCGGTAATTCTCGCTTGAGAACAAAGATTTGTAGACACGTCCTTCGCGTCGACACTTGTCCTGCATCCGTTGATGGCTGGGGGTGACGGTGTCACACATACACACATGAAGTGCGCTGACTCACTTCCTTCAAGGGTTAAAAATAAGTATTATTAACACAAGACGAAGTACTCTCCAGCTCAAGGGACTGACAGGGACGATACACAGACATACAATGTACATTTGTCATAACAGCCAGCACAGCGAGGGTGGCCACATCCGACCTATTGCATCACTAATAGGCTTCTTTTTAGATAGTGAAAAAAAAGGGGGAGAGACTATTCAATTAACTGTCGTGACCAGCGCTTCACTTCCCACAGTGGAGGGACACTACGTGTAAGGGAGGGGAGCCTGCGGCTTCCTGGAAAAGCGCAGTCTACAGGGGCCGGGTGATGGGCCATGAAGTCTACGGGGCCTGGAAGATTCCAGGGGATATTTGAAGAGTTTTTTTTTGTTTGTGTTTTTTGAGTTGAAGTTGCTTGATTTTGTCCTGGAGTATGTTGTGGTCGCTCGATACCAGAGGCAGCGCTGAGTTGTGTGTATAACGTCTGACCCAGAGTGGAAGCGTCTATGGTTATCGTTGTTTACTTCGTGTGTGTGTGTGTGTGTGTGTGTGTGTGTGTGTGTGTGTGTGTGTGTATTATATATATATATATTGGAATTCCTAGATCATTAGTCTCCAGTGACTGTTTTCTTAGAGTTTAGTGTCTACAGTGAATCATTAGTTTCCAATGATTGGAATCAAGAATATCATCAGTGATAATTAACCCAACAAAAGGAATTTTCTTTCAAGACTTTGTTTACAATCAGAGATCTTATGAAGTAGTATTGAATGATATATTTTTACTGATAAATCATTTATTAATTACTGTAGCATAAATTTAGTTAATATCATTAAATGTATACAGGCCTGCAAAAGAGGCAGAGTTGCTTTGTGTTGACAAGAACGCGGAAATGTCCAGGCATCTACGAGTACGCGAGTGTCTGTGACAACATTACTACTATAAAAACCACTATTATTTTACAATGAGTGGTGTTAGTTAACATGACGGGGATAAATTGTCACTACCACGCAGGATTGTACAGTTGTGCTTATTAATAACGTGTAACGATCTGGCTAAATTCATTATAAGTAGTATTATCTCTCCAGTCACCACCACCTTACATGTGCGTGCCCCCCAGAGAAAAATTATGCGAGAAGTAGACACGACCCATACTTTGTTGCGACTAAGATAGGGTGAGTGAGGAAGGTTGGTTGGTTGGAGCAGCAGTGTGCGCTTATAACGGGGTCGATAAGTAAACTTTGTCAAAGGAGTAGGGTGCGCCTGCAGGTGAATGATGGGGGCCAATCTTGCAGACAAGTGGACCTGTCTAAGCTCGCTACCGGCCTGTTGCGGAAAACAAAAAATACTGCATGTGGTGTAACATTATTTTTATGACTAATGAACGATTCACTTTGACAACACGCGCTAGTAGTGTAGTTTCCTTTTTTTCACAGACCATCGTAAAGTGATGATGATGATTATTATTATTATTCACTACACACTTGTTGACCCCCTTGAATGTGAATTGTTCGTATGATCATTAAGTTACTGCAAAACACAAGTAAGAGGGACAATAGGCCGTCAGCAAACTGTCTTTTATAAACTATCTTTTATACGTGGGCACAATCTTCTGCATGTACTCTTGATCTGTATTTCTCATGTGCGAGAAAGTGCTTGTTATGATCTTATAGTTCGAATCTTATAGTTATCCAGCGTCTGCGCTGTTGAATGACTGCATGGGAGAAACGCTAACACGTCAATGTAAGGGCTGACCCTAAAAAATTAACAGACGCATCTTTGTCCCACAAATCACCACGCTGTGATACTGTGAAGTCCATGTCGATGACTGAAAACAAGGTTTGGTGCTCCAGCCACACTGTAGATCGGCTCGCCCTTTGACAGTGCGAAGGCGAAGTTGCGGAAATGAACGGGGGGCGAGTAGTAGTGGACTCCATAACCACTGTTGTGGTGGCCCTTAATAAGACCCCTTTCAAGCGTTGCTTTTACTCGCACATTGGAGAGTTGCTGAGGTCACGGTGGGCAAGAGAGGAACTAGCTTACGAACGTGAACGTGCTTTCTATCGCCCAAAACAGGCGCGAGTGGTGGGTATCAGCTCCCGCGTTTATCCATGTAACCAATATATGTCAAGGGACTGACTGACTGACTAAATGAACGACTAGAAGGCCGTATCATAACTACACTGACTTTTCTGCTCTGAGCCTTGACCTCATTTTGAAGTGGAAGTTAGAAAGTCACACATGATGCCAACAGCAGCCTGGCCGTGTGAGGTCGGGGTGGCGCGAATGACGTAAGGTTAAAGTCGACTGGATGTGGTTGCGAGTCCCACTTGCGCGCTACTGATTGGACGAAACGGTCACACCTTCATCACACCGTTAGTGGGTCTCTACTCTAGCAGACGGAGAGCAATGAGCTGCTTACTGTCGCGTCCCTACCAACAACTAGCATGGTAAGAACACTCATTTGTGGGATGATAATATTAGGCTGTGTGATGGTACACAGTGTGTGACAATAGTACCGAGTGATACCGCTGCTTGTCCAAGAGTTGACTCTACAAAGATCCCTAGCATCTGATGAAAGTAGTACTTTTAGTTCCGAAAACCCTCCAACGGCTGTTGGTACTTAATGTATTTCTTCCAGTCACATCTGCTGGTACATCGTGTATTTCCTGGCAATAAGACTACAGGAAATACGTAATGTACCAGCATTTGTACCAACAGTTATAACTACCAGATAATAATAATAATAAATAATAATAATAATAATAATAATGTGAACTTATAACGCACAGCATAACGACCAAGATAGATCGCACTCTCTGCGCAGACCAGTAATGATAATGAAAGATAACAAACAGCGGACGGTGAGAAACGTATATGCAGAGTGAACGACATAAAGATGAAGTACAAGAGTAGAACGTAAAGCAGTGGGTGAAGGTATGAAGGGAAATAGATACTGTGAGTAATGTGAGATGGAGTCATTACATGATGGTTAGCATGACAGATATTATTGCAAGGAAGTTCAGAATAGTAATTCAGGGATAGTACTTTGTGAAAAGATGTTTTTCAGAGAACTTTTGAATGTAACCTTGGAGTCAGAGTAGTGAATGTGATGTGGAAGAGAGTTCCACTGCTTAGCAGCACAAAGGGAGAACATTAGTTGTCCGTATGTAACTGTCTTTGTGGGAGGGAGGACAGAATGCGAGTGTCTGATGAGGAGCGAAGGTTTCGGGCAGGGGTGTGGATAAAAAAGATTTCAAATACATAATGTACCCACAGATGTAACTACCGAAAATAAAGCAACAGTGAAAGCACGAACGCAAAAACTGTCACATCCACATTCATAGTCAATTCGCCCTGAGTCTACAAATTATGCTCCCGAGCATTAATTATCCTTCTGCAGTAAGACCCAAATCTTCAACACCAATGTGAAGGCAGTCCTACTGTATGGCTCTGAAACCTGGAGAGTGACAAACACCATCAACAACAAGCTCCAGACCTTTACCAACCGATGCCTTCGCCATACACTGGGAATAAGATGGCCTCAAAAGATCTCCGATATCAGCCTGTGGAAAAGAACTAACCAGAATGCCCCTAGTCAAGACATCAAAAAGCGCAAGTGGGGATGGATAGGACACATCTTGCGCAAACCAGCTGACAACATTGCCACGCAGGCACTTGAATGGAACCCTCAAGGATAGTAGAGAGTTGGGAGGCAAAAACAGACCTGAAGAAGATCAGCAGAGAGCGAGGCAAAGGATGTCGGAACCACATGGGCCCAACTGAGGGGGGGGGGGCTGCCCAAAACGGGGTCCGCTGGCGAGGTGTTGCGGCCCTATGCTCCTCGAGGAGTAACAAGGAATGATGATGCTACATTATATGCCTCCGTTTATTTTAACGACATTTTCAATCATAGGCGCGGAGGAAATTTTCATCTCGACAACAATCTTTTGTTTTAAAGCAAAACCATAATGCCTTTGCCTTAACATTTCTTTGTAAGATTGTTTTAATTTCGCTTTCTGTTTCCAAAGATCAAACATAAACGTCAGTACCACGTGCGCCTGTTGAAGGGGGAAGTGTGCGCTGCGCCTACTTGGCTACACATAGGGAATTCCCATTTTCATATTGCTGACTTGTAAATGAAGGAATGAAAGATAATTTAAGAAGAAATAAAAGAAGGGAAGGAGGTGTCATTTCCATATATTAGTTGCGAAATACGACAGTTGCTAAGTAAGTCGTTTTTGTCTTTTGTTCATTTGGTGGTCGAACAGTGGTATCGGGTATCCCGTGGTAATGATTAATGTATTTAAATGCGAAAGACGTACTCATAGTAGGTGAGTAGGTTGCGAAGAATTCTCTACTACATGTTATGCCGCTACAGAACTATGGTTCCACCATTACATTTATAGCTGAGGAGCATCTGAGCATGAGATTGATATCGGGGAGCTATACAAGCACCAGTATAAGCTGGTATAGGCCGGCAACAGCTGGTACAAACCGGTATAATCCAGTATAATTCGATAAAACCGGTAAAACCGGTATAGGTGAGCGGATCTGTCAACTCTGAACCCTGTTTGCTATGCTACACTGTGGCGTTGACCTGATTCATGAGCCCACCAACACTACAGACGGGCGAGCAGACCTCATCCTGGTCTTGGAAGCGTCGGATAGTGAATTGAGTCAGGCGTGCTGGTCGGCCAGAAAAACCTGGTCTGTCTCCACTTACAAGACAGTTGACAGTGAGTCAGGACAGTGCTGGAGACGTGAAAATTGTGTGACCTCTCCTACTGAAGGTTCATATCCAGACTTTATCGCTGAAAGGCAGACTGCTGCAGACAGGTTAGTTTCTTTCATTTGTCGTGTCTTTCTATTAGTTCGAAAGACACTATTTCCAGTAACTTACGCCGCATCGTTACTAATTTAATTTCGTCAATTAATGTGCATATGTATTGTCAATTCCTAGTGATAACGTACAGTTTTATCACAGCGATATCGCCAGTGCTTGCAACAACCGCCATACACTGACAGCGCGTTCCCCTTCCCCCTGAAAAAAGTGCCAAAAATTAAGTATGACTTTTATTTGCTCTTTCTCCCTCTCTCTTTGTGTCTGTGTGTGTGTGTGTGTGTGTGTGTGTGTGTGAAGACCACCAGTATGTTACATTGAGTGGTGTACGTTTACCCGCAAGAGAAGAAACAACAATGCTTGTGCTTAAGTCGTCGAGCGATAGAGAAGCGAGACGAACTTTGCTAGTCCAGGGCAGCTCAGGCCGAAATCCCTTATTTTCGCACACCTTTTTTCTATAAACACCTCGTTTTTTCTTCTTTTTCTCTTTATCATTGAAATTTTATTTTGATCATTCACCGCATGAGGGTTATGAAGAAACTTTAACTATACACAATGTTACTATAAATATCTGTTAACCATACACACTAACTCACTCGCTCGCCTCCCACTTTCCCTCACGTCTTCTGATTGCCCCACGTCCAAGTGAGTATAGGGACAGAGAGAACATATGAGAGATGATAATAGAAGGGATCGTCGTACTAATATCAATATCAACACGACCAAAATCTAGAGGTCCAGTTCCTGCTCCAAACTCTGTGGTTCAAGGCGAACGATCCACATCGTGGACGCTCACTGTTCGTGTCAGGAATGTGGCATTCGTTTGTCTCTGGTAGAGCCATAGCAGTTTAGCTACGCAGCAAGAGGTCACAAGAAACTAATGCAGTTAGTGACCTCTTGCTTTTCTGAGTAATCACACGAAACCGAGCTTTAAAACGGTCTCTCCATTAATATCTGGATTATCACTGTCTCCCAGCCCCCTACGTGTTTATAACTACGTGAAGCCGACGTCCTCATTCTCCTTTTCCTGCTCAAGTGAGTCACGTGATCCAGCTAACCCGTACTAGTTGAAAGGATCCCGCTGGGGCATTCAGCTACTTTAGCGGTGCAGCGCTTGTCAACGCTTCGGCGAGGATCAGTGGTGACACCTATTCATAGCTCTAGCTGGCAACCTGTTCGCTCCCAACCATCCAGCCGCCCTTGTAACAGTCCGCCACACTTATTGATGAGGTAATCATAACCATACACTACTCGTGTAAAAACGCTCGATTCCTTGTAGTGATGTCAAATTAGTCACATGCTTTCTTTTTATTATTTTTTTTTTAAACAAAGTTAACCAGTTCGATCGAATGTTACAGTGTGTGCACGTGCGAATAAAACATCAACTGTCCTCGCTTAGATATGACCCAAAACTAGATGCGATGTTCCGACGCTATTAACACTAGGAGTGTGGTCAGCAATCTGGTGGAGGAAAGTGGGTCTGGTGTACCCGGGCCCACGGATGCGAAGGGGGACCTGCCTTGGTCAGTGTATTTTTTCTTTTTCTTTCAAGTAAAAGGAAAGAAGACAAATACAGTAACATGGCTGCAAAATGCAAAAATCATTTTTCCTTATTTACTGACCACTTACGTGTATATAGCCCTAAAAGGCTCATCTCGTGCAGTGGTGTAGATCTTAGTTGTTTGCTGTCTATATTGTTACTAAAGGTAATGTAGATATTTCCAGTCTAATAATGACTTGCACGCACACTTCTATATACTAGGAAAATAATTCACGATTACAGTTAACGATTAATGCAAGGAGCCCAGAAAGGTCCTGTGCCTCCTGGCCTGTGCTGGCTCTCGGCGGCCCTGAGCTATACACAAAATGAAATATTAATAGAATAAAACTTGATAAAAGAGTTGAAAAGAAGAGCTGAGTACTGTCTATACCTCAAACAGAGGTCAGTATCAACGGATGCATAAGACAAAGTAGATATGTTGCCTTTAGGATAAGTAGCAGCAATTTCATCTCAAGCCTCTGTCGATTCATACTTACCACGTAGAATAACAAACCTGTTAGTAAACAACTGTCTGCTTTCAGAAGATCTATGAGCTACGATTTCTGAACTCAGTTTTGTTAATATTCCACTAACGACGTGTGTGTGTGTGTGTGTGTGTGTGTGTGTGTGTGTGTGTGTGTGTGTGTGTGTGTGCGTGCGTGCGTGCGTGCGTGCGTGCGTGTACTGCATAGCTGTCAGGGGAAGAGGGTCGATGGAGGAAAGATCAACGTAAGGTAGCGTCCCCTGTTATTTGTTACAGTTGTAACAGCGCAGGGCATGTCTCTCGGTTCTGTCCTCAAAACGCAGACAGGGTGAAGAAGGACACTTCTCGCGTCGTTGTCCCCATGGCAACGGGTGGCGTGGTTTTGTAACCGCGGACAGAACTAGGCGTAGTGAAGGCAGCGAACATAGGGCATCAGTCGTTAGCGAAAAGGAGGTTAGCTAGGACGAGGCTAGCGATGTAGATGTTAGCGAGGTGGATGTTAGGGATGACGAAGCTATCGAGGTGGATGCAAGCGATGATAAGGCTAGGTGCTAATGGTGACGAGGTTCGCGAACTTTGTGCTAGTGAGTACGAGGATAGTGTAGAAGTTGCTAGCGAGGTGGAGGCTGGCGAGGACGCAGCTAGCGAGGGAGTGACGGCCATCGAGGAAATGATGACCCACGTTAGAGACACGTCTGGGTGTACAGATGATCCTAATCTCCCTGATAGCCAGGCCGGGGGGAGCCACGTGGAAAGTAGGCAACTGCGATCTCCAATTGCGAGGGCCGGCGGCGATCGAAAGGTGCGAACGTCGGAACCGTTGCAGGCGGATGGAACTGGCTCTCGCGGAATGCGAACGCCAGCTGTCCAGGTTCACGAAAGTGTGTGTGCGTGATAGAAACTGTTATAAGCAGCAGTTAACTCTGGCAAGTGGGGTGAGGTGGAGCTTACATGCACGAGCGGTGTTCACACAGCCCAGAAAATGAGAAACTTGTATTTTTGTTGAATAACGAAGTAGAGAAAACAACGCGTTCTCTGAGAGACAGCGTGGTAATGTCTGCCTGTTAAGCGTTGACGAGAAATACAACTGGGAAATAACTCGATGACTATAAGATGCTGACAGTTTCTCGTCAATTAATTGTCACAGACGTGCGTGACTCGTGATTAAGAATTTTGTGTTTTTGTAAGGATGAAGTGACAGGTAGACGGTCTGATATAAAATAATCTCAAAGGTCTTATAAGTCATTAGTAGCCATCGAAGAAAGATGTTTCCGACAGTTATAGTTTCTTTGATTACTTACAGCACAGACACGTGACGAGGGCTTGCCTCCGACCGCTATGGTTGTACCGGAGACGACCGAGTGTCAGTTTTCTGACATGAAGACGGAGCGGCGCCGTTACGGGTCGTTTGCTCTCAACGAGAGAGTCTGGAGCAGGAACTGGTCTCCTCGATCATCGCCGTGCAGGTATTGTTGATAAAGTGATCATCTGCTTCTGACTCCCTGCAGTAACACTTCCTCTTCTTCACTTAGTAAATACTGACAATAAAATGAGAAAGAGAAGGGGGAAGAAAAGGACAAGGATAGAGGCGGAGGAACAAAAAGAAAAGATAGGGAAAGAAAGAGACAGAGAGAAAGATAAACAAAGATCCCATTACAATGATGATGTTAAATGTTTTGCGATAACTTCTGTTCTACAGACTTGCCAAGGATGGCTATTTCTTTCATCCTTTCTACGGAAGAGTTCGGTGTTTCAGCTGTGGGCATGCACCTTGGGGTCACGGTGCTCACTGTTCCAGACACCAGCACAACGTGCCTTTTGCCCTGTGTGCCTGGGTCAGAGAGGAGCAAGCTTTTCAGCTCCGGCGCCATGTTCAGATGGTCGCTGACGAGGAAGATCTCAACAGAGTCCCGAATGGGGGGTTCCTATAAAAAAAAAATCCCAGCGAAATGAAACCCGTTGCTACACATTGAGGGCAGAGCTACTTGCCAAAGACTTACATAAGAAATCAAGTTGCATCGATGTGACTTTCTCAGTGAACATGGTGAGACGAGAACACTGCATTGAAAACTGACCACTACAACAGCCGATAGCGACAATGAGACATCGCGAGCACTTCCTAGACTGTAGAATATTTTAACTACCAGAATAAGGCGTATTTCTGCCGTCTAGGCAGTGGTCAAGAAGTCACATCTAGGGAGTGGTTGAGTCGACCTGTGGAGTTGAGATGTGATCTGTTTACACTAATGTCACGCTACACCCGCCATGCATACAACTTCATGCAGTCTTCAGTTTGACGAGAAAACAATGCAGTCAATAGTTCTGCTCCCACTGTGTATGAGCATTTTCCCTAAAGCTGTTTGTTTTCGTGGGGGCCTAGATTTTTACATCAGCATATGTTGATTTAGCTAAATAGACTTAAGGAGAAAAGATGTTTAAAGTCAGAGAACGCGTTTTTACCCCGTCAGATTGTGTTCCACTTGTCTGGAGTACTCGTTTGGGTAACTAGATGTAACTAGCTATGTTTCCTTTAAGACGCAAGTCATCACGTGATCTTGTTGTACCTTTTAGGCTGTGAATAGAGAAAATATAAAGTGTCATATCACCTGTGTTGACCAGGTAACATTGTTAATGCATTGTGATTGGCTGACTGCGTACTCGTCCAATGCTAGTACAATATTTGTTTGTTTATCTATATCTGCTTGTTTGGCTGCTTACCTGTCTGTCTGTCCTGACTTTTGGTAGGACAGTACCTTTGTTTTAAGCAGTTCTAACCTGCGATTTAAAAATGCAATGACGTGAGCCAGCGAAGAAAAAACAATTTGGAATCCGATTAAGTAGGTCTCTTCATTCAATCTTACTTTCGTCTTTATCAGTACAAGAGCCGTCATCATCAACGAAACTAGCCTTTATAATCATTAAAAATAAATCAGAGAAAATATAAAAATTATTTTATTTAACGTGACAGTCCCGCTGTTCTGCCCAAACAACCTTTCAAGAATTTGCAGCAGCTGTTGACAGTATTTAGTGAGAACTAATCAATCGCGCAGCACGTGACTTGTGTCATAGTCCAGACCCTCAACAGCGGGTCCGATGGATAAAACTGTAGCCGCACAATCTCTAATCGAGAGTTTTATCAGGTTTTTAGTTTTTTCAACCGTAAAACATTCATAAAGCGGTAGAGCTTCCTTGGCACTTATTTCTTGGTTCCTGCATATCACAGGATCACCGTCAGAGTCTGCAGTGTGATAACTGCAAGTGCGTACACTACATTAGAGGTAGATATGTTTGATGTGGATATGGGCGAGTTGGTTTCAGTTTGGTCGTTGAATAAGTATGTATCAAATGCTTATTTTTCTTAGTTACCTGTGTATTTGTTTTGGCTTTGCGCGTGCTCTCAACGAGTAACTGGGAATGAAGTATCGAAGAGGTGGGAGAATTTAGTACCACGAGAAAGCTCTCGTTAGTCATTTTAATACTCAGGTAAATTTGCTTCATCGAATGGAGAACTATATGTAATTTTCATTTTACAAACGATATTGACCTGCTTGCAGGGAGCAACAGAGAATTGCAAGACCGAGCCAACACGCCGACGGACAGTGCACATGATAAGGAATGAAGACCAGCACAGACAAAGAGGACACATTGTCGACACTAACGGCAACAAAAAAACAGAGATCTACATTAACGGGGCTCAGCTCGAGGCAATGGATATGTTCAAGTACTTGTCAACCACCCTTTCCAAAGATGGCAGCACATACCCATTTCGAAATTGTTGCTCAAAACTACTCATTAAATGCAAATTACACTGAAACGTGACTTCTGTGACAGTGTAATAGTAGCATTTTCATATTCATTACACTAAATAATAACTTCTGCCCTCTCTAGTCAAATACTCAGTGCTATTGTCGAATCGACTCTTGGTAGTGGACTAATCAACTAGGGTTCGGGGTCGAATCCACTTGTACTTGGTCGAATTAGTAACGGTTCAAATCGCCCTGTGACGTATGTCGTACTCGGCTAATCGTTGCTATCTGTAACCTGGTATCAAGCTTGTGAGACGTTTAACAAATTCCCAAGTAATTCTTTATAAACCCAAATGATAAAAAGTGCAGCATACAACAACAATAAAATGAAACTTGCGAAAGTAAATAAACTCAAGCGTCTCCAAAGGTTTTCAGATCATGGCTGGTTGTAGTGTTGTAGAAATGTGTCGTATTGTCTCCTGTATTCCAGGCTAGTCGCGGGAATTAGCAAATATACTATAACACTTTGCGACTCATATGTTTTGTATTATAGTTTTTGTTGTGTTTTGAAGATTTTTTTAACCTATTTGGGGGATTACGTTCCAGATACCCCCGCGATAGGTGAAAATCCGGTAGCAGCATTATATTTATTTTATGATATATATATATATATATAAAGACTTTGTAAACCCTTCCCACGCTCCTATAAACATTTCCCACTCTCTTATTAACCTTTTCTACACTTTTAAACACTTCATTTGCTCTTAAACACGTTCTACACTCTACACAAGGGGTAGTGACCTACAGTACTGCATTTCCATTGTGTACAGTAAGGCATTCATCAGCTAATGAAATATCTGTACATTCTGTATTTATTTTGATTTAATATTCTTTTAATACGTTTGAATTAATATTTTTATATTTTTTACTTGTTTTAAATTTTTTAGGCAAATGATTAAAATAATAAATATTATATAAATACTGATATACCGCAAAATCCCGCGATATAGCGAAAAGTCCGTGATACAGAATTAGCTATATTGTTCAAAAAAAAAAACAAAAAAAAAACTGCAATGCAGTGAACCCGCAATAAGTGAATCGCGATATAGCAGTCATGGGGTGGGGAGTTGGGAAGTGATGTGATTGTATGACATTCACATAATCCACTCTATATTGCATTACAACATGACATGAAGATAACATATGATCTTTTATTCTATTATTGAGCAATCTTCAGCACCCCCCCCCAAAAAAAAAATTTTTTTTAGTGGTTAACCCAATACGTACTGCTGTAACGATTTAATTTATACTAGACTATAGTATAGTAGTGTCGCTAGGTGGTAGGGATACAACTAAGCTAGCCAGCATGAGGTTTCGCTGGTTCTTGGGACGAGGTAGTTAGGCAAGTAGCGACCTCCTAAAGAAACATCAGCATTCCGAGAGAATCTTTGATACCTACTGGCGACTGCTAAGAACGGGGTCTCAATGTTGTGCTTCTGCCCTTGGGTAGAAGTTTCAGCTACTCTGGGGTAGAAGGGACGAGTAAACGCGTTGACTGACGCAGCCGAGCATGTAAGGACGAACAGTCACTGTAGCCGTTGAAATACAGTAACGTCGCTGGTAAGGTGATCACCTCAGTCACATGTATAGGTGAGATGCTTGTAGTCTTGGAGTAAAATCATGCAGTGACTCCAGTTTCTAATTGAATGGCAAGATTTGATGTAACGACAATACACTGTCATTTAATCCTAGGACAGTGTGTTGTTGGTGAATGCGGCTGAGCATGGAAGGACGAAAAGTGACTCTAGCCGTTAAAATACTGTAATATTACTAATTCACATCAACGGTTAGAAAGTAATTGTCGAGGAACAAATGCCATGCAACCCGACGGCAAGCTATTAAATTGCATTATATACCAGTATACCTTTATACCTGTACACCTGTAATTCGATACTTGATTTCCGAATCCGATTTATGTTCCCGTTGTCTTTTCGCCGACTTTCTCGTTCAGCTTTTCCTCATTTTTTCGTCATCGTTCAAGCACAGAGCGAGTGGATCATTCCTAGACTGCCAGAGTTCCAAAGTCCAAACACACTGTAAGTTAAAGCTAATTGCCGTCAAATTAACCATTAGAGACTTCCTAACTAAACCTGCTTGGTACTGTGTTATATCTCACAGTCTGGAGCTCTGCGATAAAGTCTTTCTTCAGAATTAAACGACGATGTTTATTGGGAAAAAGAGAAGATTAAGGTGTGGAAATTCAATCGTCTAAACTGAAGCATTCTTTCCTGCATAGTAGAACATAAACGTTTTTATCTTCTGAGAGGAAATTACAGTGCGGTGTAATCGTCCTTGCAGCTATGACATACGAAAGATTATTTGATATGAAACCAAATGAAGTGATCAATCCTCTAAATCTCCGATGGAGGCAACATGTTTATCATGCACCTGCAGGCCGTCGTTGGGATGGAGGAGGTCGTGATATTCGAGAGAATGTAGATGTCCCCGAAATCGAGATCGATTTTGAAGTTCAAATCACTGCAGCTGTCTTGAGTGTTCAAATTGCTGGAGTAGTCTTGAGTGTTTCGCTCTTTAAGTCCACAAACTGTTGGGATCGTCCTGCACTGAAGATTATCGAGGTCCACTTCGACGTCAGTGTCGTCAAAACATTTGTTGATTTTGTCTTGGATATATGGCTAGAGATTGTCCATGAAATATTCTAAGTTTAACTTTGGTGATGCAAAGGTTCATAAGTGAGACATGTTTTGAGATATACAGCAATGCATGAGGAATTGTTATAAGAGTTTTATTAAATAAAAGAAATATTTTTGATTCCCGAAACACCGATTTCCTTTAGGCGTAAACTTTAGATTGAGGTAATGTTTGTTTTTATCACTCTAGGCAAGTTGTTTTTACCTCTCATCTGTGGAATGCCCTCTCTGTTTGTCGATCATTCAACAGATTTACCCCATCACACGTGGGGGGGGAATTCCAAGGCGTCTATAAAATAGTTAACATTTGCAAAGCTTGTAATCAGCAGCGAGTAAAATAAATAGATCATTTTAGTGTCTATTACCAAGCGTATTTTCTTCTTGAATCGTTTGACATGAACATTTTTCACACACAGATGCAGTTCAGCAAACAGAAAAAAGTGGCAAAGAGCTCCATAGGAGGGGGAGAAAGTCTAGAGGCACAGGGCGGCTCAAAGTAATACACCGAGACCCAACCAGCACTGCTCCTTGCACCCAGTAATCATGATGGACAGGTGGACTCCACCTACCCCTTCCCTCACCACACGCCGTATCACGCTGCGTGTTTGCAGTCCCTACAGGAACATCGATGAATATCCTGATGATGATGATGATGAGTACACAAAGCGAATAGGCAGAAGGTCAATGATCACGTTATACAGATTCCTCTGGTAACGAGAACTGGTCAACAGATTACCGCCAGCTTGCGAACATTGATAATTGACGACCTCACTCGTTGTGGGTTTCTGTGGGAGCTTCCTCAACGACCAGCTGTTCATGGTGCGGGAGCTGAAGAGCCTGTTCCTCTCAGACCGGGGCATACAGGGCAAAGGGCACGTTGTGCACGTGTCTGGCGCAGTGAGCGCCGTGACCTCAAGGTGCATGTCCACAGCTGTAGCACTCAACCCTGCCGAGGAAAGAATCGTAAAAGTATCCTTCATTGGCACGTCTCTAGATCAGAAGTTGTCAAGAGATTTGAACATCGCCCATGTAACGAGCAATTTTTCTCTGCTCTCTTCCTTTCTCCCCCGTGTCTGTCTGTCTGTCTGTCTGTCTGTCTGTCTGTCTGTCTGTCTGTCGGGTTTCTTTATTTTTCTCTTTTATTCTATTATCACTTTTGTTAGACTGATTCATATGTTTTTTCTTTCGTCAGTCAGAGGTTTTGTTGAGCATAGAGGAAGAGTTGTACGATTGAGACAGGAACAGATGATAATTGCACCCGTACCATAGAGTCAGGAACAGATGACAATTGTACCCATACCTGCATGATGATAGTCGGGACCAGTTATTGATCCAGACACTCTTGTTCAATGAAAAGGTTGCTTGTCTCTAGTATTGCCATAGCTGAGGGATGCGAGTCTTAGACGCGTGTCAGTATAGACGTCTGTAACCCAGACATTGTCAATAGATTTGAACATCGTCCATGTAACGAGCCCTTTGTCTCTACTCTCTTCTTCTCACCGACCGTCTCTGTCCGTCCGTCTCTTTCCTTATGTATTGCTTTACTCTGTTATTCTATTATCAGATTTGTTAGATACCCCTGATTCATACGGCTTTTCTTTCCTGAGACAAAGGTTTTGTTGAGCACCGAGAAAGAGTTGTAAGATTGATGATAATTGTACCCATACCATAGAGACAGGAACAGATGATAATAGTACCCATACCATAGAGACAGGAACAGACGATAATTGTACCCATACCTACATGGTGATGATAGAGGGTACCGGTCATCGATCCACTCTTAAGGTTCGTAAACGTCGAAGCTCCATCTTCATGTCAGACGACTGACAGTTGCTTGTCTCTTTGACGCGTGTCAGTGAGTTAGACTGTAAATAATAGTCACAAGAAACAACAACTTTTAAAAACACCTAGTTTTGTGTGATGACCACTAATAACGTATTAGAGATTTTACCTTTCTTGAACCTGTACCTGATGTCGCCTCAGCCTTAAAAAATACAAAATCTTTGAGCACGTTTACTGTCCTAACCGCTCTATTATTTTTGAACAAATCAAACTCTTCTCTTCCTCTCCCTCCTATTTTGCTTTGTAACTGCAGCACAGTTTTGGGTCGATTAGTCGAACTCTCAGTGTAATCAACTCTTTTAAGAATTTTGCAAACCCAAATACTCCATCTGTCATGGAACTGATTTTATAAGGTTCCTTAACTTTTAATCAGTCTTGAGATTGTCAGTCATGCAAACCTCACTTGTCATTAGTCATGTGATTTTCCTAGTATAAATCCTCGGATGACAGCGCGAGACAACGCTTAATATTTCTGAGACAGTTTTTTTGCCAGCCAGGCTGTAGCCACTCGAATGTTTTCGATAGGACATGAAATCTGCGCATTTGATCACAAAAGTGACACACGTGGCTGCTAAAAGTGACTGAGGACAAGCACTGTGTACAGTCATTGTTATGCTGATAGCAGCTCACTTCAACATCTAACAAGCAGACAAACGCTACACGGAGATTGCCAGAGAACACGTGGATTGTTTAGACGAACATTAACTTTCTTCTTTGTCGACACTCAGATGTTCGGAGTTGATGAGTCAAACACTTACCGCGATGTGCGAATTCGATGTGAAACAATAGACTTGATAGCTGAGTCGTTTGTTTTCTTTGTCTACAAGTGGTTGTTTCTCTCGTCCTAATCATCTTCGTCACCGTTATCATTAACATAACCGTCCTCACCATCGTTATTATCGTAGTTTTCATCATCGTCATCAGCACCATAATCTTTGAAAAAAATCCTGGTTTAATCAGACAAAAAAAAATCTTAAAACAGCTCATACAACCTGCCTTCTTCAGCTAATAATATACATAAGACTAATATAATACACACGTCAAAGTATATACAGAATGAACCATACCAAAGATGGGGCCTTGGAAATTGATGTAATGTTGTCCTGGTAGGCACAGCTGTACCAGTGACAAAGACAAAATAAATGTAATCTTCATCATTAAACTTGTTTGGTATTAACTCGTCTGAAAGTCTGCAGGTGACACTTTTCTTTTTCTTGTAAAGAAAGGTTGACTGAAAATTGCTCACTCTGGTGATTTTTTTTTTCTATGGAGCGGGGTACTACAATTTTGATCGTTTAACGTCAGGAAAATGTATCTTGAAGTTCAACGCTCCATGGGAGATAACCCTTTTATACTATGTCTTCATTTGGACCAGCTTAACGTTGATGGAAAGTGAACTCAAGATTTTGTTTCTCTCAACCTTTTTTTCATCTATCATGAAAATGTGTGTGTGTGTGTGTGTGTGTGTGTGTGTGTGTGTGTGTGTGTTCTTGAAAGTAAAGACATACTAATTCTCATGCAGTTAGTGGTCAAGATACGAGATAAAAAAAACCAACTTAATTAATTTGTAAGCATATTTCTGAAATACTTCAAATTTTCTTTGTTTTATACATAAGTGCTTTCATGATGACAATGCGTATCACATAAACCTGTATCATGGAATCAACCTGCGCTATTTAAGAATGTAATGAACAAAAGCAAACGAAATTAGGTCAAGATACGAGATGGAAGTAACAACAGAGTAATTTAGTTTTAAACACATTTTATTACATATTTGAATTACATCTTGTTTTATACACAAATGCAATAATGATAACAATGCCCATCATATATGGAATCAAACTGCGCTATTTAACAACGTACAAAAGCAAACAAAATGAAAGGTGTCGGAGATTTTCAAAAACGACAGGTCATTAACTGGTATCTGATAACTCCTTATGAAGACACACCTGAATAACGTAAAGAGTCTCTTCACATAGCTATACCACAGTTATATTGATAATAAACAGTCTTCTCTAACATCACCCATGACGACTGATTCCTGCGTACATGGTAACCACAGTGAGAATCACGAACAGTGCTATAGTCTAGTTCACACGCCTCCACGCGCGCATACACACAGACACACAGGCACCCCCTTATATATATATACTCGTGATATATATCGGACCTACAGACAGATTGTGCATCATAACACTATTTCAAGTACATGTTTTTATGGCCCAGTTCATTTCAGAAATATATTTTTATATCACAGTTTAGGCCACACATCTTTTCATCGTACTCCGACAGTTCTTCGCACGCACGCACGCACGCACGCACGCACGCACACACACACACACACACACACACACACACACACGTTTCCAAGGCTGATAACTCCAAGTCTCAAACGTACAAGTACAATCCAGAATAAATCAACGAGAGAGAAAAACTGGATGAATTAGTGGTTTGGTCTGTGCACGTGGTGGTCTCCTGCTGGCGGATCTTCGTCTTGAGCGACCAGCTGGACATGGTGTCTGAGGCGGAGCTGTAGAGACCCGAGGATGTGGATGAGGTCCCTAGCGGCGACCTGCTCATTAGTCCGGACTTGCGCACACCGATGAAATGGCACGTTATGCACGTGTCTGGAACACGAGTTACTGTGAGGTCTGACCGTCTGTCCGCACGTGAAACACAACACCTTTCCTTCCTCAACTCTGTAAAAGAAGCCGTCTGCTGCCAGCCTGTAGTAAAACAATTTAACAAAAGAATTATGTAAATTTTTTAGCCTGCACAGTCAGTAAGTCGGCGTTTATCTCACACTCGGAGAGCTCACATCAATCTCTTTCGTTATTCAGACAAAACAAACATGACTATAAAACACTAGCCGAGATACCCGAGGCCTCTCGGTTAGCTCACATCTCATAGTGTACTTCCACAGATTTAAGAAAAGAGGAGCTCAAATGTTTAGTATAAAGGGAAGGGGAGCTTATAATCCTGGTGGTGCCTGCTGTAATGTGACTTAATTGCCCCCTTCTCTCCTGTCTTTCTTGCTCTGTCTCTCTGTGTCTTTATTTCTCTCTTTCATTCTTGTTCTCGCACTCTCTCTGACTGTCCCTTTAGTTATGTCTCTCCCTTGTTCTATGTCTCTCCCTAATAACTAAGTTCTCAAGTTTGCTTTGCGTAACAGTAGACGTTTAATGAAATTTCTTTGTCGTAGTATTTTTTTCCATTTTGAGCCACCGATAACACCTTAACTCGGAGATAATAAAGATGATATTAAAACAGTCTTAAGCAACTTACATCATACACAGGTGACGAAACTGCGGTAGAAGGGATGGACTATCACTAAAGAGCCCGAGGGGAAATGAGACACTTCTGCTGGCTCGCTTCACTCCGACTTCCACCCTCTCACGACCTTCTCACCCGATTTCGCACGTTAACACGCGCACGCACAGGTAACACCTTCACCCCGGCCAAATTTAGTGAGAATCGGACAGACTCACGGTGTGGGTTGTCGCTGGTTTCAATCGCCGCCACAAACAAACATTTCTACACTTTATTTCTAACATAGTAGGCTGTTTACAATCACTGGCCTACATTAGTTAGGAAACTGATTTACAATAAAGGTTTAATAAAGTGAAGTAAATACTTATTGATGTTTCAGAAATAACACTTTACAGTCTGACTTGTTACCGGGTACGTGCACTATCGCGTGTGTATGATATGAGGTAGAGTTTTACTTACCCAACAAACTTAAATATGTACTGTTGATTTGCTGATAACACTGTGTCTTTCTACCTGCTAGTCTGTACTATGGGTAAATTCAATCATTATAATGCTGATAACAATACCTGCTTGGCATTGACAATGGGGACCATTCTGTGGTCCAGAGGCTGGGATCCAAGGCAAAAGATCCGTAACGTAGATCCTCCATCCTCATGTGTGGAAACCTGCAGACTGCAGCAGCTGACAGATGGTCGGACATTCCTGTAGGTGACAGCTGAACTGCAGATATCTTGAGATAATGAGAAATTTGAAAAAATGACAGTTATATCACTTTAAAATATTAATAATTTTAACAGTATATAACAATATGCATTCAAGTTTTAATTTGTCTGTCAATATTTACTTTTTTGTTTAGTAACATAATATAGACAGCAAACATTAGGTAAAGTGTACCCATCTAGGATTTACACCACTGCATGAGACGAATATTTTAGAGCTGTGTACACGTGAGTGGTCCGTAAAGGAGGGAAATCCGGTGTCTCTCCGCACATTGAAATATTCATATCATCTATTTTTTTACCAAATTTCCTTTATGATGGCACAAACACATAGAAGAAAAGAAAGTTTTATTAAATTTCTTAGACCTTACAAATCATCCAATTGATGTCATCACATGTTATCTTATGTATATTGGCTCAAGCAGGTTACTTCGATTTGTTTAGACACAAATGTTACAGTTATAGTTTCGGATCTTTCAAGCCGCTATTGGATAGTTCTTAGTTTTTTTTTAAACAGGAACTGGGCCAATAATCCATTAAAAAGTTAGGAGTAAAGTGACCACACCGCCTAGCAGTTTAACTAAGATAACACAGCACAGTGGTAAGAACTTTACCTTTTCTTGTTAAAAGGACAGGATTCGCATCCAGTGTCAGACAATACTAGTGCAGTATAACAACTCAAAAGATGTAGGTTCAACTAATTACACAATTATATTAGGTGAGTAGGCTCTGTACATTCCCAAAGCGGTTAACCACTACAATACCGGGCAAGTAACCTCTGTTGAAATGAATTTCATCCCGTCGGGGATGAATGACATTCAACCAATCATCCAGTCGCCGGGAACACGTGAAATTCCACGAAACCTAATATTAGTACGCATATGATCACAATGTCATAGTGTTAAACACTTCACATGATTAAAGTACTTCTCTGTTCTTTCGCCCTTTCACCCCAGTTAGATTCAACCGACCTTTCCTAAGCCTAAGGCCCTATAAGTGGTTTCGGTTTCATGACGTGGCCCCTATCGTTAGAAACCAAAGAAAGTGCTAGACTGGATGATATGGTTACATGGATATTTTAACACTCATCTTTCTCATCTATGATACATTGTTGATGTTAAAGTGTTATCAATTCAAGATGATGATGCGTGTGTCATTCCTGTCTGTGCCTACTGTTTTGGTCAAGGCACTGTCAAGTGCATCTGTGCAGTGGCACAATGCAAGCTCGACCCGACTGTATGGGACAGTGGTAAAGGGCAAACTCTGCTTGTTGACAGCTTCCTCTATCTCCCTTTCAATTCAATCATCACGAAATTAATACGCATAAGCTCATAATGTCATAGTTAAAAACTTCACATGTTAAAGCTATTTTCTGCATTTAAATGCGATCGTTTAATCTTTAATGTACTTCTCTGTTTTGATGTGTTAGTCATTAAATATAGATTACAAATTATTTAACATACAACTTATTACCTATTATAATAGGTTACTTATAAGTGTGTTATATACTTAATGGTATAAAGCAAATGAATGTTTAGTAAATGATTATCATCATACATGTAATACTTTTCTTATAAAAGCCAACCATTCGGAACAGCCAAAAAGCATTGGAATCTTAAGCATTATAAAAGTAGAGAAGATTTATATGATGCATGTTAATAAAATAAAATTTGGTGTGAAGTGTTGATTTCATGGCTTCTTTTTCACTTTGTCACTCAAATTCATCCACACTCAATTCAGTAAAGATAAATGCCCAAGTAAATGTAGTTTAGCCAAGAACAGGAACAAGGCAAAACAAGAGACAGGAGTCTGTAATCATGGAACATAGTCCCTGATTCCATCCACTAATTGATGCCCTTGGTGCAGTGACATTATATGTAACATGCAGTGCACTTCATAGTGCGAGTTAATAAAAGATGTGTTAAGGGTGAAACATTTATTGTTGTAAAGTTGCTCTCATCCTAAATTTCAACGAACTGAAGGTTAGGTTTGAGGACAAACAAGCCATGTATTCTTCTACCACAAAATATTTGAGGTCACATATACATTGTTAAACACTTTCTATTTCAAGAAAGAACAATTCTTTCAACTGTCGCAGGCAAAAGCCTTGAAATGTAAACAAAGGTTATCCTTATCAAGGAATGAAATGAAAAATTTATATTGTATGTGAACATGCTCATTAACATTGGGAAATAAAACAATTTAACATGACCTACATGCGTTTCATTCAATTAGTGTTTAATGACATGATTGGATTTCTCCTTAACCGATCTTAACAAATAGAACCTCTTATTATTGAAACAACAGTTAAGTCTACTCTAAACATCAATGCTTTAGCTTAGCTACTGCAGATGTTATTAACTACTTAGCACGAAATATGAGTGTCTTACCATCTTACCATGCAAGGAGTTTCATCGATGTAAAAGCATCAAGAGGTATAATGGAATTTATTTTAAGGGAACAATCCTTTCACCCACCAAATATTTGAATAAAATATTATCCATTTAAAAATCTTTAACACAATTTGTAGATGAACCAGTCTTCAAAAGCTGTGTCTAATTTAATGTCTTTTATTTTATTTTTTTAAAGTGGGCTATTACTGATTACTGCTGCCTTATCTGATCTGCTTGTCTTTTATACTGTTGTGGGTTGACTTCCTGGGGTAAGGTGACGACGATTATCTTTACCTGAAAGTAAAATAATAGATGGAGATCTACAGGCAGAAAAATAATAGCAGATTAAATCAAATACATCAGATCAATGTAAGGCAGACAGACTTATATCTGATCTTTTGACCAGTTGTCGTAACAAGCTAATTTAACTTATGTAAAGAAAAGATCAATTTCCATTTGGCCCACTGGTTTTTGCATCCCTTTCCCTACCCCAATTCAGGGAAGTTAGGTCAAATTAACCACATTTAAAAGTCATAAAGTTAACATTCATCAGCTGATTTAGTCCGGCCTGCACCTGACAACCCGGGATGCGCAGCCTCCATCGGGATTATCCGTTGAAAACCACTAGGTTCAACAGCAAAGAGTACTGTACTACACACATAAACATTGGACAATAGCGCCTGGACAATTTTGTAGGTAGACAAGCCCCACAAATCAACAAGAGCCAGGGAAGAGGCCCACAACCCAGGAAATTCCAACGCAACGCACGATGATAGGGACTCGCAACGAACGCACTGACCATAAAGTGCGTGTTAAACAAACAATAACCTTGACAGAGACTCATGTAGATATAAGGAAACAATAACATCCCTTGATATAGCGAAGCGCGCGATATGGTTGAACGTAAACGTCCCAGTGTTTTTGAAGTCAATAAAGATAGCAGTGAAGCAATGAGTGATTCGAAGCTCGAAGATTTTTGTGAAGTTAACATCACCACAAAAAGTACTACAGGTGGTGATATTTTCTCCTTCCTTCATTGGAATATATGTGGATTACAAGGTAAATTAAATGACAATGAGTTTCTTTCCTTTATAAATAAATTTGACTTTACTGGTCTTGTAGAAACTTTTGTGGATAGCTTTGCTTAAATGATTTTTCGGACTAAACATTTTTCCTTAAACCTGCTGCTAAGTTTACCTACCACGGTAGACGTTCGGGTGGGATACTTTTTTGATAAGAAATAAATTAATGCCTTACGTTTGCAAACTGAAAGATGATTTTCACAATTTGATGATTTGTAAAATTGAGAGCAAGCTTTCTAGGGTTGGATAGAGATATTTTCTATATTTCTGCATATACACCACCAGAAGGTGCCCCATTCTATTCACATTTTTGGGATTAGCAATGGAATTAATATTAGTGAAGAATGCCTGATGGAGCGTTTGTTAAAATTTGGGGATGTTTACCTGATTGTGGCAGGGGATTATAATAGGAGGACAGTAAACATAGATATTAGTAATTCACAAGAATCTGGCTCACATAACGATATACTCAGTCAGGAGAGCCACCCTATAAACGTAAATAGACATTCACAAGATCACTATGGAGAACTTTTGATTAATTTGTGTTCAGCTTTTGACCTTTGCATTCTGAATGGTGTGTGTCGACAACTTTCGTCGCTGCACATACATCTCTGATCTTGCCCATTGCGTAAATGATTATGTTTTGATGTCAAGCCTATTGTTTTACATTCTTCGTTCCTCTTGTTTCTTATCTGTCATCTTAAAAATATATTGTGATCACACACCTTTACATTTACAAATACAAATACAGGCTGTCTAGTAGAAAGCTTGTACCAGATGCTGTTCCACATAGGCCTTCCCATATAAGATTAGTTTGGAACAATGCTAATGTTCCCCTTTTCAAAAATAACATGAATACTCTCGAGACTAGTGAGATGTTAAAATAAGTTAAATCATGCAATATATATGATTGACAGTGATATAAATGTTGTTCTTAACTTCTTTAATGAGTGTATCAAAAGCAATGCTAAATGTAGGGAAGTTTAACACATAGAAATAGGCTCTCTCATAGTTGGTTTGATCAGTCATGTAGGAGGGAAAGGAATAATATATGGAGGTTACTGAAGAACGTTAGGAAATCACTGTATGATGGAGACAGGCATTTATATCGTAAGGCCAGAAAGGAATACAAAAAAACTTCTCAGAAGAAAAAAGAAAGAATTTAATGATGCTATATAATCCATAAATGGACAGCATCTATTCATGATCAGTGTACTTTCTGGGATACTATAAGGAAAATCGGTGATCGGACACTTAATCCCCAGACATTTAATCCCCGACACTTAATCCCCTAGAAATTTAATCTATAGCCACTAAATCCCCAGACACTTAATCCTCAAAAATGCCCCCAAATGGCGACACAACACTCAAAACTGCTATTTTGTGAACTTGAAATATTATAACCGTAAGAGAAATGTGTCGCGTGGTAACTCTAATGAGACATAACAATCGCCCCAATTAGGGTACCTCCGATCATTAGCTTACATGTCATATTGATTAACAACACTTTTCATATCATATTTTTGAAGAACATTGACTTTAATAGCTCACATGAACTTTAATGTTATAGATGTTGAAGTTAAGTATTATATTAATTGTCAAACTTATTTTTATGTTTACATGAAAATAATTATTAGAATTTGAATTAAATTTTTCATTCACTTCATATTTTTTTTAGTTCATTTTGAGGATTAAGTGTCTGGGGATTAAAAGTCTAAGGGATTAAGTGTCGGGGATTAAGTGTCTGGGGAGATACTTTGATAAAATTTCGAGTGGGTATAACTGTTCTTAAATGCTATCAGCAGCGTTACTGCTTAACTCACTCAAAATATATATGAACTGCCCCTTTTGTTCTGATACAACTTAAACTGACCAGCAGTTGCTGCCTTAAACACTTTAAGCACCCTTCCTTGTTTCCTTTCACTCTTGATGTCCGATACCAGAATGCTAATTACACTATGCATTGCCCTTTATATTTACAATGCATAAGAAAAAGTTGCGTTGCTTATTGTCCATTACACCTAGGAATGTTCATATACAAATGTTAATAAATGTTAGTTACATGATAAACTATGTTTGATATTAGCGTTTGTACCTGTGTGTTTACACAACTATATGGTGTCAAATATATGTCCAACTGCGGCGCTGGCAATGGTTAGGTCACGTGTGCCGCATGCCTTCAGACACAATCCCCTGAACAGCCCTGCGATGGACACCACAAGGAAAGAGGAACAGAGGGAGGCCCAAAGAGACGTGGAGGCGATCCATCGAAAAGGACCTCAAGAACAGAGGTCTATCACTCGAGACAGCCCCCAGAACAGCAGTAGACAGAACCAGATGGAGGTCCCAAGCTGTCGCCTCACGTGCCAGACTGCACAAGGAGGAGTGATTGATTGATTATCATGTTGTACCCCCTATGAAATACGGCCTGTCACCAATACAGTGAAGGTTGATTATCCTTGGTTCAACTCTCGTGTCGGGCACGCTGTTCTTTCTCTGCATGTGGCATCTGTTTACAGGGCTGGCTGCCTTGCCAGAACATAGCCTTAGTTGCTGGCTTGGTGTAAAACACCAATCCCACCCCCCGCTCCACCATGAAATAGGTCCAGAAGCCCGAATCATAAAAAAATATTTTATCATATCATATCTTAGCACCTTTCAGTCTAAACTCAAAACGTGTCTATTCAGAACAGTGACTTCACTAAAACCTTGTCCTGACCGAGAGTGTGCATAATGTGTGTCTGTAATTCCTTTGTGTGTGAGTAGGTATGTTTGTAGAAGTGAGCATGTCTGTTAAGTGTGAATATGAGTGTATGGTTGTTGGTTATACATTTTACTTCTGTATATCATTACTATAAAGCGCTCAGCAGATTATTGGAAAAGTGCTATATGTCATGAGATAACTCGAGGGGGTAGGTAACAATCGGCCCACTTAGTGTCCAGAGCGGCTGTTGACAAGCCTGAGGCCCTTTGGCGAGGAAGTAGGGGGCGTATGTTTTGGTATGGACGCCTAAATGTCGCGTGGGGCAGACAGCTCTAAGTGATTTCGGCCGCCATGCGTGACCGATGGCTGGCTAAAAGTCAATAAACGTCTAGGGAGAGAAAGAGCTAGAGGCGCGCACCTGGTTGGCGCCAAGTCACGTAAGTACACAGGGGGAGGAAGGCTAAGGTACATGTGACAGCGGCCACCCGTAGGCGTGGCCTGTGGTCAGAGAGAGAGATCTCCTCCTGTCGATTGCTGACTCTAATTGTAGCTGATTGGATGATGAGTGAGTGACCAATGGCATCCCTCGATGTATGTATCCATGAGAATGTAGAGAGATAAATAGAGAGACAAGAACACACTTCACTTGCTTTTCGGCGAACGTCTGAGTGGGGGAGCAACGGGTCACCAGCCAAAGCGGCTTCAGCTTTCTAACGCCAGCTACACTTCTGCCTCGGACCAAGTCTTAGCCACGAGGGCAAAACTCGGGAGGAAAGAAGTCGGGTCAGAGAACCTTGAGAGAAGGAGGCAAGTAATTGACGAGGAGGCAAGTAATTGACGAGGTACTGTCAAGACTGCCTGCTGTCGTCGTGGAGAGGAAAGAGTTGTGTGACTGTGGGCTCGCTCTACCGGTGTGAGAGGTAGAGGCTCAACGTTGAAGCCGCTAGAAGTCGTCGGTTCTCAAGGGCTGAGACCGTCTGTGGTGGTGTTCGTTTGGCGACTGTACGAGGCATTACAGTCGTTGAAGAACCCACGTGTGTACCCTCGAGTGGTACAAGGCTCGAATCTGGGTCACCGGGAGAAGCAGTCGTCGCTCTCTGACGTGGTGACAGTTCGAGGGAGGAAGACGTAAGACCATCAGACATCACTTCGAAGGGAAATCGTCAGTGTGTCGTGGCGGTCAACTGAAGTATTGGACTCTCAACAAACCAGCTGTAACAGAGCTAAGTTGGTGCGCTTGCGAGTGTGTATGGTATTTGTAAAGAGAGGCAACAGCACTGTAACATCAGAAGTACGCTCTAGCACGGATAGTATTGGGACCCCCCCCCCTAGACGAGTCCATTTGATTGTGTTTTGTTTGAAATGATTTTTTGTAATTAATAAATCTTTTCTTTATTGTTCCATTGAAATCACATGTCGTCGAGTATTGTGTTCGGGGAAGAGCAGGGGTGGGGGCTCGTGAGCCAAGTTGTGTAATTGAATGACCGACGTGTGATTATCGTGTGTTTTCCCCTGCAGTTAATGTTGACGTGGGCGGCTAGTGTTGAGTAACTAGTGCCCACGTGCCCATTCCCCGGGGCCAGTATTCACGTTCTGGTGGAAAGACCAGGGATACTGTCACACTATACAAATGTTAATTTGTACTCTTTTACCACTGTGGTGAACACATCTGTCTAAATTCTAAAATCTTAAATGCTGTTTTGGCATGACAGGATTGTAGTTTGATTTTTTGGGACAAACTCCACAAAAGAGAGTGTGCACGCATGCAAGTGGATCAAAAAATTTGATGTGTACAAATATATATATATAAAAGCTTGTAATGTTTGTGCCTTTTGTATAATTGCACTGAGCAAAGAGCTATTAGATTTTAGATATGAATATTGAATAAACATGTATGAAAAAATGTATATATATATATGTGTGTTCTTTAATAAATTTCTGTAAACTTAGTTGGTAAAGTTTTTTGGATCTTGATAGCAAATTTGTGAGAGAAAATAACAATAAAGATCATGTGATGCTGATGAAATGGTAATGCAAGAAAACAAATTACTGAGATGCAGATGCAAAATACTTTTCAAAACAAACCAATACATTCAACAAAACAAAGCTCATGAACTTTGTCATAATAGACAATCATTGTCACTTTTGTAAGAAAATAAAAATGTTGTTTCAAAACTTCTGTAAGTCAACTACCCTCTCTTTTGCAGTGAATAAAATAAACATGTGACTAAAGTATAAAAATATCTATGTATGAAAACAAAAGTGGTTTATTTTATGCATGATAAAGTGGTAGAAGAAGAGTAATTGTACATACAATTGTGTTCTGGTGCTGCACCATGTGTTATACACCCATACAACCACACACTGCCAATTAATTTTAAAAATGTTCATGAGAAAATACAGTATGAACGTCATGTTTGTAATTTAAAACTTCAGCTTAAGGAATTTTTCTTTCCACTTAATAAGTGCTCTTCCTTGGAAGTGAGTCTTTCACGCTCAACTTTGTTGTTAAGAATTTATCAACAAATACTTTTTTTATTTTAATTGTCTGCAATGCCACCTTTCTACATTTCAAACTTTTTATTTCATGCAGGATAAGTTAATATATCACACTGCTTTTGTATAAGGACAATTTCCACAATTGATTGTTGTTTAACAAATAAAAAATCAACCAAATTCCATCCGTTATCCTCTTGAATGGGCCTGAGTACCACACACATATTGTAAAAAACATCTTTAAATGGGAAATCTCAGAAAACTCAACCAAGGAAAGTCGACTTTATGTTGAATAAGTATTTATTAAAAAAAGCCTAACAAAAAAATGAACATGCTAAAAAAAATTAGGTCATTTGCTAAATGCTACACACGTACTGTTACCAATCAAAGGGCATAATTCTAGCACACAGGCGAAAATATCTCATTTTATTAGTGAAAGCATCCCAAAACGTTCATGCAGATACTATGTACTATATAGCGATTTATAAAGTTGGGCTATTAGGATAAAAACTACTATAATTTGAGGACTAGTCTGTCAGTTGCCAATCGACAACTGTAATTTATGACAGATTTCAATCACAGTATCGCCGAAACCTTGAGTCATTTTATGCTTTACTACAGTTACTGTTCTCAATACATCGCGAAAAAAGGGGCAAGTTCAGAGTATCTAAGGTAGAGTTTTATTGACAAACAATGAGCTTAAGACCAAATTAACCTTCGTTTTTTAAACAAGCCGATTAGAACCCCTTCTTTGAACACTAAGCAACAAACAACACGTACCGAGGAATATCACGTGATACACAGTGTGCAACAGTGTATAACGGAAAATATGAATGACTCTCGCATTTATAGTAACGTTTAAATAAAAAGTATACTAAAACGTTTCTCGTAACTACATACTTAACGCCGCTGTTTTGATCTGATTCTAATAATCGTACAGATTTCACAGTTAACAGATTGGGGCTTCACTGACCTTTTAAGGCATAGTTTTCGTGCACTCTGGCAGAAATTCCGCTCGCCCTGTCTCATTTGAGAAAAATAATTCCGTCACCGGGAGACAGCAGTTTATCGCAATCCTCCCACCGAACGTCAGACCCAATCAGCGCCCAGCGAGGATGATAGACAGGTGGACTCCGCCTACCTCTGTTTGCTCTTTCCATTTTCCACCAACACCGACACCGACTGACGCTGCGTGTTTGTAGTCCGTGTAGCATGAACATCCTCATGACACAGTAAGTGGGCAGGTGTCGTGCTAGTCCGATTTCAATGTTGACGAGAACTGCCTAAACTAATCAAAGAATAAGAAGTGAAGGTGTAAGAGTCAGAATGCGAAATTTGATGTAGCTGGCAGCTAGAAATCATAAAATTAATTAAGATCACCGTCACACGTTTTCTCTTTCCTAGAGGATCGCTTATAAAGCAGTTTGCGCTCATTGTATTCATATTTGTGCAGCTTTACTTTCGCCTCGTCAATACAGCATTTATACGACACCATCCCATTCTTAACACCATTAAGGTGTAGGACAACTTAGTAACATCAATTGTTTCTCTAGTAAGACCGATGCACTTAATCAAACAATGACCTATTAGTATTATTATGGTCACTGGTTGGTTGGTTGGTTGGTTGGTTGGTTGGTTTAGTAGGAAAGTGTTTCCACCTTGCGGTGATTTCGCACTGTAAGGGGAGAGGGATGGGGAGAAAACCGGAGTACCCGGAGAAAACCCCCGGCGGCCAGCCATGCGAACAGGTATCACATACATAGAGTGTCCCGAAACGAGATCTGAACCTTGAGCCGCTAGGGACACTACAATCGAGCATTGTTAATGGACTGTTATTAATTGTTCTTATTATGGTCACTACAGTATTGTGTCCAAGTGAAGTGCTGTAAGTGATACAAGACATACATGGCTTACAATAAATAATTACAAATATTATGAGTATGTATAAAATGGAGGATTTACTTTAAGCTAATTATCAGTAGTACGAAGGGAAACATATCTTGAAGGTAAACAGTCCATGGGAGAAAACCCTTTAAAAAGTTTAAATAATGTTTCGACTTTGACTCGCACAGTTATTGGGATGTGTACTCAATATTTTGTTTCTCTCAACCTTTCTCTCTCACTCCATCGGGTGTGTGTTGTAGAGTGTGTGTGTGTGTGTGTGTGTGTGTGTGCGCGCGCGCGCTTGTTTCTGAAAGTAAAGACGTACTAATTCCCATGCAATTAGGTCAAGATACGAGGTGAAATTAAGAACAGAGTAATTTATTTAAAAAAATTGATTAACTATTTCAATTACCTCTTCTTTTATACTTAAATGAAATAATGTTAACAATACGCATCGCACATGGAATCAAACTGCGCTATTTAACGATGTTCTGAACAAAAGCAAACGATATGAAAGGTGTACGAGATTTTCGAAGACGACAGGTCATTATGTGCTAATTCTTTATGAAGACACACCTGAATAACATAAAGAGTTTCTTCACTCAGCTATACCACAGTTATATTGATGATAAACAGTTCAGGTTAGTCTACCCCTCTTAGCGCGAAACGCTGCGAAGGTGGCTTTACCGGCAGAGCGTGACGATCGTGATTCTCTCTTTGCACGATGGGCCACGATCGTGGCTCTACAGTTTCACTATCGTCTTCAAAGTCATAAATTTTAAGCCCATGTTTTTGAATATAGAAAATATTTTTAATCGCGCTAAGTGGGAGTTGGCACATCCGGTGGCCTTTTCATCCTTTATCTCCCCCACCCCCATCTCTCTCTCTCCTTACGGATGAGGTAGAAATTAACGCCGCACAGACCAGATGTGTACTGCTTCAAAGAAGAAAACTATTTATCTCTACCACCACGAGTATAGCTCGACGTCCTCTATTGTCTTTGGCCCAACGAAGTAGCGAGAGAGAAAAACTGGATGAACTACTGGTTTGGTCTGTGCATGTGTAGGTCTCCTACTGGCGGATCTTCGTCTTGAGCGACCAGCTGGACATGGTGTCTGAGGCGGAGCTGTGGAGACCCGAGGATGTGGATGAGGTCCCTGGCGGCGACCTGCTCATTAGCCCGGACTTGCGCACACCGATGAAATGGCACGTTATGCACGTGTCTGGAACACGTGCTACTGTGACGTCCAACCGCCTGTCCACACGTGAAACACAACACCTTTCCTCCCTCGACACTGTAAAAGAAGCCGTCTGCTGCCAGCCTGTAGTAAAACAATTAAATTATTAAATTTAATTATTTTTAGCTTGTGCAGTCGTTAAGTCGACCAATATCTGACACGCGCGCAGAGCTCACATCTGTCTCTTTCGTTATTCAGAAAAAAAACAATCATGACTAGCAAGAACTAGCCGAGATACCCGACGCCCCACGGTTCGCTGACATCTCATAGTGAACTTCCACAGATTTTGGAAAGGAGGAGCTCAAATGATGCTGTTTAGTATAGGGGGGGGGAGGGAGCTCAAAATCGCTGTGGCCCCCGCAGTCTTGTGCCTTAATTGCCCCTTCCTCTCCCCTGTCTTTCTTGCTTTGTCTCTGTTTCTTTATTTCTCTCTGTCTCTCTTGTTCTCTCTCTCACTGTTCATTTTGTTACCTGTCTCTCCCTTATAACGATGTTATCAAGTTTGCTTTGCGTAACAGTAGACGTTAAATGAATTTTTTTTCGACGTAGTATCTCCATTTTGAACCACCGATATCACCCTAACTCAAAGATAATAAAGATGATGTTAAAACAATCTAGAGCAACGTACAGCATCCACATGTGATGACACTGTGGAAGAAGGGATAGACTAAACAGCCCGAGTGGAAAATAAAGGTTAAATAAAGTGAAGTAAATACTTATTGATGTTTCAGAAATAACACTTCACAGTTTACGTACTTGTGTACATGCGCTATCGTGTGTGAATGACATGAGTTATAAGTTTTATTTACCTGACGAAACGTAAATATGTACTGATGATTTGCTGGTATCAATGTCTTTCTACCTGTTAGTCTGTACTATACGCCTGCATGAGTAAATTCTATCATTATAATCGTGATAACAATACCTGCTTGGCAATGACAATGGGGACATTTCTGTGGTCCAGAGGCTGGGATCCGAGGCAAAAGAACCGTAACGTAGATCCTCCATCCTCATGTGTGGAAACCTGCAGACTGCAGCAGCTGACAGAAGGTCAGTCATTCCTGTAGGTGACAGGTGAACTGCAGATATCTACAGCTAATGAGAAAATTGAAAAAAACGACAGTTTTAACATTTTGAAATATGTAGCGAAACAGCACATCTCTCTTAACTTAATAACAACATTGTCAAATAATAGAGACAGATAAAGAAGCAGACATATAATCATGTAATGATATTTCTCTGTCTCTCTCCAGTGTGTGTGTCGCTCTGTGTGTGTGTGTGCATGCGTGTGTATGTATGCATGTGTGTGTGTGTGTGTGTGTGTGTGTGTGTTTTCCTAGATATTCCGTTTTCACGCGTATATATATATATAGATATTCATGTATCGAGCTCTTTGTGCGCGTGTTCATAGACGTCTGTCGTAATTGTTACTTATAATTAAATTATGTTTTACAATGTGTAATTATAGTAACAGATGCTCACACCCTTGCTGGAGATACGCTGAAACAATGAAGAATCAATCAGTCTCATTGTGCGTGCATGTGCGTGTATATGTGCGTACGTGTCTGAAGGGCCAACGAAAGCCAGCACGGGCCTCAAGACAGAAGACCTTTTTGGCCCACTTTACTAATCCTTAATTGTAATCATTTATTACTTTTACAGTACATAACAGTATGCATTCAAGTTATAATTTGACTGTCAATAGCTACACTTTGTTTAGTAAAATAATATACACAGCAAGCATTACGAAAAGTGTACTCAGCTAGGATCTACACAAAACTGCATGAGACGAACAGTTTAGAGCTGTGTACACGTGATAGGTCAGTAAATGAGGGAAAATGACGTGAACAGGTCAAACTGTTCGCACCCCTTCTGCAGGAAAATGTCACCAGTGGACGTAAAAAAACTCGACAGATAAAAGAAATAAGGATTAAAGACCATACAAGGTTTATATCCTTCACCCAAATGCACGTGTGATTTCACTTTATAGCGTTTTTTGAAATTCTTTTCTCGTGATGCCTTTTCTTTTCAACGAAAATAAAAATTACTAACCAAGGCCGGGCCCCCTCCACACTCGCGGGGCCGGGTACACCATCCCTCCCTGCCCCTCCCTCTCGTCAGGCCTCGTCAGTTTATCCCCAGAGTCCGAAGTTCCACTCTCGTGTGTGTCCCGTACGATGTGCGAGACTGTGTCGTCGCCAACACAACGTCGGGTTTTGATTGGTCGGGCTTCGTGAAGTGCTGCACAGCCTAGCCACGTGACCTGTGTACGTCCGGACGACATTATCCTTCTAGTCGGAAGAAATCGACGAAAGTGGCTATACTGGATCATATGGTGACATGTCTGTCATGGATATTTCAAGACTCAGCTTTTTCATCTGTGATATATTGTTGAATTTTAAAAAATCTGCTAATGGAATAAACTATACGGTCTTGTTTGTTTATAATCTTTAATACATTATAACATAACATAAGCTATAGTTATGATGTCTTTCGATTGTAGAGTTTATGTGTTTTTCTTGAGATTCACGGCACAGTGCTTAGTGTTGACAGAAATATCTGCAAGTGATGGTGTTCTTCTGCTCAAGACCTTTTCTCAAATCACCAGTAACTCTAAACAAACCTTAGATCCTAACTAAAGGCAACACTTAAAATGTCAACACACGTGGACTCTGCTCGCCGAAACGGAAAGGAAAATCCAGGCATTCGAGAACAAGTGCCTGAGGAGGCTGCTCCGGATCTCATACAAAGAACATAAAACCAACGACTTTGTCAGAAACACGATTGCCACACTCGTAGGACACCAGGAACCTCTGCTATCAACAAGCGACGTAAGCTGGTCTTTGGCCATGTGACCCGGCACGACACCTTGTCGAAGACTATCCTTCAAGGCACTTTGCAGGGTGGCTGACCCCGCAGTGGCCAGAGAAAGAACTGGCTTACGAACGTCAAAGACTGGACTGGTCGTCCTGTACAGGACCTGCTCATCTGCTTACAAAATAGACAAGAGTGGCGGGCCCTATCAGCTGCCGCGTCTATCCATGTGCTCCCTTCAACGCCAGGTGCCAGGCAAGGGACGACTGACTGATTGTAACTCGAAAGAGATGTAGGCCCAGCAAATCGTACTTACAGAAGGTTAGGCCCTTCACTGTCCCAAAGCTGGTGGTAGGAAAATGCTTCCACCTTGAAGTGATATTCTACTGAAGGGGGCGTAGACACTCCCGATGCCCGACCATGCGAACAGATGCGGCATGAAAGCTCTCTGTAGCGCTGAAAAAGACAGTGTTGTAACCACTGCACTTTCAGTATGTGCACCCATGTCCCGCTGGAGTTCTTTATATACCACAACCTAATGTTCTAAACGAGAGAAAAAAAAAAGAGAAACAACCACTTGCAAACAAGGGAAATAAATGACTCAGCTATCAAGTAATACAGTGACGGGATAGAAAATCTCGGTCACCATGTGAATCAACTAGCTAGTGGACAGGAGTTTAGCTGAGTTCAGCTGTGTGGGCGTTGAAATCACCGCACAATAACCACGGTAAAGGCGGGTGTTCACAAGCTAGTTGATTCACATGGTGACCGAGATTTTCTATCCCCTCACGGTAATTATATGTACACTGTCATGATGTTCTCAATGCCCGCACGGCTGAACTCAGCGATGTTGACTATGACGATAGCGATAGACATGTACTCCCTCTAAAAGAATTTGAAGTTCTGCTCGAAACATCTTTAATACCCCCTACCCCCTCGTCCAAAGACACTAACGTAAATAAATTCGGTCAGAATCTTATAAATCTCTGCAAAGAATTTGATATTTTTATCACGGACCTTCATTCACTGGATAAATGTCTCTCGTTCGTTGCCTCTTTGCTCTATCATAGGCAATCGTAGCAAACCCTAACAACGAAGGGCTTTCGCTTCCATTTTCTGTCAAAATGGCGGATCTTCCTAACGTAGAAGAAATTTTAGAAGTGAGTGATTAAGCCCAGCCAGAGTGGTGGGATGCACAGTGTGCACGGGCAAAATAAGTGAAACTTAGGCAGTAAAAAAAATTTAGGAAGAGCAATACCCAATATGACTTACAAAAATATATACACTTCAAGAAAACCTTTAAAAGCCTATGCAAAACAAAAAGGGAAAACTATGACGAGCGTATAATCAATGACCACCGCATGTAATGATCCTAACTCTAGAACGTTTTGGCAGAAAGTGAAAGCTCTTACAACCTATAAAGGGAAATGACCAAAAAGATGGATAAATAACGTGAAACAGTTGGTGTGAACTGATTTTATGTTTTATTCATTTTGCTTGACTGTTGCACCTTCTATATCAGTGAGTGCAGGGTATCTGAACGTGTTCTGATCACGTTGTGAGAAGTTGTAAACTGTAAATTCAATATGATAAAGTGTTATGACTGTGACACAGTCGACCAGAACTGATTATTTTTTCTGTTCACTTTGCCTGGCTCTTTCACTTTTTCTAATCAATTGTGAATTAGGTGATATTTTGATTATGTCAAGGGATGACTATTCTTTTGAAGTTCGAAACATGAATGGAAAGCTAAATGTAATTATATATTTATTGGATAAAAGAAATACATGAATTTCTTATAATAAATTATTATGGGAGCGAAATTTTTTTTTCTTTCTATGAAGATCAGTTAAAAGATATTCATGCCATTTATTTGTTACCTTCTTTCGCTGGTTTTTCTCTCTTTCTCTTTACCTTCCTTTCTCTGTGCGTGCTTGAGACACAACACGTAATTACCACTTGACACTACTCAACAACACATAATTACTACTTGACACTACTCAACAACACATAATTACTACTGGACACTACTCAACAACACATAATTACTACTTGACACTACTTAACATCTCGTGCTTCCTACTTGAAACATTTTAATGTGACATGATGTGAAAACACTTGTTGTACTATTATCAAACAGGCCTCTTTATTCAAGCTGCTTTCATCTTAAACACAATCGTCTTCATCTTTAGTCTCGCCCAGAACAAAATGACAACCAGAACATCGTCCAGGGGACATCATTCTGCCTTTTTTGCCTTTCAAGTCTCCTGTTTTTTCTTCCTTATTTCCTTTCTGAATAGTATACAGAGCAAACACTCTCACATCTTTTTCTCTATGCAGAACTCTTTCGTCATGCTAAAAGCAAAACACATGAGAACATTGTCACACCAAAGATATTCAGTAAACACTGGTCACGCTCCACGTTCTCTCGTGAGGTGTTCCAAGGGACATCACACCACTAAATCTTTGTCATGTTGGCGACAAGAGCTACCTCAGTCAGTCAGTCAGTCAGTCAGTCAGTCAGTCAGTCAGTCAGTCAGTCAGTCAGTCAGTCAGTCGTCCCTTGCCTGGCAGCTGGCGTTGGGGGGAGCACATGGATAGACGCGGCAGCTGATAGGGCCCGCCACTCTTGCCTGTTTTGGGCAATAGTCAGCAGGTCCTGTACAGGACGACCAGTCCAGTCTTTGACGTTCGTAAGCCAGTTCTTTCTCTGACCACCGCGGCGTCGGCTACCCTCCAAGGTGCCTTGAAGGATAGTCTTCGACAAGATGTCGTGCCGGGTTACATGGCCAAAGAAGACCAGCTTACGTCGCTTGACTGTTGATAGTAGAGGTTCCTGGTGTCCTACCAGTGTGGCAATCTTGTTTCTTACAAAGTCGTTGGTTTTGTGTTCTTTGTATGAGATCCGGAGCAGCCTCCTCAGACACTTGTGCTCGAATGCCTGGATTCTCCTTTCTGTTTCGGCGAGTAGAGTCCACGTGTCGCATCCGTAGAGCAGGATCGGCACTACCAGGGATTTGTATAGCCTGTACTTGGTAGTGAACCTTATCTTGTGGCTATGCCAGATCCTATCTAGCCTAGCCATTGCTGCTGTTGCTGTTGCGATCCTGATGCGGATATCTTGCGTGGAGCTGCCGTCCTTGGAGAGAGTGGCTCCCAAGTACTTGAAGCTGCTTACCTCTTCGAGCTGTACCCCGTTCATATAGATCTCTGCTTTGCCGTTGCCATTGATCATAACTTTGCTCTTTTCTGTGCTTGTCTCCATTCCATATGCGTTTGAGCTGTCTGTCAGTCTGTTGGTGAGGTCTTGCAGTTCCTTGTTTGTACCTGCTAACAGATCTATATCATCTGCAAAGCGTAGGTTGCAGATTGGTCTTCCACCGATTGAAATGGAGGTATGGTGGTCATGAAGAGCTTCACGCATGATGTTCTCCAAGAATATATTAAACAACACGGGTGATAGGGGACATCCTTGACGTACCCCGACTGTGGTACGAAAGTAAGCTCCTATTTGGTTGTTAAGCAAAACTGTACTCGTTGAGCTGTTATACAACGCTTCAACGACTTGGACAAGCCCTTCTTCAATGTTGAATTTCCGCATCACATGCCATAGCCCCTCGTGCCAGACTCTGTCAAATGCCTTCTTAAAGTCAATGAAGTTGTGGTAAAGGTCCCGCTGATGCTGCAGATGCTTTTCTATAAGAAGACGACAGTTGAAGATCTGCTCAACTGTGCTTCTACGTGGTCTGAAGCCAGCCTGTTCTTCTGCTAGCAGCTCTTCTGCGGTGGTTCTGATGCGGTTCTGTATGACCTTCAGCATGACTTTGCTTGGGTGACTGATAAGGCTTATTGTTCTGTAGTTCTGACACTGTTTGCTGTTTCCTTTCTTTGGGAGGGGAATGATTAGTGACTGCGTCCATTCTCTGGGCCATTCCTTGCACTCCCAGACTCTTTGGCACAGAACAGTTAGGGCTTTTGTAGTTGCTTCCCCACCCTGCTTGAGCAACTCAGCTGGTACATTATCAACGCCTGGTGACTTTCCTCCCTTCAGACTATGTACAGCTTTTTCGACCTCTTCCCATAGGACTGGTATGTCTGCAGGTTCACTGTCTCTAGTCTGGTTGTTTTGGAGAATGTTGGCGTCGGTCTTCAGCTGGTAATTGTACAGGTCCTTGCAGTATTCTGTCCATCGGTTGAGTACAGCATTGCCTTCTGTGAGAAGGTGACCATTGCTGTCTTCGATGACTGAGATCTTTTGCTGGTCTGTCTTAGTGAGGGTCTTTAGAAGTTGGTAGGCCTTTTTGCTGTCACCTCGTGCCATTCCAACCTCTATGTCCTGGCACTGCTTCTCGATCCAGCTCTCTCTAGCTGCCTTCATCCCTTTCTTAATGGCACAATTCACTTCTTTGTATTTGGTTGCTGCTTCTGGTTTGCTTTTCTTTTCTCTCTTCAAGGCCCTCCTTTGGTCACAGAGGTCTAGTATGTCATTATAACAACGTGCAAAGAAGAATTCTTAAACAAATACGACCTTACCGGGTTACTATTGCAAAGTTCATTTATGTTCAGAGCAGAGTGTGGGATAGATCAGACAGCCACGCATATATACACACATGGCGAACCTATGTAATTTTTAAAATGTCTTTAAAGGGTACAGTGCTCTGACAGTTTGTATCTCACAATGTGTGTACATATTCCCGTACAATCTGTCGTAGTTTACTGCATTTTACAACAATAATTTTCTATCACTACTCTAATTTTTAAAACGTTAGTGACATTTATTTTCAATTAACGCATGTGAGTAAAACGGAGGGAAACAGTCTATTGAATAGTCCTTTTTTAAAGTTTCCACGAGTGACTATTCCACTACTACCTACGTTAGAACTATTCTATAAGGCATTTTTAAACAACTGGACTAAGCATTCCACTCGCATGTTCAGTTGATCAAACTGAAATGCTGATGTATTTTGAACAAACCTGTCCTCAGTTTTTTACTGTTATGTTAATCAGAGAACAATACAACAGGGTTATAGACGACCACGCACTCAAAATAACATAAAAAAGTTGAAACTACATTCAATAAGTATTATTATAACGTTGTCAGCATGTACTCCTGTAATATTTCTTTTCAAAGTACACCACTGCAAACCGTGATATAAATCTAATGGACAAAACAAAATTCACTGTAATTTCTTACAATAATGAAGGAATTTAGAAAGAAGCAAAGCAGCTAACAACTAAGAAGAGCGACACCGCACACCGCTTACCCTGCCCCATACCGTGGTGTTTTTGTCACTGTACCCCGGTTACCTGGCCGCCATATTGTAGACACTAACTGCAAAGTGACCAGCGATGACAGTTTCCCCCAACTACAGGACGATGATCAACCACGTGCGTGAGGCAAGATATTCGGGGTGCGGCCGTAGAAGAAAGTGAGAAAGTTGTAGCCAGGGCCATGGATTCCTTCAGGTGGTGGCGTTTACAGATCATGTGAAGAAGGCGAATTTCTCTTCTCTTCATGCCTTCTAGTTACTTGGCATTGGGTAAGAAGTTGTCTTCCCAGAACTGCAAAGCACCTGCACGCAGTCACGAACGCACGCACACACACACACACACACACACACACACACACACACACACACATGCACACACACAATGAAATAAAGAGCATATAAAACACAGAGAAAAGGGAACTATTTGATATACCTGAAGCACGGCTGTCTAAAGATTATTCATTTCTGTGACGCTGGTAACAGTGCACCTAACAAATGCAGGTAAAACACTGGCGATTGTTTTGATTGCATCCTCTTTGAAAGTTCTAACGTTACATGTATCGTACGTGTTAGTAATTCACGTTTTTGGATAATTTTCTTTCAGATCCCGAGCACCACCTATTTTTATTTATATATTATTTCCCTGAGGGTGCCAGTGGCTCAATGGTCAGATACGGCAGTATTTGAAGCGTAAACGATGTCCTTATCATTATTTATTATTTTCATTAATTTACAGCCTGCACAACTAACCTCTAAGGAAATAGGTTCTGGTCATCTTGTTCAGTACCCCTCATCCCATCCCTAGACTTCTCACACGAAAAGAAAATGAGAAATATGTATTTATCTCTTATTTTAAATAACACTAAAACAATTTCACACATCACAGCAGCTACACCAAAGAAACTTTATATCTCCTACCTCTCCTAGACTTCCTACCTTGCAAATTATTTTCGAACATATGGCTCAAGTTATGTTTAAATATATATATATATATATGTGTGTAATAGTTGTCTAATAGTAGCTTACTGACATTCCCGAAATATTTGTCAGTGTTCTTCAAATTACTGTTCTAGTTCATGCTAAAAGCCAACCCCACCTCTTTATTTTACTTGTGCTAAGCAGCAAAATATTTCCTTTACTATTCAAAAAGCATCGACCACCATAACCTTCTGAAATACTTTTTTTAAGAGACAAATACTGTCAAGTGTGTCTCTGTTTCTGAAAAAAATCATATTTTGATCATATTTTCGATAATTTTTGTCCATTTATAAAGACCTTTTAACCTGACAACTAACAGCAACCAAACTTACCACAATCTAGAGGCAGTTGTTTTCCTTGAACAAAGACCTGTTTGTTGGATGACGTGTCTCACTGACGGTTGTGATGCACGTCCTTTGCTGCAGCTGCAGGGTTTGGCGAAGGAACGGGACGTTCAACTCTTTCTGCGCTGGCTGGCAGGTGTGGGTGTGGCCCGACTCAAGCTCTCGCCCGCAGCAAAAACACAATAGTTTCCCCAAGCGGGAGTCGAAATAATAACCTTGCTGGGCCAACCTTGTGACAAAGAAGCCATTAGGAACGGATGGACAACGATAGAAGGAAGCGAATCGCTTGTCTTCAAACTTCATGGTGGGTGCTGCCACACGGACCACCCACACAGGCTTTGTGACTGGGAGCTCGTGGTCGGTGCTCAGGGGAGGCAATGTCAGAACAGGGGCAGTAAGCCATGGCGATTCGGCGACTACCTCTGGGCTCCTGTTTCCGAGCAACCCAGTGCTTAGAGAGTACAAGGTGTTTTCTGGTGTTGTTGGCATTTCCCCCCCTTTTTTTTTTACCTGCAGAAGCGTAAATCAGTCCCTCTTTAGAAAGTAGTTTTCGTAAATCTAACATCAATGGAAAATTTTAAAGAGATTAAAAATTATACAGATAATGGACATCCAAATGGATAAGCATCCAATGTACAATTCAGCGCCTTATAGACTACTATTATTATTACGTATTCTTAAGTTCAATAATAATAATTGTGACTCATATATTACCCCCAACATAAAACTTGGTTTAAGAGTCGTTCGTTTAACAAGAGATTTTAATAACTCATTCGCAACACGAGGATGAGAGAGAGAGAGCTCGCTACTCTGGAATGCATGACAATACCATTTGTCAAAAAAAAGTATAAAATCAGCAGAAATTAAGCTTTTCTATTTCAAACCATCTTGACAGTGCATGGAATGAGAGAAATTCAAGTCTTTACGCGAAGAGAACACAGACTGTTTCATTCCCAGATTTTCTGCTTCAGGCAGTAGATTTAAATGATCACACATCCAGTAGAAATGAATGGACATTACTCATGGTGATGAATAACACCTATAATGCATTTAACAGGCGATAGCTTCCTTTGGTGTAAAGCGCTCTGCATTTGTAGCCTTGCTTCACGCCTTTTTTTTTTTTTTTGGTTTGCAGCGAAAGTCAATACCTTCGTAGTCTAACTATGGATTAACCGTGTTTGTAAATACAGGTATTGCTCGACTTACGACCATGATTAGTTCTGACATACCGGTCGTAACTCGATTTGGTCGAAAGTCGAGTAGGCTATATGTACAGTACTGTGAAATGATGTTATAAAAATCTTCAAGTCATATTTTATCATAACTTTCTTTGTTCATTTTATTCCATTTGTATCACCTTGACAGCATTTTGATTCTTATTTTCACATTCCTCAGGTTTAACTAAATCACTGCATTACCAGTACAACTGGTTTAATATTTCCAAAACATACAAAATTACAAAATACAGGTGTAAAAATACAAAATACAGGTGTAAATAATACAAAATACAGATGTGAAAATACCATAGGAAACATTTTCCCAGTTGCGAAACGTATCAAAACCAGTTGGGCAACGTTTGTGCTGCCAGACGCGGAGTAGTCGTGGCTAGCGATTGTGGCCGTAAAGTCGAATGGTCGTAAGTCGATGAGTACTTGTGTTTTCTCTTAACTATTGATACTTTTTTTCTAATTTCATGTCTTTAATACCTGCATAAACATTAAAATATCGCGCACAACGCATGAGAGAGCTACTGCATGTGTAGCACGTGCACATAACGACGCTGCAAAAAAAAAAAAAAAAAAAAAAAGAAATAACGCCAGCAACTTTGCTTGTGTCGGAAAAGGTAGAGATGACTATTCTCTGTCTTTTATCACGTTTCTAGGTAGGCTACTCTCCACTTCTACTTTTTCTTCCAGTGTAAACAAAGCGGCAGAGAAATTAGATCTTTTTTTTTAATGCTTTTACTTTTTGGTATGAGAAGTAACGGTAGATGTGAACAGAAAATAAGTATTTGGTCCCTGTAAGAATTCATAATGTCAAGCATTTCGTTTTAAATGTTAACTTTCGCTTTCCTTTTGGTAAGAGCAGAACTAAATCTCAATGCAGGCTGCCATTTTCAATCACTAGTCTCTTCCTGCGACCCACCCATTGACGACGGCAGGTAGTTTGTCCTGGAACAGCTGAAAACCCAGTTCATGCAAGCCAGCTTGAAATGTTCTTTTCTGAGCATGCTGTGAGTATGTTGAATACAAACCTCTTAACTAAAGCCACTTCATTTATTATTCTATAAGGCGCCTTTACATTAATTAGTCTCAAATAAGTTAAAATAAACTGAATTTAATTTCTTACCTGTCTTATGTTCGACTGAATGTCAGCTCCTTATTCCCCGCGTATTTCCTACTTGTAGACGATTGGTTGCATGAGAGGAAGATGACTAGACGATATCGATGTAAAAAGCGTCAAAAATAGACTGACTCTGTGTAGGCCGTTTCTATGATCACTAATACAGGAACACTTCGTGGGCCAACTGTAGAGGTGAGTGACTTAAACAGTAAATTAAGTATATGCAAGAAATGAAAGTAACTTTCAGTTAATGACGCTTAAGGTAGTGATTAGCTATACATATTCACAAAGATTTTGTTCCTCAGTTTAAACAAGGTTTTTGTTTGTATGTATGCACGCATGAACGTACGAACATACCAGCAGATGTGCTGTGGTCGGATGAATAGGTATGATAACGACCGTATTTCTGAATAGTATTTTCACCTACGTATACTGCTTTATGTGGGTTTTTTTTGTAGAAAGTAGCAATTATTTTAACTGTTTTCCTTTTGTCTTATATTGTAAAAAGGCTTTAACTATGACAATGCTGGGACTGCAGGTCTCACAAAGCTCAACCATTCTGTTCTGTAAATACAATTCGTGCACTTTTGCCACTAAAGCAGAAAGAATTATTTTTATAAACTGTAGGCAAGATTTCTTCATCGTTACTTTTATTCCATCACGGATGTCAGCATTATGGCGTTTCTAAGATACGAGGTTTAGTGGTTTTTTTTTAATTTTTAATTTAGGAGAAACAGTGAAGCACAAAGCTCCGACGACTGCGATTTCAAAAATCATATTCTGATTTCTTAGAGAACGTATTGGTTAGTTGGTTGGTTTATTTAGTTTAAAAGTCCTTTCACCTTGAGGAGATTTTGCACTATGGAGGGAGAGGGAGGAAACCGAAGTACCTAGAGAAAACCTCCTGCCCTGAGGACAGGTGTCGTATACAGAGAATGTCCCGAGACGAGTTCCGAACCCTGAGTTTCTCACTGCAGCGGTGACAAGCGAGTGTTTTTGCCACTACACTGCCGAGCACCCCAAGAGAATGTATCGACTAAGCTGCCTCTTTTTACATTTTAACAACATATCTTCAGAAAGGGACTGGTCATGTTAGTCGTAGTTGTAGAGAATGGTTTTGCACTTATCTCCGAAATATTTATTTCGTTAGAAACAGTATATAAAAGAGGTTAGTATTATAGTTTTATCTAACCTTTTCATTAAAATGATGACGAAATCGTCTATTGTTGTCGTTTTAATCGCTCTCCCTGTCATCGTCATCTTTACTATTTAGGAAGTGCCACACCTTTCAATTAATGGGACGCAACTCGTCTTCGTCGACTCACAGTGACTAGAGAGGGGCAGGCCTGAGCTCCCTTTGTTAGATATACCCGAGCAGCTTAAGGAAGTAGTCCAAAAAGTGAAATATTACCGATGACACACTGTGATAAGCAAGATAACAGGATTGCATCGCAAAGTTTTGCAACTAAATGCACTTCGAGAGGAGGGAAGCGATTCAGGAGATAAGACTTACAGTGGTGTAGGAAGATGCTCGGCTTTGGGGGCAGCTCCATGCTGACAATGAACGACGTTCACATTCTTGCCTTCCGAGCATCCTTTTTTTGGGGGGGCTGCTTGCCCCCCCCCCGGTTCCTAGCCACTGACTTAATTTATTTTTAAATCTAAGGAGTGTGCGCTTTTCAAATACATGCAGACGGGACAGGGGGATAACAAATGACAAAGTTTTATTGATGAGGGTAACAGCAAAGTTATGCTCTCTTTACGGCCAGCCCTCGATCTAAGGAAAAAAACTGAAACACTACATTAGTGCAAAAAGGCATTAAAATGACAAGAAAATTAGAAAATATACAAAGTTAGGGGTTGATGTTTATTTTGACAGGCTTATTTTTGAGTAATGAATAAGTAACACGTGGTACATGTTCATTATTCGTTACGGGTGTTTGCGCTGGGTGGGAGGTCACCGTAAGCGATCAAAGGTTTGTATGTGACAATTTTATTTTCCGAGGGTAATTTTATTTTATAACTTCAGCCCTTGTCCGAAAAAGGGAAGAGTACGAAAAATCGCTAGACTATGACAAGGGATGGCAAAGTCGAGCAGTTTAAGGCAGAGAGACTAACAGACAAACACAATAAACCTGAACGGTTACTGACAGTAGGAGTACTGTAAGGGGCAGGGCAGGGCAGGGCAGGGCAGGGGGAGCAACAGGCACTTGCTCTTGGAGAATCGTAAGTTACATACCACGTTGCTCTGTGCAGAAAAACAATTTCTGTTGTATGGATTTTGCACGGTTATGGTATTGTCTTTCTTTTCTCTAATGCTTGTATCAATAACTCAGATACCTTCGAATATATTATTTATAACATTATGTATGAAGGTTCTATTGCACAGTCGCGTAACTGTTGCAGTACAAACGTCTGCCGGTGGTCTGCAACAAGAGTCAAGCAAAGTTAAGGTAGAAGAAGGAAGGGGAATCCATTTTAGTTCAAGCTGTTACTTTGCTGTATAGGCTCGCTGCTTTTGGACTTGGAGCAGTTTCTACCACGAAGACTGCATTATACTACTTAACAAATGGAAGAATAACTAGTGCAAAATGTCATCTTTCCAACTGTTGGCAGTGTACTGTTAAAATGAATCATTCTGGGTGAGCTAAGCTCTCATCAGGTTATATCAGAGTATGCTATCACCATAACGTGTTCTGCTGATGTAGTCTCACCCACATACTGGGATAATTTGATTTGGAATGTGCAGAATAGCTTATTATCAGATGTGACCTCAGGAAGAGAATGAACAACAGAACAAGTGCCCTTGCAGCAACGGTACATACTAGAAAGAGAAAATGCTCGAAAATGCTCTTTTTATATCCTGCAAACATCTATGTTGTAACACATTGCGACTAATCTCAAACAGTAAATAATCAATCTCGAGGTATATTCGTTGTTTCGAGAACCATCAGTGACAAGAACTGTATAGACGACCATGATAAATGTGACTGAAAAAGGCTGCGCTCTTGTAAAAACATAAATATATTTATATAGTCCTCCACTCCTCACAATGTGTCGACCTTCACAAGAAGAGACTAAGCGCCAACGGGAATCGGGAATTTTTCGGGAATTACCATACGAGTAGACTAATGGCACATCGGGAAGTGAAGGGGGTTCTTCCACTGTCTGATACTTTACACACAGCATATCGTTCAAGGAAAATAGAAGCAGTTGGTTCTTTGAAAGACACAGACACTAACTAATTTTTCTGGAAAGATTGATATTGCTGTATGGTCCCTCGATGCGCCTGATGATCAAGGAACTAAGACGGTAAGCAAGACATACCATGTACTATTAGTAGAATAGAAACTTCGTAGTAGAAATAAAAGTGTTTGTAGAGTCTTCCTCTACAGTGAATATAGATATGTCGCAGTGTGTGTGTGTGTGTGTGTTCATAACCAAAAGAAGAGTAGTGTTTAATCATTTGTCATCAAAAGGGAACTTGTCATAAATCATGAATGTGTCCATAATTTTCTAAAGCAATTCACTGTCTTGCGAATTGGGCTTAAGCTTTTCCTCTTCAAATATTTAAAAAATGTGCTTTTGCTACAGTGGTTTGTAGGTCGGCTTTAATTCAGGGTGCTAGAGATAAATGTGCATTCAATGTCAAATAGCTGAAACTACTACCGGTGACTTTAACCTGACTTTCAGATGTTGCATATCGTCCGTAGGTGAGAACCCTTTGCACAAACACATTTTCAAACAGGTTAGAATATGACATAAGCTTGCTGGACTTCGGAGCCCAAAGTCGTTAAACAGTTGAGATGAATGTTTGCTGAGTTTTAGCAGAATGTCTGGACAGTATTTAGGAAGCCGCGAAAGATATTTTCAAGGCACCGTTTGCTGTCAAAGGCTGTGTGGTAGTGACCTTTAAATCGTATTTCATGACTTGCTGCTGCATGACAGACATTTCATAAGGTATATGTGCTGGAGGTTTCTTTGGCTGCCTGCGTTCAATGCTTTCCTTGGACAGGCACATTTCAAACTACTTCGTTATTTGATTTTTTTCAGAATACACAATGCCAAGGAACTTCCCGGTAAAACCAAGGCCAGATCATTCAGTAACTACACTGGAGTGCCAGTGATATCAGCACTATCAAAGGGAACAATAAACGTTAAAGCACCTGCTGGATGTCAGCATAACCTCTGATGTCAGCAAGTATGGCCTGTAGTGCCCGTCCTTTCTCCTGGCTTTACTTGTCGCTTCTGCTCACCTTGGTGTGCACAGCATGGCTTTTCGTGTCTTCCCTTACTTTTGATGTGGTCACCGTTCATCGGCTGAAGAAACGTCCACCCAAAGATGGTCAGTGGGACGTTATCTTAGCCGCTGTGAACTGCTCCATCATCTGGATCAGAAGTCTATCAGGAAAGCTCGGTTCCAGTTCCCATTGGTATTCATCTGTTTCCAGCCTGATCTCGCCGACATTTGATGCCCAAAGCCAGACGAGAAAGATACTGGAGGATCGAAAGGATGCAGATCGCTGTTTTACGTTCAGGTCATCCGATGTGAGTCAGTGTTTCAACGTCCTGAAGCGTTGTTCTGTAGCAGACCAAGAGACCAGGACAATCCAGGCCATCTCTATCCCTAAACAAGATGCGAGAAGTTCTTCCCTGGCACAAGAAATCCCAGAGAGGAAAATCTCAAAAGTTTCACTCAGCCAAGATGGAGAGGAGCTGCTTGGAGTCGTTAGCATTTTATTGCAAAGAAAGAAAGGAGTGAGAAATGACTTGAGAAAAAACCTTCTGCCGTGTATGGCGATGTTAGTCGTATGTTGGACTCTTTTCCTGTTAACTGGGCATGCTACTTTAGAGACATACGACCAGGTAATAAAAAATGTTGCAAAATTCACATCAGAGGTGTGGAAAGAAGACTTATCATTGGCTGAGTCAGGTTACGAACCTCGACATGGTCTGGGTGTTAAAAACTGGAGGAAAGCGAGCACTGATTCTGCGTTACGGAGACTGGTGCTGCTACATTTCGAGAGATCGTGTGGTAGCTTCCCTTTTCTGTCACGCCTGAGCAAGCGCCATGATTTTCTCCCAGGCAGCACTACCTTTTGGGTGGCGCCAGCTTCACAACAGTTCCTCCCAACCGTCCTGGGGAACGAGGGTAACCGCTTCCAGTACACGGGTTATCGCCTCGCCTCTCTAGCTGCTCTCCCCTCGAGCTGCCCCATCTCGCCCCTGCGGCTGGCAGAAGCGGGCTTCCACTACAACCCCAAGGCCAACAAGAGCGCAGTCATCTGCCACGAATGTGGAGCTAGATACAGCTGGGGTCTGCCCTCGGCCACGAGGGTTCCTCCCTTGCTGTACCACCAGACCGTGTCGCCCAATTGCAGTGTTGTGCTGCCCCTGGTGGAGGTCTACGGGAGCAGCTCTGCAACGACGCTGACCGGGGTTTCTTTGCAACGGCAGACACATCTGGGGGATGACGTGCAGACAGACGGACCTGCGTAAGAAACATTCTCGTAAATCGGCCTTCACTGCCTCCCACCTCCTCCACTCTGTTCTCAATTTGAACATTTCCTTGTCCTCGTTTCGTGTCCTCTTTTATTTAGTCACGTGACTTAAGTGCTACAGTTCTTAATTCTTTGTCAGTAAGAGAACTGCAAATTTTAAGTTAAAGGAAACTGAGCGAGATAATTTCTTTCTCAATAAAAATGCACGTTAAAGGAAATGATGTTTCGCATTGAAGGCAGACTGGGAGAACTTTTTTTTTTATCAAGAATCTACAAAAGTCTTCGTATATCACTTTGACTATGATGTGTACAATAACTACAAGTCTACACAAAAGGATGCTATGGTGATGCTATTAATAGTGACAGCACAGAAAAGACAGGATTTCCTTTGATTTATCTAAAGTGAACAACTACTATGGTACTGGTTACTACAGCCTTGTTAGTTAATGGTTAAATGTGTGGGGCAGACCGCATAAAAATACTCAGATATTCTAGATAAAAGGACTGTAAGTACTTTTAATGTAAGGAAATTCAGATTCTAACGTCATCTAGCCCTTCCCAGCTAGTGATTTGATTTGAGTCAGATTGAGTCACAGGTGCTATAGAATGCTTGATAAAGGACAAGATTGTATTAGTGGGTTTTTGCGTGAGTTATTAACATAGACTGACTGGTCTGTAATTCAGAAAATCTGAAATTCCTGAGTCAGGCGAAGAAATAGGAAAGTTGGTATTGCTGAGACTTTGCAGGTCATGTGACACAAAAACCAGCATTACATATAAAATGCATTTACGAATACGAATTGTACAATTCGTGTGTGTGTGTGTGTGTGTGTGTGTGTGTGTGTGTGTGTGTGACAGACAGACAGACAGACAGACAGACAGACAGACAGACAGGGTAGCCATAGGACACAGAGGTACAGCGATTATCACCATACATAATCTTTCGGATCTCCGACTTACACATATCTTCTGTACATGAGGATCTCTTTCACTGTGATGTAAACTGTTTAAAATGTGGCATAATTTGAAAAGACATCAACATGATCAGGTGCCACCTTACTAGCCTTGCCATCCAAAATAAGTGATAAAATGCGCTTGTGTTTGTTTTTAGTGTGTGTCTAAACCTATACCCTCTAAAGCGAAAATAGAAATTAAGGTGATGAGTAATAAGGCAGCGACTTCTGAATAATTAGAATAATTAAATTAGAATAATTAGCTACTTAAGTCTGCGTCTTCTATTAAGATGGCATCTCTCGGGCTATTTTACATATCTTGCTAACGGTAAGCGCAAACTCTAAGAGTGAAATCTCTCTAAAGCCTGAGTTGTTTTGCTGGGAAAACCCTTACGTTTTCCTGCTGCTACAATTTTCCTTCTTCGTGCACGTTCCAGAGAAGCACCGCCTGCAGCACGCGCTACCAGCCTCACGAGCAATGAAACAGACAGACAGAGAACATCGAACATGGCACCAGTCACAGATCAGCTCGATGGTAAGACACGCTACTACATGTATATTAGGTAAGATCAGTCACTTTAACTAGTTTCAGGGGCTAAAGCAATGAGGTACTGATATCCTACAACAACAATGACTCAGAAAAGAGAACACAGGTCTAACAGCATGCAAATGTGTGTTTGTGTGTGTGTGTGTGTGTGTGTGTGTGTGTGTGTGTGTGTGTGTAAGGAAAATAGGAGTCATACAAGTAATATTTCTTCATCATCATCATAGTCGTCGTCTTTGTCATCAACAGAAGAAACAGCAAAACATCAAAATATAGGAGCAAGTTATTGCAGTCAAGACAAAGTGGGGAAAGAACAGCTTAAACACTTTAAACAGTTTAAACTGTAATTTGAATTTACGTCTAGAGGTATCTATGTAAGAGTAGAGAATCCGACTGACTGCTGAAGGACCGTGATTTCTTTTACCCGGAGCTACGGCTTAGTGGTCCGTTAAGTTTCCTGGACCTATCACATTATATGTTTACTCAAGCTTCTTCCTGGTGCACACGCACGCAAAGTTCCCGAGCAACACTGCAACTGTAGGACATGATGCTTATGATATTCCCATTTCACACAGAAAATAGGATATTTAAAAGTGATCGATGTAGGATCTTTCCATCGCCCGGGAACTTTGATATGTGAATGTGTTATCACAGGACGTCCTGATCTAGCTGATGGCAGGAGCATGACATGCCTGCCGACCTATTTAATGTGAAAAACATATCAATAAGCAGGTTTGACCGCCACAGACAAAATGATAAATGTAGAATGAGAGAAAGAAGAAGAACAAGAAAAAGAAAGACTGACTATTTGAAAGACAAAATCCGTCACACGACTGACACTAAAAAGAATTTTTTATTTGTAATCCATTCAGAAAACGAGATATGAACAGTCGTCGGTAAATACAACAGCAAACAAAAGTGTCTGAACACAGATTGAAAATAATCTTTGCTCTGCATTAGCAGCTAGAATCAGGATAAAAATATAGACAAGAGCAGAGATATAAAATGATCTGGGTGTCCACATTCAGAATAACTCGCTGCGGACATAGGTACAAATATCAGACCAGAGATCACAGACAGGAGATCTAGATAAGCCACAATGCAACACGCAGTCCATTGTTAGCCCTGTAGGCTGTGTACTTGTAAGGTCTTGAAACTAGTCATCACTGGTAAGAAGTCGACTAAGTTTGATTTGAATGTGGGGCGTACCACTGCTTCGGGCTCTCCCGATACATATTCCCAGGTAGGCTGACATCCAACACCTTCAACGGTCATTCATTCACCCGCGACGAACAACACTGCCAGCAGATCAAAAGTGAACAAAAGTACACATATGTGTTGACAATACAGACAAAGGCTTATTTCACACAAGCAAAGACTATGAAAAAATTTATACGCACATATATTCATCCGCAATACAGCGCAGAGACACGACACCACACTTAGTCAGACACCAGCATAAATACAGAACACCTAACGTCAACCATGTCCCCGCTAAACACTCCTAGCAACACAATGTTTACCTCCCCCTGAGCCCCTACCTGCCAACTGACCAGTCACGACATAGGTCGCAGCCACGGGGGCAGTATATACAACCCCCCCCCCAATTCTAAAAAACCCTAACGAGCCTAAAAGTGAGCACCATCTTTGGTACAGGATACACGCTAGCACTGCCCAACACCTCGCTGGATGTGCAGAGCAGCGCTGGAACAATGGCTGTGTCGTCTGCATCGGCAAGTTCTGGAAGCGGTGAGAAGGTCATCCTGGACCTCAACAGCGCTGTGTACCCTCTCTACAGCTCTCTCCAGTCTCGGCTAGCCACCTTTTCGAAATGGCCTGCTTCTAACTTTCGTCCACCGGAGATCTTGGCGCCTCTGGGCTTCTTCTACGCTGGTGAGCAGAAAGAACTCTCATTAAGGTCCATCAATGAGCGGTGTCGTACAGGGCTGACGATTTACAGCTTCAATAAGTGCAAGTAAATATTTGAGAGAAAGAAAAAAACACGATAATGACCTAGTTCTTTCTTTATGATTGCATTCTCGAAGGGCATTCGTGCTACTGAGTTCAGAACTTTCAGAACTTAATATGTTCTGTCCGCGTTCAGTTAATTCGGACAAGATCTTTTTTTTTAAAGTGGATGAATACTATTTGCAGAACCTCAGTTGCACAATGTCTGCGAGAATCTAGCCCTTTGATTGTTCAGACCACAGAAGCCTTGAAACACGGTTCATAAATAACGCTTCAGTACAAAAGCAGCATTGTTCGGTCAGTTGATTATCTCCCTTAATATAATCACGTGTTCATTTCACGGTGACATCACCAGGGTACGCAGACTGCGTGAGGTGCTTCTACTGCGGAATTGGCCTGAAGACGTGGGAGGAGAATGATGACCCGGAGGAGGAGCATATCAGATGGCGGCCTAACTGCCAGTTCGTCCTGGCCACCAAAGGGAGACGATTTGTCGACACCACTCTAGCCAGAATCAACGTAAGTAGCAACTTGTTATCACACCCTCAGCTTCTCTCCACAGCTGTGGCACTGTCACAACATAAGTCTCTCTCTTCTTGTCGCGACCCCGGCTTCTCTCCACAGCTATCACACTCCCTGACACAGCTGTCACACTCTAATTTTATTTGAGCACCTGATGCATTATGACGCACTTGCTTTATTACAAACCGTCACACTCCCAGATTGAACTTTGTTTCTGTTTGCAGTGTCACGCTCTCTGCGTGAAATGTTAGAACTTGCTTCCCTCTTGATGAATTCTATCTCCAAATTGGTGTCAGATTTCAGCTCTATTTTCTCTCTACCACTCAGAACCACACTTAGGGGGGCGTGTTAAATTTTGAACACGCAAAAAATACTGCCCCCTCTGCAGTCGGGTGAAATATCAGCACGCTTTTCTCATTACAGCTGAAGTACAAAGCACTCTCAATGTTTTCTTCTCTCATATACAATCGTCTTGCTTTAAGCTCTTTTCACGACATCACTTGCTTCTCCCGAAAGTTTGCAAATTTGTTTTAGCTGACTGTTTTGGCTTCAGGCCATGGTTGGCTACGCAGATTTCATTGTAGAAAAGTTACATTTTCTATGATTGAGAAGTAAATGTCAATTAACTGCAGAGAAGGAGCAACTCGGATGACGATGTCCCAGATCAATCTAACCCAGCACGTGACTCGCACCGCGATACTTCACGTAGCGGTGAGAATCAAACGAGAGAAGCTGGAGACAACTCGCGTGCAACGCTTTCCAGCGAAGACCTCCAGCAGCTGTTGCAGATGGGCTTCAGTACCGACATGATCCGCTCCGCCCAGGAGCGCCTACTGAGAGCCGGTGAGTCTCTCTTACTCATTTGCTCACACACTCCACATTTACAATCGAACATCATTCAAACAAAAAAAAAAATTCCGAGCGTAATATAATAATATTTGATCATGTTTGTACTGATAATACAAGCTAGTGAGGCTGCAGGAGTTTGTGTAGCGTGTTTCTATGTTGTATGTGTTTTATAATCGTGTTTTTTTTTCTTTTTTGGTCATCAGGTCAAACATTGAACATCGACAATATGCTGGGTTTTCTCGTTCCTTAGAATACCTCAACACCTTTTTTGGAACTAAGAAAAAAAGACGCGAGTTTCCCGGGGGATGATATATATAAAAAGCTGTAAACAGTATTCCTTTGTTACTAGACACTCTTGTCTTTTGACTACCCGGCTAGATCCCGACAATTCTGCCCCAAAACGAGCGCTTACGAGCCGTGGAGACACTTTAATTTTGGTCGTAAACGCATGTTTTGTGGCAGTGTTTGTCACAAACTATCAACAAGCAGACTTGCTGACCATTAACTGTCTACACTGTACAGCCATTTATACAGGAGACTAAACAAATGGAGAATGAGTTCTCGAAGAACACAGCATTTGCTTTGCAACACCAGGTTTATGGCTTTTTTGTCGGAAATATCATTTATATCCCCTGGCTCGATAATTTTGGTTTAGCTTGCTTCATTAGTAAGTAACAGAACCTGTAATCTAAAGAACTCGCCCTTTGAACCTTCAAGATTGAAAACTCTGTTCTATTTGTAAGAGCAGCGAGTCGTGATGACATCCACTGATGACTGATGTCGCTCAGTCTACCTTAAGACAATATACAGCACCGTGCACTGAATCTTAATCCAATTAGCTCCGGCTGTCATCAGTAAAATTCATTCAACAGAAGGTGATGGTGGTTAGAGGAAAGACAACTGGTGACTACAGTGACGCCATTTCCTGTGGCAACATTGAGGATAGCTTCACGATTGATAATTTGCTTTCACCTTCTATGTACCTGACGCAGCCTGATTATTCAGTGTGCATCCTGTATACTTTGTTCATAAAAGAAGATGTTTGCCGTGGCCTTTAATTTCTTTCGTTACTTTTTCTACACTTAGAGAATTGACAGAGGTGTTGGCTTAATGTTTCCAATGTTATGAAAGGTGTTCTTTATTTTGAATCACTAAGACCTTCACAGAGAACACCGGGACAAAGTCTATAGCATAAATACATCAAATGTACAGGATAGCAGCATGTTCTATAGATTACTAATTATAAGAGTGTATATTTATATTCTAAAATGCATATTTTGGGGTTTTATAAGGGTTTAATGTTTAGTTTTAAATGAGGTTATCTGTTTTAGGTTTTTATTAAATATAGACATGCCTTTGATCTCTGAATGATTTTTTAAAATGTTAATTAACTACTAAATTTATTTTATTTCTGTACATGCGCAGTGGTTGCTTTTTGGCTAAGACAATAAAAAATATTTTTTACAAATTGTTTTAACAAGTGATACTTTTTACTGTTTAAGTTTTTTTCAATTTATAAATCTACAAGATAAATTACAAAATGAAGAGAGAGAGAGAGAGATGCAACCAGACAGACAGATATCCATTAACTAACTCAGACCAAGAACATTTTCGAGACAAGCACTCAACGACCATTTCCCTAAAAAAAAATTTGTTTAAGTCATGGGGTACAGGATAAACAGACGAGATGACAAAGACAAAAAAGCAGGAGAGAGCCATGTGAGAATTGGTCAAAAAAAGATAGGAGAAAAGAAAGAACAGAGGGTGATGAACGATGAAGGATGAGAGAGAAGTGCTTGTGTGTGTCTGTGAACTTTATTGTGTGTGTGTGCGCGTACGTGCGTGCGCGCGTGTGTGTGTGTGTGTGCGTGCGTGTGTGTGTTCTCTGTGCTCGCGATTGACAGTAACAGTGACAAAAATTTTGATAATCTCTTTAGAGAGAAACTTTGGCGTGATGCACACCATAACCTACCTCAATACAAAGTTAAAGACAATACACTAATATGCTATATAAGGTACATCAAGGTAGAAACGATTATTTATACAGTTCACAGTCTGTTTTCACAGATCTTTCTTCATACCCAGATAAATAATGCAGCTATTTTAACGTCTGTTCAGAATTGTAATAGACTTGGATACGAAGCAGTCTTGTGGTCCGACTGTAGTTAGTTTAAGAGTTTTTGGATTCGCTAGGTTGATGGCAAGAGCTCACAGTATTTAGCTAGTTGCTCTTATCTATGACAATCTCTCTGACCGTCCCCCGTCGCTTGTACACAAAACACAGCTGTGTCTGTTTAACTGCTACTTTATTCGCTAGGTTGATGGCAAGAGCTCACAGTATTTAGCTAGTTGCTCTTATCTATGACAATCTCTCTGACCGTCCCCCGTCGCTTGTACACAAAACACAGCTGTGTCTGTTTAACTGCTACTTTATTGCCACAAACATTTAATACACTCTCCCAACACACTTCCTCTCCTGACCCTTAGACTTTGACACCAGTAGATCATGGAGTATGTCAGAAGAAATTGTATGTAATAACAATGGAAAGCCTGCAAAATGTCGAAGTTAAATTGTCCGCAGGCAGTATATAACCTCGACTGACACTTTTTGTGGTCAAAGTTCATGTGTTGAGTAAAGATTAGCTTCTTGTCAATTGTGATAGTAGTTAGATCGAGGGCTGAAGTGGGACACATTGTAAAGTCTATTAACATCTGTTTCGTTATCTTGACTTTCAGATTCAAGGAACTGGTCTTACATCACTCACTGAATCGTCTGTCAGGTATATGTAAAGTTTCACTCGGCAAAGTGTCCGACAGACACAGCAGTTTGCGTCAAACATATTCCAGTTCCAACATGCAGCGAACATTTAATTGCTTGCAGCTCAGCAAGTTTCTTGATGCTAGATATTTAGGCTAATTAGGCCTACGTTGGCCAAGATCTTGGATGGGAACAGAGATCGGAAGAATTTATTTCTGCCCAATCGCCTCGTAACACACCGCCTCGTCTCCTCTCTTTTCCGTGCAGAGTTGTTTCGACTGTGTGTTAACACTAGACTTGTTTATTTTTACTTTATGAATGCATGCGTGCGTGCGTGCGTGCGTGCGTGCGTGCGTGTGTAAAAGAGAGAAAGATCGGCAAAGGATATCTAGAGATGTCAACCAAATGCAGATGAATTACTGGCCTGTTTATCACCATCATCGTATGGAACGAAAGGTCGACATACCAAGCTATGTAAGCTTAAAGGATTAACGGCACAACAATAAAATAATGTAAAAGAATAATATGCACACACATTTTCGTATTTAAAAAGTTTACTATTCCTAGTTGCAGTCCCAGATTTCTATGATCTTTGTGGTTGCATAACGTAACCCTTCCCCCTGCTTGTACACATGCTAGAACAAACAAGGAAATAAAATTCAACAAACTATACGCCTTTCTCAAGTGTTAGGGCTTATCGATTAAAAACTTTTGGAACGCTCAGGTCAAGCAGATGCATGTAGTCAGTTCTATTTTCTCTTTTCTCCAGCCTGAGCCTAGAGCGTCAACAGAGGGGAATTCCCCTTGGTTATATTTAGAACAGGAAGTAGAATAGTTCGTTTTGCGGGAAGAAGCAGGTGGACGTCTTAGCTTCTTAATACGTTGAAGATACTAAAGAAGGTTCTCCACGGAGGTGAATAACTGTTTTCTAGCGTGTAAACAAGGGGAATTATTTGTTCTACAGCTGCTTTAAGCTCTGTGGAGTTTATCGAGTCTTTGTAAAGGTATTTACACTTCAAGCTGATCACTCAACAACTATACCTATAGGCCTACATTACACTTCAGCTGTCATTTGCCGAGCGAGCGACACTAACTTACAGCCAAACTTACAAGAAAGGTAAAATTTGACCGTTTTCATGCTGTTGCTAACTTAATATTAATTACAGCACTGTGCCTTTTTTAACAGGCAAATGATTTGGAGGTGCAAGCAAACCAGCGACTTTCTGACACTATATAACAGTGGCATGTTTGTTCTGATTCTAATAACACTTGTCAGCAGTGTGCACCCTGCAATCAGATAAGCAGAATGTAAGCAGAGCTCCTTATTGGTTTCAGCTACAAACGTACATATAAGATGACATCAGATGAGGATGAATTAAAACAGAGTGTAAAATGAAACTATGAAAATTTAAACATTAACCAGGAAGTGATGCATATTACAATTACTATGAATAGCACCAGCTCAGGAGCCTCATGGCGGGAATAGTTGTTTTGATATCAGTTAATGTTCAATAGTTTGATGTCAGTCAATGTTCGATAGTTTGACATCGGTTAATGTTCAATAGCTCCAATTAAAGGTATCTTGTGCAGAAACTGAGAACATAAATGTAAGAAGAATTTTTTTTTATCCATATTCAAAGTAAATAAATTTGTGTTAACATACTATTTCCACTTTTTATAGAATGCCAAATAGGTTCCTCATTGATTTAGTGTACAGCTAATTTCACAGGTGTGTATTGTACAGCAACTGACATAACAAGATTCTAAGGCTGCAGGTAAAGAGCTGGTGTATGAATGCTGAGCTCATGCTGCATAGACTGCTGTGATATGTTTTGTAAATAGTCAGATCGCTGGAATTCCCAAATTATATGTTTAGAATAGAGGGTTTGATATCCAGGAAGTCAACTGATAATCCAGGTTGAAATGTGATTTAAAGTAGACAAGAAGTCATATTGTCATTATAAATGCATATAGACTATATCCTGCAGAACTAAGTAAGTAATTTTGTTTCTCAGATTGAATATTAATATGAGTTACAGAAATACTTGGTGTTACTTTGACTGCTGTAAGTTTGATTTCTTAAAGTGAATGATTATTTGTTTCAGTTTGATTATGTTTTTGTTCTACAGGAACATAGTCTGTTCTTTGTGCAGTCAAAGTACCCTGCTTGGCTACTGGGTGGTGTCGAGAATTTCCAGCTTTTGGCTCAATCCATTCATCAGAGTAACTCACATTATGGTAATACAACAGTTTTGATCTGAATGTGTATTCACTCACACTCGATTTACTCTCCAAATTGAAGTAAATTAAGCAGCTCTTAAAAAAAGTGAAAAATTAATTTGTCATATTCCTTGTAATTTTCTTTCTCATACTTTTTCTGTCTTTCACTTGTAATGCTATTTCTTTTTCAGCTTAATCCTAATCTTTCTGTAATAACTGACACCATGAAAAATGTTATTATAAGCTGAAGTTTCACGATTTAGTAGACTTATTATTCTTGAAGTCAGTTTTGCTTATTATTTACTAATTTATGTGTGCTGGTATTTGGGAATATTCTGTTAACTTTTTTAATGTCAGCGTTTAATGATTTGGGTCATTAACACAAGTTCCACATTTTTAATATCTATAGATTACAGTAAGGTGTTGAACACACTTCCACATCTTGCACATATTGCTTCTCTTTTGCTTGTCTCCTACTTCTAGCTTAGCATTTATATAATTTGCCTAATTCTTGTATGTCTGGGTCAGGCATTTAAAAGCTAATGTTTAGCACTTCACTTGGATAATTAGGTTAAATTTCTAATATGTGTTCATCTACATTTCAGATTAACATGCAGTGTACCAGGCAGATAATTAACCAAAAGAAGTACCTTGCTGTCCAATGTTTTTCTGTGTTTTGACTAACCTGCCCAAGATTTTTCATCTTTTTGTCTGGTATCACCTGAAGAACACTTCTTTAAGCCTTTAATAATTCTGTGCCATTTTGTCTGGGGTGGACCCCCTAGAGGTTCCGCAAGAACAAGCATTCACAGCTGAATTCAAATGGCAGCTGCAATTTCAAGCAGACAGGCTGCAGGCAATCGCAGGAGCTGGCCCATTCAATCCAAACAACAGAGCTTGTTCAGATCTCGAAATTGGTTTGAGGCTGAAGATGCTGTCACCATACCTGAGAGCTTTATTGTTAAGCCTGCTGACCTGCACAAACCTCATCGTGTTAGTCTTATGCAGGTAACTTAAAATTTTTCATGAAGCCATGTTTTGTAAACTTCATATAAATGGTCTGTTGTAAGGGTACTGTAACACTGAATCAAAAAAAATAAGTCATGCTTGGCAGGACTTGTATGCAAAAGCAAACACTGATACTATTCTGGCTTATGAGTCCTGTTAAAATAACAGGTAGCTACAGCCTTCTCTCATTCACACACACACATATGCATGCATATACATATTGAAATTGTAGATATGTCAGGAACTTCACACTATCAGTTATCAGAATGTATTTTGGATACTCATAACACTGTCCTGAGTGGCTGGTAAGGTGTGGTGGGTGCAAGAATAACAAGATTTTCCTTTGTTTAGCCATCTTATATTTATATATAGAGAAAGAGCTTTGTATTGCTTTGTTAGAGTTTGAAACATTTCACTTTCTGATTGCCATGGGGATTTTAACAGATTATGAAGGTAATACAGAAAGTGGGAGAAGACCCACTCACTGTAGGCAGAGGTATGCAATACCTGACCATCAATGATCGGCATCACAGCTTTCAGGGCTCTTGGATGGGCCCTCCTGCAAACCTGATGGCAGAGTGTGGCCTATACAAAATGACAGAAGGTATTTGAATTAATGTGTGATGTAGTACCTATAAATATGTTACGCCATGTTTTTATGAAAAAAAAAATGAAGATGTGATGATACAGTGTTTCAAAATAGATCCTGCCAGGTTCAGTAATGTCTATTGAAGATATGAAACACAAAATAAAATTGCTCTGAAAAAAGAAAATGAATTGATGTCTGTTTTTAGTTATTAGCAGATTCTGAAATAAGTGCATTAGTCACTTAGAAGTTGATCGAGGTTGACGGAATGTTGACTAAATTAATATATATTTTTGATAACGTCCTGTTTGAATCTTAAACAATAGCACATTTAGTGGATATCAGGTGCCTAAGCTCTCCAAGCACCAGTTTAAAAACTCAAGCTTGATTACACGCAGAACCAAGGACACTGAGGTGATATCTTAAGGCAATTGTCAAGGAAATGATAATATGAAAGCTCGCAAAAATTCATAAAACTATCTTAATTTTTGTCAGTAGCATACACAAAGAAAAGACATTGCTAAAGGTATGATTTGTAAACAGCTTAAAAACAATATTATAAGTACCATGTAAGCAGATAAACATGTAAACACTAGTGAATTTGGGCATGTGATATGTAAACTGCTTCAGGTTTTACTTTCCAGCTTGAATGGCTCACTGAAATTTATACAGTACTGTGACTACGTTTTTGCTTTTTAAACAGATTCTGCCACCTGCTATTCCTGTGGCATCACTTTACGAAGCTTGACACCAGCAACATGTGTCTGGACTACTCACCGCCAATTTGCTCCATACTGCCGGCACCTGCAACGTGCCAAGAGCTGTAACCCCACTCACTTGGAGGTGACTTATCTCCCATTGTCTTCAGATATGCTTTTCCTTGCCTTGCTTATATTGATGTTGTTAACTCTGTGTGTGTTTGAGAGAGAGGGGGAGAGGTAGATGTGGTAAGACCCCATACCCCACTCTTTTGCTTTAAAAGAAAGAACTTGCATGCTTTTTCTTAAATTTATTTTGAAGCAGACAGTTTGACTTTTCCAGGTCTTCTGAAATATGCAGCTCTTACAGAAAAGCATTTATTGAGACTTCGTCACACAGACACAACGTAGTTAAAATAGGTAGTTCATTGCTAAGAGAGAGAACATTGTAAGCATTGGTAAGTGGAGCACACCTATTATTTTTTCACATTACTTTGACCACTGTTAGCCTTTCACATAAGACATCAGAACAGAGATAGCACTCAGCTTTATTTATTTATTTATTTTATTCCATATCATTTTATATCTCAAGGGTTATGCACAAAAGGAGATGTCAAATTCAGATTCAAACACGCGTTTTGAAATAAAAATGTTTCTACATTTTAATTCGTTCCTTTAGTGCCAGGATTCAGAACACCTGGCAAGCAGGCGCAGCATGGTTACAGGCAATGCTATTTTACCTGCTAATGAAATGATGAATTATATGTTTAATTTAGGGTGGACAAGAAAGATACGTCCGTCACCTCTCTGCAGATGATGCTGAAGACTCTGGGATCCGAGTGTCCAGAAGATAATTGTAGTCTGTCACCACAGTGATTGTGCCTGGCTCTTCTAATCAGCTTAGGGATTGTACCCTAAACGTGATTGATAAATATATCCTTGCTTCTAGCACAGTTGTTTTCTTATGCCACTTTTGTAAACCTGCCCTTTCTACAATTTTTTCATGTGGTCCTATGCTAACCTGTAATCAAGGAATAGCTGTCTGTTCTGAGTCTAGTAGGTCCTTAAGAATTAGCTGTCAGTGTTTGAAATTAAATTATCATCAATAAATTGTCGGGCATATCAACTGATTGAACAAGTCAGAAGTAGAACAAAATTGATTAATCACTGGCAAGATAAGAGAATTTCATAAAATTCTAAAATTATAAAGCTCAGCCCTTAATGGATCTCTCCACAGGTTGATTCAGAATTTACATTTACACATGCAGTAGCACACATACACAAAATCTTCACAGAAAATGACACAAAATCCAGTAATGCACAATTTAGATGCAGGATTTTGTAATCCATGCTAAATATTTTATTATGGGTTAGTATTTTTGTGTTTAACATCAGTAGCAAGTTAGCTATTTGCTTAATTAATCAAATGAAATAAATTGATTTATATACATGCATTCATGTGAATTTAGAGTGATTTATTGAAATTTTTCCTACAACTATTTGCTTTTGACTGCCTATTATAAATACACAGTGGGAGCAACTTCTGGCTGCATATCTTTCATCTCATGTGCCATTCTGTGTTATGTTGCATAAGTCCGTGTATGTCTGTCTATATGTGTCTTTTTTGTTGTTTTTTTTAAATCGCCATGAGCCTGCCCTTAGGACTGGAATATGGCGCTATATAAGTTCACTGTATTTTTCTTATACTAAGAGGCTGAGATACACATTATTGGCTACTTTTTCACTCACCCACATCACCTGCACACATTGCCCACTCAACTTCCCACTTACTGTGGTATGATAGAGGTGTCTATCACAGAATGCTGGTGGTTTTTTTTTCATAAGCATATGTGGTAATAAAGTTACTGAATTAATAAAAAATAATACTTGAAGTAACAGTCATGGAATAAATTGGTAAACAGATATACAGGGCTCACAACTTTTTACAGGCACAAACACATGTGAGCAGTGTGCTGTCACAGTATGGTGGATATGTACATATATATGCTTATCATCATAACACAAGTGAAAACGGGTAGAGACAGATCAACTAAACTGAAATATTAGTATACACACACTAATTCTGTCTTACACTTGGTGCAGCTTTGATCAGCCTGCATTCTAGTATCAGCCAAACACTTCTCTAGTGGGAAAAAGAAAAAAAAAATAGAAAAATATAATCATCTAAATCTATATTACTTTAGTTATAAAAGCATGAAATGATAGCGAAGACTATCTCTCATTGCGTTTAAAGCAGGAAACAGGAAGAAAATTCATTTGCGTCAGGTCTATAAAAAAGATCAGTATTAAATACACGCAGATGGAAGTCAGACTATGGGAAAAGCATAACATGGATTAAAAAGGTCATTAGACTCATTATTTTGGATATTTCTCACTCAGTGGTTGAAGTGGCATTTGATCTGAAAGCTATAAGATTGTATGTAAAATTGATTGCACTTTATTCGGAGTGGCATATTCAAACTGCCCTGCCTCATTTCTCACCTTTTTATAAAAACAGATTATAGCTGTTTATGACCAGGATAATTCATTTTGACATCTACAGCTCAGAAGCATCTGGAGTAGTTTTTAGTTCATTATAGTTTGAATTTTGTCATGAGCGTCCAGGATACGATTTTATTATTGGGAACTCGTGTATGCATTAGGTGATGTGTGTGTGTGTGTGTAAAGTGGTGGGGGGATATGAGCAACTGAAAGAGGTAGATTAAAGTCAGCAATCTTGGTCGCTTTCTTTCACTTTCGATTGTAGCTCTTCCTTTTAAGGATTGAGACTTGGTAGTTTTGAGTGCACAGCAAATTACGACTGTTTAGTGTTGAAGAAGAAACACTTGTCAGCCATTGCACAGTGCACAGTGGTGTCTGTGCCTTATGGCAAGAGACTGCGGGTCAGTTACAAGCCGAGCAGGCTTGGGGGAAAAAAACATACAAACAAAAAAGCCCTGACCTTACTAGAAGTGGAGTTCGGGAATCTCCGATTTATCAAACTCTACATCCTATGTCAGACATTTTGGATCAACGATAAGGTGAGAAATTCGACTTCTTTAAGTAACACTCCGACATATAGAGATTACAGGATAATACTTCGTGTCTGGAATCTATAATTTGGACTTAATGTTTCTGTAGCAGAAACAGAGTACTAAAGCATAATATGATCACATAGTAATCATATAGCTGGTCATCTATTTGATAAAGGATAGACCTATGAGGATGACATATGTGCTTTTACTCAGTGAAGACACACATTTCAAAAAATCAATTTGCAACAGCAGACCATCAGATAAAAAGAGTTTTCATATTGCCTTTTGAGCCACTGAATAATGAAATGTAGTAATTCTAGCGCTATTCCCATGGTAACCGTGCAATATGGTATAGTTATTCTTCATAGCCCCTTTCTTTTAGTTTGGACCCGTTAAAGTCTACCTGAAAATGCTTTCGGATTTAAGCGAGGGCATAGTGTGTGTTCTAAGAATTCTAACTTTCCTTTTCCCTAGACTCTTCGATTATTTACTGCAGTCCTGAGAATTAATTGTAACCAGTAGACCTGGAGCTTGCGCTTTATACATATGGTAAGTATATATATGTCGGTACGTTATAACGCATTTTCGAGAACAACAATCTAATCAGCCGTGTGTTCTATTAGGTCGTGTGAAGCATTAAATAACATGTAAAGCTGCCCTTCAAATAACATCTCTTACATAAATAAATTAGGATAAGGGCTGCTTACCAGCGAGATTTCCAACAGTTAATGCACAGCGCGTATCTGTACAGTTATGTCTACTTTTAACACCTGTCCCATTGTACTCCCTGTGATCGCGAATCACCCCACTGTACGCTGTATGTAACCACAGATAAGACCAGTAACCTATAATTATAATGACATCGCCAAACACACGATGAACGTTCACATCTACAATTATTAATTACTTAGAACCAGCGCGTGCACCGTCGAGTTCCTCCTACCTTCAAGGTAGCAATATGCAGTGCTGCCGCATTCACACATTTTATGGAAATCATTCGAGCATGACTATTGCTCGAACGTCAGAAAATTTGACATTATGAGTGATAATACAAGGCACGTGCCCGTTGGTGGTGGTGGTGGTGTTGGGGGGGGGGGAGCTTATTGCTTTAAGTAGTACGTGTATGAGAGAATTTTCGAGAAAACTTTATTGGCAAGTAGAGGTTCCTCCGTATGTGTCACCCTTACCTGTTGTGTCGAGCTCTAAGGTAACAACCATAACAAAGTCTGAACACAGGTATATAGGCGTTCGATTCGTGTGAACGGCTTGTACCAGACCAGAAAGACAGGTATATATGTCGGTATGCTCTACTTCTCGGTTTCTTTAACTCTTCTCTTCACACCCTTTTCTCTGTCCTTCTTTCTTCTTTCTTCCTCTACCTTTTTTCGCTTCCCACCTCTTGTGTTGATCTTATATTCTTTGCCAAAATATTTACCTAGTGACCGATACCCTGTAATATATTCTTATATCTTTATCGGCTGCTGCAAGCATATCATTACCCTCTAGAATCACCTCCCAATTCCAGGACCCATGTAAATATCTGTTTAATTTTTTTTGTGTTTTTTTTTTGTTCTTTGTTTATCTTAACAATCACCTTGTACATCTTCACCTTCCACTCTAATTTGGTATTTTATCTCATGTTTACTACCAATTATTCTTGTATTCTTTTAATTATTTGTTTATTCTTTCCCCGAACGGGGCGAGGGCTGAATGAAAAAGGCACTTTCTCGCTTATTTACCTCTTGTTAATAAAGAATTGTCATTGCCATTGCATCAATGGTAAACTAAAGCGACACAGTTCTTTTGACTGAGTAGCTAAATTAAAATGTAACAGTTCTAATTAGACTAAATGTTAAAAGCGTTTATAGTCAAAAAAATTCCCATGGGAAAGCTACATCACATGTCAGTGTTTACAGAGAGAGAGATGCTATTTTTAGTTCGCAGGAAAAATAATTCCTTTCCGTAATGAATGACACCACGGTGCAAGAAATTTGCAGTGTGAATCAGAAACACTTAAACGAATCTTTCTCACTTTGGAAAGCGTACAAAAGAAAGTTTGAGAAAGTATGATAATTACTAGTAGAATAAACTTTGCTTGTCTGTTAGTTCGTTAAGAGTAATACAAATCCAAGTATGGATATATCAGATATTTACGCGTGGAGAGTGTGTTCACCAACTCTCTCTTTGTTAGGAGTGTAAGAATAGTTTCAGACGAAAAGATCAAATAAAATAAATTGTAATGTAAATTTTAATTTAAAATATTTTAAATGAATTTAAATTTTAGGCGTATTTAACATATTAGGAGTGGCTACATTTTTTTTCTTCCAGATCTCAGTTCTGTGCATGATTAATTTTCTTCCATGCTCAGTTTTTGACTTCTTTTCAATCTCAATCTCTTGTCGTGATGTCTCATGATCTGTCTGCATGCCTGGATGTGTATCTCTTTCTTGTTACACAGTGTGCTGTCCACCTGTTAAGAACAGTATTTCTGGAGATAAAAAAGTCAAGCTGTTTCACGACCAGGAAATATTTAGTGTTATCCAATATATCCACCATCACGGCTGGTAAACGTAGAACAATCTAGAAGCCTGGTGCAGTAATATTAATTTCCTTGAAATACAAGGCATTGAGTTGTTGTGCATAAGGAAGAAGGTTGAAATAAAACCGTTTCACGTGTGCTGCAATTAAACATATTGATCTTGGTGCAGTGGTCAGGGTCAGAAAACATCCTTTACTAAGATTTTTTCTGTTTTAAAGCTCATTCTCGAAAGTCAGACCATTTCTTTACTCCTAGTCGATTAATTGTCTCTTTAAAAGTATTCACCTGAATGTGAATCATTGTTTGATGATGTTTTATGCATGTATTACTACTGTAATTCCTAAGTGGTATCTTAAATTTACACATGTTAACAAAAATAAACTGTTTCAAGAGTTTAAGATCATTGTGCAGCAAAGTTAGCTGAATTTATTGTAAAATATTTGAAGGTTATTCACTTGACCGAAACTCGTAAATACATTATTCACATTTATATGTTTAAAATTATGTACTGATTACGTTTGAGGCGGACACAGCAGCGCAGAATGCCTAAAATACATGGGTCCCTTCGTGAGGAACATGGGTCGTACATTATACTTTCTATGGGACCCTTATGTTTTCGGCATTCAGTGCTGCTAGAGTCATTGTACTTCCATTGATAATTAAAGTGTAATATATCTTACTTTTATAAAAGGGATCATGATTTATCCTGTCGTAGTAACGCCATAATGGCATAATATCATCCTATTTCGTGAAAATATCGTTTCAGCCAAACAACGACCTTCTAGAGAAGAGGCACACACGACTTCGGCCATGTTTTTTTCTGATGTGATGACATATAGCAGAAATCTCCAAAACGTTTCGCCATACACTGAGTCTGAAGACCAATCTACAGCACATAATGCTCTACGAGCCCTTGATTTTAATAGAAATCATATCACCGTAAGGTTCAGTGATTGTAACAATGATAGTGTTGCGAAACCATGATGAAAACAAGAGAGCTCGAGGTACAGATCCCATCATTACCTGTTGAGGAGTCAAAGTTCCTGAAGTTTTCGGCCTTCGAGTTTTTTCCCATTTACAAAATAATACCAAGCAGGTTAGCTGAACAGCCTTGCAGCTGCGAAGTTCATATTTTTATCATCGATCAGACCGGGCACATTGAACATCAGACGACCCATTTTTCTGTAAATGAAGATCAAGTGAAAGATTCTACGAGGTGTGTTGTTATCTATTGGGTTCAAGGAAATTCTCTTCCGTTCGCGAAGAGTAGCCAAGAAAGGCACCTGAGTCTCACGTACCTTCACGTGCGGAGAGGACGTCAGCCGTCCAAGCAAAGACCTCGCCATCTATCGTCGTTGCCGGCACACACCCACACCTGACCTATGCAGCGTCCTGAAGTAAATGAACGATATTTACTCTATATTTATTTGTAAATTACGTATTCAAGTTTTGTTTTCGGGGTACGTTAAAGAGGAAAATAAACTGAATTCTTGAAGAAATATACCCAAAGAATCTTGTCTCCAAGGTTGAATAGGAGACAGCTATTCTTCTGACAAGTTGTCTTCTTTGTATTTTTTAGCGTAATTGTCTTTCCAAACATGAAGTCTGATTACTTCGGCAATTGCATGTCAGCTGCAAATGCCGACAGGAATATCAGTCCTAAAGGCAGTCGCGCTGCTGAGGAGATGCAAAACGACGTGTTTTCCTCCCAAACAGCGAAACTGGCTGAAAAGCCGGAGCAGTATGGAGAGTCTCTGCCGCATATTTATTGTAACAGCGATATCGGGCAAAGTCTGATGGATATAGAAATGGAGGAGGAGAAGCGAATTATAAAAAAAGATATCAAGTACTGGTCATCGCACTTGGGAGACAGGCTGGTGTGCAAATCAGGAGATCTTATGCACGAGCTTTACATAGGTCAGCTTATCTCGATGTTCTTCCATCTTGATGCCTCTTTTGACGATGTCATGCGTTCTTGGCTGTGCAAGGTGATGGAGACGAGCATTGATTTGTCAGTTGGAGGACAAGTAATGCTGAAACTGGCTGAGAGAGTGCAAAATCTGCAGTTACTGTACAAACGCGCGCGACAGAAAGGCAGCTACATATACGAACCGTCTTCAGATTACTCCAAAAGTCAAGATGTCGTGGGTCAAAGTCTCAACGAAATACGAGATTTTGTGCATGCTCCCCAAAGGATCTACCACAAGGAAGAAACTGAAAATTTCCAAGACAAGAAGATAGGCAAGGCTCTCCAGAAGAAAGGCAACTCTAACTGGTGGGTAAACCATGTTTATAACACAGCATCTAGCTGGGATGATAATAAGTCGCTTGGTAACGGTCAGGGGAAGAAGTATAAAAACAAAAACTCTATGGATGGGTCGTTCAGCGCACACATCTTCCTATGTCATCAGCTAAGTTCAAAAGCAGACAGTTCGACCGACTTGGAACTTTCAAATGGAAGACAGCATGGCCATTTGGTAGCCTTATCTGACTACAGCATCATTTTTGAAGATAAATCTAACATCATCCCGAAGACGCCAGGACAGGACTTGGGAATCGAGATGATTGTGGTGCCTGAAAGCAAGGAACACCATTCTGAGGCCTGTGTGGACCTAAGGAAGAGACCTAAGAGCATCCTGACCGTCGACGAGAGGGTCACGGTGATCGACGATACCAAGGATGCGATCAGATTTATTGAAAATAACCCGGTTCCCATAGCAACAAGCGACGGAATCTTTGGGCGTACAGCAGAGGCGGGCGTGCAAACAGACTGGGAAGTCGACACTCTCAAGACATTACCTCAGGTCTCCGTGAGGAGGTTCTCCATAGACGACGTGACCAGACCTGATCAGACCAGACGCGTCCAGGAAACGTCGCACAGCGACAGAGCGGAGTTGGACTCGCACCCGGAAGGTGACACAACTGTCAGGCCAAGTTCCAACGCTACGAGGCCGCGGATGTCAGTTCCGGTGAGGGAGACGTTAGGGCTCGAAACTGAGCACTTCTTACACCCTCCTTCCTCCATGCACACTACCGAGACCGGAAACCAACCAAGCGTAGCTCATGAAACCCTCTTGGCAACGATGGAAGCTCAAAGAGCCTTGGCTCATCCGGCGTGCAGTACCACTAGCGCGAGCTCCCCTCGCGATGTTGCTTCAGGCACAGCCAATGCGACGGTCTCTACGGTGGGCATCGTCGAGCGGGTGGACACCCTTCCCGTCCAAGCAACAACACAGCCCTGTTCTCGTGACGTCATTTCTGTCAACGTTAGTCACATTTCGTCGTCAGGGGTGCAAATGTATCCATGTCATCCCCACAGTCAGCAGTCTTCACTTTATCACCCTGTCAATGGAAGCCAAGCTTCTTGCTCGCATGATGGAAGAAGGTTTGCTGGATCGGCGTCATCCAACAACGGAAACGATTCCAACAGACGGGAGCCGTTGGAACTGCCGCTGGACCAGACGTCGGTCTTCGCGCAGCTGTCGGATACCGAACGACGTCATGATTCGGTCAGGGTCTACGCCGCCGGCTCGCTTCCTCCCTGGGCTACGAGTACGCCGACGATTGATTTGACGAGAGCAGCAAGCCCAGCCCACATCCCATTGAGGAGCAGACGAGCCACTTTCATTCACTGGCCGAGGGATGAGACAGGGCACCAGCCAGCCAACATGGCTCTGGCTGGCTTCTTCTTTACGGGTAGGTCGAGAGGCAGCTCTTCGGGTAGGTCGAGACATATTTCTGTTTGTGAGAAGAAGTACTGGATGGTCGGGAGATATCTCTATGAGTAAGTCGGGAGACATCTACACGGATATGGTAAGAGACATCTACACGGGTAGGGTAAGAGAGATCTACAAAATAGTTCTGTAGGGGGAAATCGGGGTAAATCGCTACAGAGATCTATAGAGAGAAGGACTGGTATCTTCGCGTTCCTTTGCATGTCAGACGGACTCCGTGCACTATCAGCTTCCGTTCACGTTTTCAGTGTGACAGCTCTGGTTTATGTCATGTTTTGCTTGCTAATATGTCCCAGTTAGAGTGTCTACCGAAAGAAAATAGTCATGCCTAGTGCGAATTGGGGTTATAGTACATGCAAGGAAAGAAAGTGGGGTCTGCCATCTTCTTTTTGTTTCCGCAACGAAAGAAGCCGAATCCCGAATGGGAGCAAACGCTTGTCCGTGCAATAAATAGAGATGACGACAGGTTCAACATTGAAAGGGTCACAATATTACCTCGGCACGTTGCCCAAGGATGCTTCCTGACACCAGGTACGTGGGTTTTTCCTTTCGGTTTTGTTGAAGTAAGAGATTCCCATAATAATTGCTAAAACAAATGTTGGAGCATAATGGTCTAATCACAAACTGTATAGAAGGCCAGACAGTTTGTGGTTTGGTTAGGTCATGTTTAAAATTGTCACTCACTTTTCCACAGGCAATATGCTTGTCATGTTTATTTAGTGAACAAATATGTGTATAGCTTTAGAAAAACCTGGTTTAGCTTAATTATGTGCATAGTATTCCAATGTCTTTAGAACATTTTAATGGTATTTATTGGAATGGAATAAAGGCATGCAATCCCACAAAGTGTTTTGTTGACAACAAAAGTATGAGCTTTTCATACTGGTACTACTGGTAGGATTTATTATTTTAAGCTTTATGCTTTTATATAGTAGACTAGTTTGAGTTAAAGTGAGTTTGCATGGAATGTGCAACATTGTTATATAGCGAACTTTTTCTTACTTAAGCTGAATTACCTATAAATTTTGTTCACCACTCCCCTCAAGGGTTTTCTTATATCAAGACAGATACAATTTGGTCTTTCAGAAATTTCCCTTAATTTTATTTTTTATTATTTTCTGTGTTGTGTTTAGCTGCTGACAGTGTATTCAAACCAGGCAGCCTGCCAGCCATATTGAAGTCTCCAAGAAGGGGAGAAACTCCAAAGTCTGCAGCCAGGAAACCTTCAGTCAGTAGGAATCAGGATTTAGTTTGATAATTTATTGTGTGGCAATTGGGGAGAGTAAGGAAGGATTCAGGTATCACTATTCTCCGCCAACCCTCATTTATGAATTGATTTATGAAATGGAATCAGCACTAAACGCACATCATTTCAGTTTGCAATATTCTGATAACAAAACACAAAGTCCACAAATGCATTTATGTATATTTTGTTTGCAAAATAGTTTACATGGAACTAGTGAAAGGAAAGTATATTGTTTGGTTTAAAACATTGGCTCTCTCTCTTCCTGGTGATAACATAAATTGTACACGTTTTTCCATACCTTTAATTGACAGTCCTCATTTCAAACATGTTGATAGAGTCACAGCTGCCTGAACATGAATGTTGTGGAATAGTCTTCTTTAACAGTTTATGGAGATAATAATCATCTACCTATATTTGTGATGCCACACTGAGCTTTAGTTTGTACAGGTGCCATATTCTGAGAGAGACAACTGTACATATAAACAAGTCTTTTCCTGATTAACATGCAAAAATTTTAGTACTTTGTTGTTTCTGGGCATTTACTAATTGTTTTTGTGTTCTTGTTTCAAGTGTTTTCTTTTCTCCTCATTGGTAGAAATGCTAGTTAAAGTCATCCACCAATTTCTTTTACCTGCTGTGTGCTTTGATCTTGATCTTCCTTTAGAAGTTTCTATTTGTTGTCTTCACGTGTGCACACTGAATACAGACGATTATGAAAGAAGAACATTCTTGGATGAACGTTTTATGAAAGAAAAGCATCGATAGATATTGTTGAAGAAAAAAATCCACTGAGCATGGCTTTGAAAGTTGCTTCGAGATCTACAAACAAAAGGTTTGTGTTTGGATGCAGCTTTACAAGTTCTCCTCTGTCCAGCAGAAGACAAGAGAGTGCTTACAGAACCACTGTCAGCTGAAAGTGGCTCTAATTTTTATGTCTCACAAATTAAGACTGATGGATAATAATGCTTATACCTGAGAGGTGAGGACATGAGATAGCTTGTTCTCGCACAAAAAGGGATAGAAATGTTTAAAATTTTGTGGTCATATGACATGTTCAAATTAACTTATTTCTTGACGCATGAATACATTCTTCAACAATTTCGCTGTTTCCTCCAGCCTGACTCATGTAACGATCCTCTGTGTCTTCCAAATCCATTTTTATCAGCTTCGCATCACATACAAATTAAATTATTTAACCACCCCTTTCTACTTTGTTTCTGTAATTTTAGACTATACTTTCAATGGTTTTGCAAGCTCTTTCTTCGTACTCATTGATATAACTTCAGTTTTTACCTGCAATTGTGCAAAATGTAGTTGATGTCTAATCCGTTAGGCATGTTTTATCCGAAACCGCCCAACCGGAACTAGGGGTTGCCGTCGGTCTACCTGCGAGCGAGCCACGGGGCATCGCAACGGACCCAATGGTGGCGGAATATGCGCGTGACTTATCCTTCTCTATACAGATCTCTGGTCGATGCGAGAAGATTTGGATATTTCCATAGGCGTAGGTTGCTTTAGTGAAATCATCAATCCATGTAACAGAATATCTTTTTTTAAGGTGTAATAAGTGGTAACGCAAGTTGAACAGGGGTTGTATTCATGAAATTGCTGTCCTTCTTGAATCAAGAATAAGCATTTAGTCTCCGTGGCTTTGAAGCGATGTACAGACTCCGTGGAGTTTGGATTTTACCCTGAAACCGTTATTATAGAGCAGTGGCAAAAATTCCCTAAGGTAGCATAACATAAAGCTATATTCATGGGGTTTAGACAACCCGTCGTAACTACATTCCTTTCCCTTCTTGCCCCTAGGTTACGACTTACTCTCGTTTCGTGAATACTGCCCCTGAAGGGTAGCGAAGGACGCTTGGTTCTTACCGAGCACGATAGCGTGTGCGTTTGGGTGCGTGCTTGCTTGTGACTACAGCTATGGGCCCACGTGTATACATACGACCTATCGCCCCCATACAGCTCCTATGTTTGATTCTGAACTCACACATTGCATTATGTATCTGCCCCACACAACCCCAATCTACTCCCACAGGTGAAGGCAGCACTGTCTGCTGCTTCTACTGCGGTGTGCAAGTTGGCAACTGGCGGCCTGCCATGAACCCGTGGCACGAGCATGTTCGTGGACAGCCCACCTGTCAGTACCTGATCCAGATGAAAGGAGAAGACTTCGTGAAAGAAATTCAGAAAAGAAAGCGACCAGAAAAATAAATAGGTGTAAACATGTGGGTGGATTTTTTTTTCACTATCCTCTTATGCTTTACTTCTTTTCTTTCCGACCCGTCGAGATAACATAAATTGTATAATATACAATGGATTATAGCGTTGTATTATTATCATCATCATCATCATCATCATCATCATCATCATCATCATCATCATCATCATCATCATCATCATCATCATCATCATCATCATCATTATTATTATTATTATTAACAACAACATTTCATTGTTTATCTACATGTCGTTGTAATAAAATGGCGCTTTTTCCCAGAATTTCGAGCAGACTTGACCCAGGTCATCAATACCGAGAGGATCCCCTTAAAAAGCATCTGAAGGATTTGGGCAAACGGACATAAAGCGAGCACATTCTTTCCAGTGATGTCATGGTCAGGCATATGGTCATGTTTTCTGCAGAGAGTAGGATCGTCAAAAGAATGAACAAGTACTGTGGCACAGCTGCTATTTGAGGACAAGAAAAGTGAAAAAATCTGTTTCCTTCAATCTGCAAGAAAATGAAAATTCTGGAAACACCCAAAAAGTTCATTTTGTTCGGTATATTTAGAAGAAAGTTACAGTTTTGAATTTTGAAGATACAGAGGACTGAAGGTAGGGAATGGAGATAGAATCGAAACGAATATTTTATTGCTTAAACCAAGATAGAAAGAGACAGAGATAGGAGAGCGAGACAGAGAGAGAAAAAGAAGGAGAAAGAGAGTTGGATAAAAAAGAAAGTTATTGATGAAATAAGCTTGCACAGACAATAACACGGTGTGCTTATCACAGGATTGCAGTGATTTCACTAGTTTTCAAAAGAGTGTGTCAATGTGTGTTTTCCATAACACACCGAATCACATTATATTGTGAGTTGTTTTTGTTGATTTATTTCCTTTAAAGGTCTACTGGGGTGTAGTATATTAGTAAAAGGCTAAACAGAATGAGAAATCATTTCTAACTGAATGAGATGAGTTCATTTTAACAATTTGTAAAATCTAAATGATCATTTCAATTTTCATTTTTATTTTATTGGCTCCATTTTTAGCCATAACAGCAGATAAGATATACGGACACTAACAATCTCATGTACAACACTTGTTCCTGAGATAACGGCCCTCAAACATCGAGTCAGAAGGTCAAACCTTCATCAAAGTACATGCAGTGGCCTTATCTAATGGTCACAACTCTCCCATTGGCCGAAGTCTTGACGATGTAACCGCACCCAGGGACCTTTTGACATACATTCATTTTTTAGGACGGACCGATGTGTTAAAAAATTCAATGCTTGTTATTCGTGCAAATGAAGGAGTAATTATGAAATTACACTCTTGAAGTATATATTGTCTTTTGTTAGAAACTCCGTTACACTTGTTAAGATGGAGGGATGTTAACATTGGGTATATGGTCCGTCTTGATGACCATCTTTCATGGAGCTTTTTCTTACTTTGCTGGCTTCTTTGTTTGTTTTTATTTGAGTATTTGGCTAGGTGCTTCAAGCCAGATTTAAAAAATTGGATTATGTATCATATCTGCGATTTTCAATATATATATATATAGTAATGTAATTTAGTTTATATAATAATTTTACAGGATAATTTTACAGCTGGTTATATTAAGATTGGAGTGCAAATAACGTGTCAGCAATGTTGTTGATATACTTGTTATTGCTAATATACTAAAGCAATTTTTTTGTTTTTTCGCCTGTTTTCTTCTATAATGATCGCAGTGAGATTGCAGAGATGTCACTTATGTATACAACACAATACAACTTTATTAATCCCCGTTTTTCGAATTATTAATCTTGTCACTTGTTGAATAACTTTGAAATACACTTCATTTGCGAACGATTCTGGACTTTTTAATTAATTCATCTTTCGTTATTCGCGTTCAGCAGTGTGTATATGTCAGTGTGTATTTATGTGTGTGTTTCCCTGGAAGCAACAATGACACGTGAAGAAACCCAAACCCTCTACCTTTACTGATGAGAAACAAAGCTAAGGTTATGAAATTCAAAAATGCTTCTCACAAAACCGGTATATTTACTAGACTCTAAGTATATCTCGCACGGCATTCGTTAACCTACTGTTCACAGGCCGTTCTATGTGCAAAACTCGTCCCGTCGGATGAGCAGTGACGATATAGGCTGTGTCGATTTATAAACACAAAGACGGTAACGGGTGAAGCTTTATGCATATACACGGCTATACATACACAAGTATGCTCCGTAGTCTTCAAACACCAGTACGCAAGTATTTTTACCTCCTTCCCGACTCACACAGACAGTACCGTGCAGTTGACCGTTCATCTATCCAGCCACCCTCCAGCACACATAGATACTTCATTCCGTTGGTATTATTTACAAAGTTGATGATTATGATGATTGTTGTGGTGGTGGCATTGGGGACGATGACAACGACGGCGATAATGATAACACTGATGACTGAATTTCTGGTCCTAGGTTCTAACAATTAAGCCAGTAACGATCGACTTCTGACACCATCTTAAAAATCTTCATTTCAGGATCAGGGATTGAAATTTAGTTCAACAAAGACGCGAAGAAAGTTTAATTTCCTCTTTGGCAGCCGGTGTACAGAGGTGATCCGGTTTTCCTTGTGTAGCTAAAGTCGTCAACCTACCCAAAATAAAATAAACTCACACTGCTTTCATCATACGCTTGCACCAGAAGATAAGTCGAGTCACCCCTGTCATGCTGAGCCAAAGCAGGATTGTGCATGGTTCTTTTGACCTTTAAAGGTCCGCAATGTAAACAGCACAAGGTTTTCTAGTCATAAAAAGATTGACGTCAAACGGGAATTCCCGATATGACTACTTCCTGGTGTCAAATGTCCACATTGTGGAGCAGGGACCCAAGCGTGGAGACTAAGGTGAGTTGTTTTCGTATTAGCCACCTTGTTGTCCGTGTAATAGGGCATCTATTTACTTTATCAGAAGTGGGATTAAACAAAAGAGTATGGGTCAGTATTAGTCGTCACATTCTGCACACCACAATCTCTTATACACTACACTATCGCGTATTACTAACACTATTTTTTTTCACCACACGTTCTTTGTACACCCGACTACTATCTTGACACCACAGTATCGTATACACTACACTATCTTAAACACCACACTATCTTATACACCACACATTCATGCACACCACACTATCATCTTGAAGACCACACTATCGTGTACACCCATCAAATCCTCCTGATAGTATTTGCCTTCACGTGAAACAAGTCGTTCGGAAAAAATGACGATTTCGCCTGTCTAGTTTTATTCTGTAGGGCGTCTTTATACTGTTTCTAGCTTCGTTAATTGATAAATTGTGTGACAATGGCAGGAGAAATAATTGCTAATAATAGAAACTAGATAAAGAATTAGGCTACAATGTCCTAACGGCATTAGGGAAGACTACAATTTTGGTCAAAGCTGCCTTTTCCAGGAGATGAATTACCTTCATAGAATCTATCAGTGTCATTGGTGAGCAGAATATGTAAACTTTGTTTGCACAGTTCCTTAGAACTGTCTCACAAGATTTTTTTTTATTGCATGCCAGTTTTCGAGACTAGAAAGTGTTTTGTGGCTTGGGACATTCAACAGGCTGTCGAATAATACCATTATTCAGAAAAGGCACAACTTTTATAAACAACTCTTCAGCAATCCTAAGTTGGAGGTACATGGTGTAAACTACTGTGGCATCTTTCACAAATTACAATGAAGAAAAATGAGTTTTAAAAACTAACCAATTTAGGGACCCTACAAAAGCCAGACGCAAGGATCCTCCATTTCAGCTGTTTTAATCCCCTCCCTCCCTCCCTCCGGAAGATCAGTCACGAAACCAGCGATGAAGGTGTGAATACCATTACAGAAAGAATCTAAATAAACTGTTAACAACGAGAATAAACCCCATAGTAATTCCCCGTTCTTTCGTGAATCTTAGAGATCCAGTCAAGCCAAACAGAATGAGAATACTGGTGAATAATATACTGTGGGCAAAGTCCCATCATCTTGCAACGCTGGAGAGATGGATTTAGAAACCGCGGAGCCTCTCCCCTTCCTTTGTACAACCATTCCATTTTCCATTTGCCATTTTGTCCTGCCCCTAGACACGGTGAGCCACTTATAGTTTACTGTCCCTGCGGCCTTTAAACTATGTAACCCTTTACCTTTTTACTGCCAGTCACGTATGCAAAACTCTAAAATTTCCCCCTTATCTGTTTCCGAGTGACATAGCAATCTAAACAGTGTCTACGAAAAGTTTAAAAGATTAGCATCAACTGTTGACATGAAAACATTATTTCCGTCCTGTAATTTTCCATATAGCCCCACCGCCTGGCCATATTCCTGCACGCGAGATTTTAGCCCTGGGGGCAGATTTGCAAAAGAAAACACAGTTCATGCAGATGAGATGTTACAGGGAGATTCTTCATGTCTCCTTCCAAAACCATATGATTAATGAGGAGGTACAAACAAGAATTACACAAATAATTGAACCCATACGAAGACCTGTCCACAGCGAGAAAGCGAAATCAAGGTGAAGTGATAATAGACACTTCTCAAGAACATTAGGACTCGCAAAGTTGATGATGCAGGGAACAGTACAATGAATTAGAAGAAAATGGTGGTAAAGAAAAGAAATAGACAGACGCAAGAGTGGATTGGGCTGTTTTTCGGCGAATTCTCGAGAAGGGGGCAGAGTTGAGAAGTTGGCGAGAGTTTGTAATAATATTGACAGCAGTTATTATGGCCAATCAGGGATAGGTGACTGATGATGCTGAAGAAGAATAGTAGGAGCAGAAAATAGTTTAGTTTAGGTACTCCCCAAAACTAGGGAAATGCCTTTCGACTGGATTTGCTTTCGAACGTGTCTCTCTTTCAGAAGGTCTGCATTCCATTAGCCCTACTCACCAGATAAGGAAACTTTATTCTGCACAGTTATGAGAAATCTTTGGTATCGGCAAGGAAGCTAAAAGACGTACGTATCCTGTATCTCGCATGCGCTTGTTTCAATAAAATTGTATGTTTCCTTTTCTAACAACTTGCTGCAATAAGATTGGTGTATTTTTGTTACTAAAAGGAAATCGTTGAACTGCATCTGAGGATTTAAAGGCAAAAAAGCTGTTCACTAAAGATTACGAGAGGGCGTTGAGAAACTGCGGCCCCTTGGGGCCGGCGATGAGGGTCTCTCTCCGATCCCCAAACAGCGAAGCAAACGTCTGGATTGTCCGTTGGCAGGTAATGTAGTGACCAAACCATGTTGGAATTTTGCATGGTAATGTTTTCCATTAGGTCCTTAAATAATTACCAGATTTATAGAGCGCATTTGACCAGCATCAGCCGGACTCAAAGCGTGTTACATAGAGGCGCGCCCAGCATCCTTTTATGGCAGGTATTAGATTTTGAACACACAAACATCCAGACGCACTGCACAACAGATTAATTAATCAGTTAGATTTAAACAGAGTTTTGCTTACCATCAACCACAGGCACAAAGCGCTTTAAAATCCCACACACAGACATAATAAAAATGAACGTTGGTCTCAGAAACAAAGACATGACAGCGTTCCTCCCTACCCCCTGTAAAATGTGTAAATACTCATCATTGTGTGATGCACTCCATCAGCTAAGATGCGATCTGCACACTTGAATTCAACGGAATCTTCGATAAGGTAATAAAGTTTCAAAAAGTCACTGAAGGGTTATACCGTGCATATGGAAGTTGAAATGCCAATCTTTGGTGCAGTGGCCTAGTTGTTGTACACAAAACTATCGTAACATCAACTCAATTGTCATTATTATACTTTATATACAAGTAAAAAGGCGTGCTAAGTTGGTCACAGAAAAAAGCAGGGAATAGAACACTTTGCAAAGTAAAGAATTCATGTCAGTACTGAGTAGTCGGATTTCAGAAAGAAATATTTCCACTGTAAAGAAAGCACTTCTTTTGCCAGTATAACATGTAAATGCCTTCACTTGTCGTGTGGGTCTCGTCTGGTAGTTGTCACGTGACGTGGAGGATGAAGGCACTTGTTCTGTTTTTCTTTGTTCTAAGTGAAATGGCTTCTCAACTTCCTCCCTCTTCAGACCCCACGCACTCAGCTGAACTTTGTTCTAAGCAAGAACCGTTGCGTTCGCTACTAGGACAGGTATGACTGTTGTTTGTATGTACTTCACATATGAAGGTTTCTGGTAACAGTTAACTGCTGATATACTACCTGACAACTAATACATTATTGGAATGATAATATTTAGTGACAACTAAAACAATCAGACAGAAATACTCTTCGATGTTTACTATGATATTCTTGAGATATGTTTAAGGTCATATTGCCTGCCCTAGGACAGGTATGACTGTTGTTTGTATGTACTTCACATATGAAGGTTTCTGGTAACAGTTAACTGCTGATATACTACCTGACAACTAATACATTATTGGAATGATAATATTTAGTGACAACTAAAACAATCAGACAGAAATACTCTTCGATGTTTACTATGATATTCTTGAGATATGTTTAAGGTCATATTGCCTGCCCTAGCGTATGTCTCAAAATAAACAAGAAGAAAAATCGTGTGGAAAATGTGAATCTATTAAAACTTTCGTAGTTTTTCTTTTGCTGCTTGTCAAAGTGCCAGGGTAGATCAAATGGACCATTGAGGTATGTCTGTAGACAGCAATGGTGTTTCCAAGACCTTTAAGACCATAAAACACTTGACATGTTTGGGCAAGTATATTGATGTTAAAGTGAAAAGGGCAAGGAAGAACTAAGTTAATGTATAGTTTATTGATCCTAAGACATATTTCTGAAATAATCTGTTTTATACATTTAGAGAAAATACATGGAATAAGAGACCATTTTACATTTCACTGACAACATCAAAAAACAACAAATAAAACAAACAAACTTGGACTTCATATATCTAACTTTACATTCAGTTTTAAGATAATGAAGAAAGCAAACCAAAACAAAACAGTATGATATAGCTGTACGTTTCCTTCAGCGAGAACTATCTATGACAGCTACCTTTGATGGGTCTGTTTTTGTTTTGTTTTGTTTTTGACATCCCTGAACACCTGTCTACATTACACAGCTGATACAAATTACCTTTTTTAATTTAGATCTCTTTCCCACCCTTTCATGCGAAGCAGAAGCGTATCGACTCGTTCAAGAATCTTAAAAAGCTTAATCCAGGTATCAAGATTGAAGTATTAGCAGATGATGGCTTCTTCTACTTAGGTGAGTTCTTCATTCATTCTCATTTATTTCAGATTCTGCTTTAGTGCTTTTTGTCCCGAAACTTTGGATATGAGAGGTACTATGATAAGGTCACCCGAACTTGGCTCATAGTTTATTTAAATGACTGTCCCTCACTTTGGCAGTACATTTAAATGTCCGAAGCGTCCTGTGGCGGTAGTTATGAAGTAGGGGTACGTCGTCGCCCTGGAGGCAGCATGGGGAACTAAAGGACAAGCGTCTTCCTTCAAAACTTATAAGGCGATGTCTAGACCCAGATGATTTTTCTTTACTCATGAAGTCGTAGTTATAAAGTGGTTGCCCTGGGATAAAGAAGTAGTGTCCGCGGGGTCTGGACACCACTTTATAACATCGAAAGCAAGACGCTTTTCATTGAGTTCCCGATTCTGCCCTGGGGAAAAGACTTACTCTTGCTTCATATCTACGGCCCCTGGAGTTTTAGATTCCCTAAATGTTTTTTGATTTGATAAGGAGCCAGTGAGAGAAGACCTTGAAAGGGAATGGTATGCGTGCATTTCAAAGTGAAAAAAGCTTAACGAGAGAGAGAGAGACTACCTGTAACAGTAATTCAACGAAATAAATATATTACAACGAATTTATAAATATGTAAACTACTCCTAATCATAACAATTGAAAGACAAGGCTATGAAAGCCACTATTCATTGCTTAAATATGCTTTAAGGACTCATCGCCCTTAAATCCCCTATTTCTCTGAAAAATATAGACGAACGCTGGCAAAGTTTAGCAAAGTTTTTACCATGACTGTTATAAATATAGTTTGCCAAAACGCATTAGCCTTTAATGTGTTCTCCAATGTGCTGCCCTAAACACTAACGGCAGTATGCGACTTTAGCGAGTCGTTATAATATTCTGACGACATACGACCTTATTCACAGTTTTATTTGTTGTCATGTTTACCTTCTGTCCCACAGTTGAGCATACTAACTAACTCCTAGGTTACAGATACATCCTATCGGTCCAGAGGTAATTTGCTTATGACTAGCCATTATGTTTGTTGTTTAGCTAAGCTTAACCTTAGTTCGTCTGCTTTTTTAAAGCGAAGACCAGTCACGGAGCTCTCATCACACCGAAACTCGTCGTTGGTGATTGTTACCTTGCAGTAAACTTTTTAAGGCTCATATCTTCTTTTTGACAGGCAAGGAAGATTACATCATCTGCTTCATGTGCAAACTGTGTCTTACAGAATGGATGGACGAAGATGACGCAGCCTATGAACATGCACGTTATGATCCTGTGTGTTCGAGGTTGTCGTTAAGCAGGGGGGAGGACTTCGTTAGGGAGGTCAGGCAATGCTTCAAAGTGACCGGCCAATGACAGCCCAGCAGCTCACAAACACAAACACCAAAGAAGAAGCGATGACTTTGGTTTGAATTAAGGTCCATGGGAATCAACTGATCTCTTCTCTATACTAAGCAATATCAGAGATGGCAGAAAACATTCTTGTATCGACTAGTGATCATTTAAAACGATTACCAGGGTTCTTTCTCCAAAGTACAAAGACTTTTGAACTTTAAGTATTTATCCTAACAATGAATGAAATTGGGCTGGCTTTAAGGGCCTATTTGTTCTACCACGCAGTCCCTTCCTAAAAGTGGATCAGGTCAATCATTACTGATATATTCTGAGGTAGACTTTGATGCCTAGACCTACTAAGGCCCAGAAAGATTCGTTATCTTCTCTAGTTTCAAGAAGTTTACCAAACTTAATTTATTTTTGGATTGTGTTGGAACTTTCATCATTGTCACAGTCGCCATCACGACCATCACCCCATCATCATCATAACCTGCTCTTTTTTTTGTTGCTATAGCTCTTGTTGCAATCATTTGCATTTATAAAATTTTCCAGTGTGTAAAATCCCGCAGGAGAATCCCACGGTTGAATAGTTTTCCTCATGATCACGGATGAGAAACCACGGGCTGAATCACAATTAAAGCTGGAGTTTCAGTTTGAACAGAAATTTCAGTATTGGTCACAAATTAATATTGTTTCGCGAAAGGTTTTTCTAAAGGATTGTGCTTTTCTACATCTTTTCGGTTATATATTTTTCTTATTCTTCTCGTGGTCTCACAAATTTTGTTCGCTCGCCTGAGCTATCTGCCGTAAACTTGCCTAACTTTCCAAAAGTTCTTGAGCTCTGACAGTTAATGCAAAACAATCTGAACAGCACACGCGCATGAACACTGTTCTGAACCTGTTCACAAACCACTGTTCTGACTAAAGTGTTACACTGAAAGATTCTCCAGCTTGATGTTGTGCAAACCTTGATCCACATCTTCGCATGCAAAGCGAACCCTTCAGTCATTAGAGCCTCTTGCTTCTCTGGTCAAATAGTCTCTCAGGTTCTACCCATCGTCCACCATTTAAATAATTTCATACTCTGCCCTATATTTTCACATAGAAGAATGTAAAAACGTTGATGTGTGTTTCTTGTTTATTATTGGTTTGATACTGAGTTACTCCAAACTCAATAGACTCCAGATTGGCATCTTTATGTAATATCTAATGTCTTTATTATTAAAATATCGAAATGGACAATAATATTTTAATTGCAACCGTTGAGTGGTGTTTCAGCTGCTGTTGATACTTGTAAGTACGTGGGAATTCGACATATGAAGCGGATGCTGTCTGCTTCCTTGAATATTGACAACCTTAACCCCAATAATTCAAGCAATAAATCGAAACAGCAATAGTTTCACGATTTAAAAGATATGACACTACAACGATAGCTGTGTTACTAGTCGCAGTGATATTCAGGTTTAACAGAATGTTACTGCGTGAAATTTCACGGTTAACTTTCGTATATTTTTTTAAAGGTTGTTTTCCACATCAGAAACAAAGAATAAACGATTGGGTCTTGAATACAACTTATTAAACAACAAATGCCCAAAACTGTAGTTCTTCCTTCATCATTAACTCAGAAAAAAGAAATTAACTGTGTCTATGATTATTACAAGGAAACTGACTTCACTTATTGTGCACTATTGATCAAACAACGAAACAATTTGTTAATAATATTTTCCTCAAGTCGTGGGTGTTCATTTCAAGGGACTTGTCAACAGACGAAGGAAGTTAAATGCATAGAAAAATGGCGACCATACTACAAGATTCACTTGGCGTTAGCGGGCGGATACCTGTGAATGTTTTCAGTCTATTGCATGACACGAAAACCAGTAGAAAACAGGAAGAATGATTAAAAAGGCGACAGCCGAGTGATTTTTCTTTCAAAAATAGTAGCACTTCAAATTTAGGCTTAGTCCCTTTGCTGTCGATGTGTATTAGTCATAATCTACTCCTCTGGATATTCCCGTGAAGGACCTCCATATTGCTCGTTCTTATCAAACGGTTATCATCGTTCGACTGAGATTTATAGTTTTTTTGAGAAGCTTATTAAACCCTTGTGAATAGCACTACCTGATATCAGCAAGGTAAGGAACTCATTTCAATGATATTGGGTAGCTAACTTTAGCTCATATTTTTTATTTCAAAGATAAATGTATAAAAATATCCAGCAACGAATTATACTGATATCGTTGGTCATATTCCATTTTAACAAGTATTAAGTTCAAAACTGTCGAGATGACGGGCATTTATTCTTAATGAGTTTAGAATCAGTTTGAAAGATAAAGTGAAATTTTAAACGCAAAAATTCACTTTTTAAAGACTAACTGGCGATCAGCTTGACCTCTCTCTGCGTTACTAAATGCTTGGCTTATTGTCTCCCTTTACTACTTTCCTTCATCTCTCGCCTACTTTCCCGCTTTTTATTGTCTTCCTTTAATATTTTCATTCATCTCTCACCCTAGTTAACCCGTCCTCTCTCTCTCTCTCTCTAACACACATCACATTGTTTCTGTAATAAAGCGCATTGAGCTTACTATTAAATGGTAAGATGTACTATAGAAATTCGCTTTATTAGTAGAAAATGAAGCAGTAAACCCATATGCTGTATGTAAGCCAGTTACTTAATGTACTTATTTTGCGGACTTTCTATAAATAGAGCTAGTCACGCCAAGATACTGGGATGAAACTGGAATCACAGTCACACACAAGGCTTGTCTACGACCAGTCCCCAAATAGGCGTGGTCATCCAAGTCTGCCCTTTGTCACCACCATCGCCGTGAGGAAGAGAAAAAGTCAGATCTGAGAAATGATGTACACAGAGAGAGGAAGCTGATGTAGTTGCTCCATGTTCCTTCCTTTCTCTCCATAGCTTTAGTTACAGCCATAGTGGTAAATCACATTGCTACCTCTCTAGAGCAGCAAGATTATGCAAGAAGCTGACAGTCGTCACAAAAAGTGTTGTCTAAGCGTTGAGACAATAGTGGACAGTGATACCAACATTGGACTAAAAGACTTGATTTTAAAAATATTTTTGTGCGGATAGGGAGAGTAGTATTGGTGTTAACGCCAAGCAACGAAGGCTTATTAAAGGATGAACACAAAGTAAACAGCCATGTAAACAGACAGTGCAGAAAAAGGAACAGTAAGCCCGAGACGAGATCCGATCCCAGGACGTGCGACCTTCGCTGTTTTGTGAAAAGGAAACTATTTCAGTGGTGGGTGTATCAGGGGACCATAAATGCCCAAGGTCTGTAGCTTCCGTCACTTTCCTGGGCTCGACTCTGGCTGCTATCACTTTGAGGCAAATAGACTTGCATCCTTCAAAACCTGGCCACAAGATCGGCCTGTCTCTGCCTGCGCTCTGTCCAAGAATGGTTGGTATTTAAGCAAAGACAGCGACGACGATGGGGCCACTACCTTCTGTTGTAACACTAGGTGCAAAGACTGGGCCATGGGAGATAATCCCGTGGAAAAGCATAAGCAGTTGTCCCCTCTGTGTCCACTAGCTCGAGGACAGGATATATGGAACACGAATGGCTTACCTGTTTTCAATGTTCCCATGCCTACTGCTGATGTACACTGCGTGAACTTCTCCAATGCCGTGTACAACTACGACGGCAGACACAATAGTGGAGGTGAGCGTAAACACTCATTCTTTTATTAATTTCTTAACAACACCTGGATAAACCAGACCAAAAGAAATAATATTTTACTAGGTTGTTCTGGCTTCAGACCTTGTTAGCAACAATGGCCATATGATGGCAAATACATTATGCGATATCTTATAGATATGAATAATAAATAGCTACTTATCATATTCTAAGTGAAGCTGAAGGAAAGAAAAATAATAACAAAGGAAAAAGGAAAACGTCCTGGCTGGCTGGTTGATTGATGTGCCTTTTATTAATTTTTAATCTTCAAAACAGTCCGAGAAAACTATCTTTTGTATTGAATATTGCTTTACATAACAACACCATTTTATTTATGTTTCTTACTTCACAGAAATATTTGATTATTTAGAATTAAGCTAAGCAACAAAATCCGTTGTAAGATCTGAGTTTGTCGGAAAAGAAAAAAAGATGCAGGTGTTTGGTAAATTGTAGTAAGTAATATTAACAGGTCCCTGTTAGCTTGAGCAGGACGGGGTACACATTACTGATTTTTACCTGACAAAACAGCATGTTCTAACGAGTAGGATGTGTTAAAGTTACTTGCAAAACGACGAAAAACAAATAAAAAAAAATACGAAAGCTACAACATCGTTTATGAAAACATATGTTTGACACAATGTTTCTTGTGTTAAACGAGGTAATGTTTTTCCAACCTACACTCCACTCAACATTCTCAAGGTATCTGGCTTGTGTAATGCTTGTGATGTTTACAGTAAGAAAACTCTCACATATGTGACAGTATATTTACACTTTAAGTCCGTACATGGGAGAGATCTCAGACAAGTTGTAGGTTTTCTGCGGCTGAAGATGGGGCTTGGACATTGAATACCTCTTCTGCCGACCACCGTGATCATGTCCCACTGTTCTTAATTCATCAGTATGTCTCAGAAAACTCACCGAAAATTCACAAATCCTAAACTACAGATATCAAAGGACATTCATGAAAAGTTTGTATTTTGTGTTTCATCTACATGCCTTCCTGCTTGTTTCCCTCGGTAACAGGTATGGTGGCAATGCAAGAAACAGGTGGTCAAGCAGACGAAGATGTTCGACACCGCCACCTCTCTGTCGTTGCCCAGCAACTAGGAGTGCGTCTTCGAGCCCACCAGGGAGGTAGCAATGGACCACGCGCCTTGCCCTCCTCGGCCGACGGGTCAGCAGTTTACACCGCCCACTGTGAGCCACGTGACGGCCGCTTCCCGACCTTCGCGTCGCTAGAGAAACGCATTCTGACATTCCAGAAATTTCCCAGAGATCTTCACCTGGACATCGAGGCCACTGCCAAGCTAGGCTTCTTTTATACAGGTGACATTCTGTGAATTTTTCGTTTTCGATAATTTAAAATTCACCTTTTGAGGTAACTTGCTCTTTGAAAAAAACGTAGTCTTCATGGCCATGAAAGAGATTGGTTCTTTTGAAAAGAAATTATTGTTTGGGGAGACGATGAAACTATACATGCTACTCACACTTTGTTTCAAACCAGACTGTAGTAAACCTTACTTTTCAATATGTTTATTTTTTAAAAGAATAATGAAACCTCCTTTCCACGAAAAATATATTTATCATCCAAGACAATCTTTAAAAAAGATTTTGATGTGCACAGTTATGCTTTCAGTTCAATTTTCCTAGATATACCAGATACGTCGTTCAATTTTAAATCATTCGTTATTTTTTACTCTTCTTTCGATGCAGATTTCAAGGACTATATCATCTGCTTTAAGTGTGCCCTTGGTCTATCCAACTTGACCCCAGGAGATGACCCCGCACTCGAGCATGCGCGCTTGGAACCTTTCTGCTTGCACTTCCGTTTGGTTACTGGGAATGCACTGATCAGGGAAGCTCAGCGAGACATGATCGTCACTGGGCAATAGCGCCACTCCTCCTGGCAGGTGCGGACATTTTGGTCAAAGTTAAATCTGAGCACAAAGAGGCCATATGAAGTGAACAATAAGGCTTGGGGCTAGCTTACTTCTGTTCTCGAGATAATTGCGTTAGCTTTACATTATTTGATATGGAAAGAAGTTCAAGTGACAAAAGGAAATAGTCACAAAGTCCAGTAAAGCTAGCCTCAAAAGGTTCTTATGTTTTTTTCTGTGACACCAGTGTCAGCTCCACTCACATCAATCCGATTTGAATCTTCACTTTAAGTTGCCCTAATCTGGTTGCCGATGTTGTCCCTCTCTAACGGAATTATTTTCTTGCCACAGCTAATTCGTTACATCTTGGCAAAACAGTCTCTTGTCATGCGTGTATAGAGTTGGACGAACAGGCGGAGGTTTTTAAAAAAAAATATTTTTGATGTATTTTATGTAAATACTCGCAAGGTAAAAGCTTAAGTGAAAATCAAAGATTTGGTGCAACAAAACCTACACGCTAGCTGGATCACATATGTAAAACTGTGCACGACAAATAGACTTAAATAGCTTGATAATTTTGATGTCTAATCAGGTGAACATTATTCTTTTTTATTATTGTTTTTTCAAAATGAGCAAACAGGTTGTCGAGAATCTCTGCTGCCATTTTGCGCAAGTAGTCAGAACCTCACTGTGTTAGTTATTTTATAAGTATTTTTTGTTAAGAATGGTAATATTTATGTCTATTTTTCTGATTATCTTGGCCCTGTGATACGGCTGAAATAATTTTATATGGGTCTAGTCTTAAAAAGTGCGTTTGCAATATTTATTCAAAAAAACCACCCTTCTATAAATGAAATTTGTTACACCTCCTTCTAAAGTTTAAGTTCGAGAGATTAGCGGTTTTAGCCAAAATCCTATTAACTACACGTTCTTTCAAGTTAAAAAGTAATGGAGCGAAAACATCAAAAACTGTTTTCATTAGCCATTCACGCTCATGCACACACACACCCACACACACCCACCCCCACACACACACACACACACACACACACACACACACACACACACACACACACATGGGTATGTACATATGCATGTAGAAACAAATGTGCAATTAACTTCCATATTTATAACTAATTCTAGAATGTCTGAATAGCTAGCATGTCTCAAAGTACGAGTGAAACTGTGTAAGCTTGTGTTTATTAGTCACATAGTTTATAGTGAAAATCCTATCACATACTCTACTGGATGCCTTCTTAACATTCTAAGAATGACTAAATCATTCAGTTAGAGTTAAGAAAAAAATTAAGTGGAAAATGAGCTCGATGATTAAGGGATCCACAGCTGAAGGAAAAACCCCAGAGAACTTTATTAAGGAATATACAAAAAGAACAGAGTCACTGGGGCAAAAGCATCCAGAATAAACATGTTACTGGTTAGAGCTGGTGGTCAGCTTCTTAACTGCACCAAAATCAAGCCTTCACTGATAGGGCCATGTCTTGGATGTGTTCGTGGGGAATCGTTATTTATAGTGTTCATCAAGGCTAACTATTACTTAATTTGATTCAGAAATAATCGTTTAGTACTTCATTTGAGATTACCCAAAGTTGTAGTAGTCTTAGCTAATAAACTGTGTCTAACTTCATTAAATGCAACTACCTAACGTTTTCCACAAAATAAAGACAGTATCAGAATATTTATTGTCACTAAATTGCATAAAATCCTTGTAAATAGCTCTGTATATTTATGTGCAGCCCTTAACTCCTTACCCTCAAATAATTTTGTATCATTAATGACCAGAAGCCAAGCAGTCTTCAGTTCTAGACTGTTATGTTGCTGTAACTGCACTATAGTTTTGGTCACCGACATCAAAGTTCTTTAGAGAGGCTCTTGTCATCACCATTCTCTCTCTTTGTGATCAGCTCTTGAAGATCCTGTCTCAATTCTGTCTCAACGGATGAAAACGCGCCAACCTTTCAGCATAAACATCGGGTGAAAATCAGTGTTTGCATCGTGTTTTCGGGTAGAAAGCAGGTCCTGCCTAGGGTCTGTACCCACGATTCCAGAAAGGAAACCAGGCATCAAACGCAGCTTCAGATCCCCTACAGACCATGTGCGTGGGTGAGACTATTTGCCATGGAGACTCCTAGTACTGCCTACATCTGTAAACACCCTGTATGCACACGAAACAGGTGGGTGTCGCAAAGACTTGTAGTTCTTCTGAATGGCAGCTCTCGCAAAGCGTTCGAAACTCAGTACCAATCCCCTAATCCTCTTTAAACTGTTAAATTGGATGTTCTAAGATTTATCACGGGTCACATAATCGCTGAAAAGGCTGCTGGTGCTTGTGTGAAAGTTGTACATTGGTGTGGAAGATAGTGCTCGGTAATTAGGATGAGGTTCAGTGTAAAAGTGTTTCATAGGGTTTGTAAATGGTTCTCACTCTGCAAAAATTGTAAATAAACTGACTTGTTTAATTTACGTACCTCTTTGTGTGCTGTCTAATGAATGAAACATGTATTTTGAGAAAATGAACTTGTGATGTTTAGTGTACATTAAATCAGAACAAGGCAGTAGTAAATTATACAGACGAGGCGGAGAAGTTATTCGGTTTGTAACTGAAGGACACACCTTAGTAAACACACTTTCAGAATAAAAGCCTGCAGGGTCTTTTATGGACTCCAAGGTCGACAAAGTGCTGGTGAGTAGTAGATGAGAAAATGAACAAAACGTCAGATATTTGATTAAATAGTACACCTAATGAGTGAAAGCCAGAATTTTAATGAAAATTCTTCTTTGGAACGTCCGTCCTGTTCCCTTAAACAAGAAAGAGGAACGAATGACTGGTTACAGCATCTATAGTGTTTTGCCATGTGAAACTGATTAGTCCGGCTACAGTAATGTCGATGATGTTGCGTAGCAAGGTACTGGGATGAAATGAAAGAGAAAGAAACTTCAGAATGGTAACAAAATGATAGACCCTTCATTTCAAATATGTACTTGAAATTTCAGTCGCTGAGCCTATCGGCATGACATGAAAATGAAGATTACACGGCTTTTGTTATCTGTGACACTTGCTGATGTTAGTGCAAGATAGCAACTGAAAAAAGTTGTTCTAAAGATAAAAAGCATTTTAATAATAACCCCATGCAGGCAACGCCAGCCCTCAATATTGTCAGCCTATAGCCCTGGTGCTACCTACAGTAGTAGTCACACCGATACCAAGCTAGCAGTTCGAGATCAGGGTCAGCTATATTTTCCTTATTATAGCTAATTATAGCTTGTTTCTAGAGAATTATACGACTAGACAGTCACTACGCTGCAAGCACTGACGGGAAGGGGTGAGCGTCGAGTGTAGGACAGGGAAATGTATAAATTTAACCAGGAAGAGAAAATGTTTTAGTGCAAGAGAAAGATGTAAATTATTCAAAGTACAACTTCGAAAGCAGCTCTTGTTAGATTATCGAATATTACTTTGTGGGATATACTGTTTCTACCCCTGGGATCTAGAGTCGAAGACAAGTATATATGTTGAACATTTCCCGCAAACAAAAACACAGATTACAGTCTGTACCTACACGACTTTTCAGAAAAAAGATCCTTAATAGAAATATCTAAATTCACTATCAATGACGTGTAGGATCACTATGATGTTAGGTGTGAAGGACTGGTACAGCCCACTGAAACAGCAAAACATTTCAAGATACTGGGTAGTGACTGAAAGTCATTTAAAAGAGATGAGTCTTTAGCTGCTGCTTGAGGCAGCCTGGGGGGAGTGGCAAGGGTCGAGAGTGTTCCAGGCAGATGGACCGGCGTGAAGGCTCGCTGGTCAGCAGAGCATAGCTTGGGCAATGTGGAGTCGGAGTGTATCACAGAATGTGGAGTCGAAGTTTATCAGAGCAAAGTATAAGTAGGCGTAGCACGTCAGAGATGAGTTGGTATAAAGTTTAGCACATGGGTGGTGGCGAGGTGGTGTAAAATGGCAGAGGGGAAGTGATTTAGAGCGTAGCATGGCTGTAGTAGGTGTGGAGTGTAGTGTGTGGTGACGAGTGATGTACATTTTTGCATGGCAGCGTTAGTGGCTTGCTGAAAAATGTAGCACTATGGTAATGGCAACGTGGATTTTGATAAGGCGGTAGTGGCGTGGTGTAGATTGTTATATGGCGGTAGTGTCGTGTTGTGGTGTAGGTTGATGGTGCTAGTGACGTGGTGTGTAGTGTAACGTGGTACATTCACATACTGTCAGCCGGAAGGGACACAGCTTTGCCTTCCATGCAGTTAGTGGCTACAGTAAAATGGCTTAGAAAAAGGGGAGTTTACAACAATTTGTAATTTTAAACGTTTTAAACAGTTGTCTCTCTTGCTGCGACTGCTTTTTTTGCGCTGTCTCGGAAAAGCATTCCTTTTCTAGTTATTTTAGAGCCTAATACTTTCATTTTGTTACCGCCATAATGTGCCTGGACTGCCTGTTCACGATAACTGTTAATGACTTCCTTTCTTGGGGAATGAGAAGTAAATTGATCAGAGAGCGAGAGAGAGGTCGATATAGAGACGCTTACTCAGGCCATGTTGAAATAACCAATGGCTAAACGCCAAATAGGCCTAGGCCCTTGGTCTCGGTTACTCGCGCTTACAGGCTGCTATTCGCAGGATAAAGCCAATTCTCTCGGTAAGTGCGTCAAATACTAACATATCTTGACTCTATTACACATATACTCACCACTTTTTGAAAGCTAAGTATCTTACCCTGTTGTTTATATAATTAGAACCATGTCAGTGTCGTTGTGACAGGCGGAGGTAGACTGGTTACCTCGAATGTCACAAGGATGGTTTCATGTAGAAGCTTGCTCAGATCCTGTAATGTTGTAGTGTGACCTGCAATCTATTCAGATGTAGGTCATGGAGTGGCGGTGTGCGTAGGCTGTAGTTATTTTTGATGCCTAGACATACGAGGTGCATACTGGCAGAGCAAACTGAAAGTAAATCCCTCGTATAGTTCATCCCTTGTTTATCTTATATCATTGAAACTGTTTCTAGGCTGCTCGGTGCTTACTGTGTAAGAGCACGTTTGAGAGCGAGACATAGTTCAGGAGAGAGAACTGACAGACTGAACGGTTTAGGTACTTTGTTCTATCAATCGTTAATTTGATGAAAATGTACGAGTATATCCCTCGGTGCACTGTAATATTGAATAAAAAGAACAAGTAAAAATTTCTTGGACTTCTCTCTCTGTGTTGCAGCAGAAACAAAAACTTTTCAAATACTTAATCTAAAAGTTAAGTCAAAAAATTCAGCACAGTTGATAGAATTGTTAATATTTATCAGCAGCAACACTAGTACCATGTAATAATACTTTTAATATTATTGATACTTTTTCCAGTTCATAGAAGAAACATTTATAGACGATATGGTCCAACACTGGGAACGGGATATTAAAGGTAAAATCTCTATGACTTTTATTTCAATGTAATAAAGAATGAGAGTTTACAGATAATTTGTTGACATATTAAAACTGTTGAAATAAACAGGAATATTACAAGATAACTGTGTTCTGCTAGCATGGACTTGTCAAAAGGAATGTGTGAATCAGATTTTATAGTAATAATAATGGACTGGTCGTTTTTTATCAGCTGCTTGCATTAAAGATTTCAGAAGTTGGTGGTATTTATTTCTACCAGTCTAAAGTGTTTAGGCAGTATTGTCAGGGTTTGTATTACATTTTTTATTATTTTTATAGAATTAAAAAAGTTCAGGACAACACAGGCCGACACTAGCATTATCCTGACAGGAGAGAGGTCACCTATTGACGACGAAAGGACTCACCAGACAGATGAAATAATATTAATCTCTAACAATGGTATGTATGATTCCTTAGGTCGAAGATTTTTCTATTTAAAAATTTTTCTACGTTAACTCTTTACAGTTCAATATTCACAATTAAAAATCACATTTATTTGGTTGTTGAAAAAAGTAGAAAATGTAAACAGTTAATCTAAACTACGGAACTAGCCTGGTGTTGAAAATTTAATGACTATGTGGTAGACAGCAATTCTCACAATGTTGTTTTGTCTTAAACATCACAGGTAGAAGCATATTATTAGAACGCGCTGCCACCGACTACCATCTGAACGAGGTCGTCCTCGAACAGAAAGATTTGAAATACGGTGTGAACGACCAGACAGACTGTACTACCATTGCTGTCGACTATCAAACAACACGGGTGGACGCACAGGCAATTTCGAAATGTTTATACAGCTTGGTTCTCTTAGACTACGCTACAAAGGTACTGTTTCAACCAGAAGAAGATACCTCATTTAAAAGTAGTCACGTTGGTCTAAAATTAGACGAAACGTGTATTTTCATCGAAAATTATCAATTAACATCTCGTCTGAGAAAAAAAATGGAAGAGGCTCTGAGTAATGTTGAGTATATTGATACAAACAGGGGTGGCTTAAGTTTGCTTCAGAAAATAGATTGTAGACTGAAGGAAGTTAATTTGACATTCGTGGAATCCAGCCAGCACGCATATTTTACTGCATACAGCAATGAAATATTCTCTGCCCAGTGTCGGGGTCAGTACCAAACGTGCTCGGAAGAAGATAAAATACAGGATATGCCGCTAAACCGCTTAACCTGTATCGTTAAAGCACTGAGAAAAAAGAAACAAAAATACGGCATTATTTTAACAAAAGAAGAATCTAAAAAACATTTGAAGCAAGCTGCTAAGTTTGCAGACGTAGTAAAGTTTGTTTCTGTTACTCGCCATCTTAGTCTTTGCATGAAATACTTGAAGATGAAAAAGCTTTCTGAAGAGTCGATTTTTATAGGCAATACTTTTCCATTAAAGGTCCCCTCAGGTTTTACGTCTGAAGAGTTAAATCCTATTACCGAACTAGGATTCAACAACATGCGTAGTTGGGGGTCATATACAAAGGAACATTATTCAGTTGAAAGCATTGTCTCTGACCCCTCGGAATACGGGAAAAAGGAAGATGAACTGCGAAGCATTTCGGAATATTCTTACTGTTCTCACAAATCAAGTGATGTCTCATTGGAAGAGGAATCAGAGCTGCAGAGAAGTGCGGACGATGCCATAAGTGAATTTCGTGGTACAGACTGTTACAAGTTAGACGCTAATCTGCCGATAACCTGCTCAGAACCAAACCCTTCAGGTCAGACTATAAACAGTCCGACACAGTTCAGTTTGAAGGTGCCAGAACATTCTACCTCTTTGGAGCTACGCGACACAAAAAGTATGCCTCCAGTGTCCAGATGGCTAACGGAGACGTTTCATGGACCAATACGTGAAAGACTATCCCAGCCTCCTCCAGACCACACGAGTCATCCGCTGACCAGGGAGACGACCCTCGTAAACATGAGGCAGTTGGCCTGGCGACTGGCTTCTATGCTTCACCTGCGAGACTTTCCCGTTCGTCACCGGGAGATGGCTGTCGCCGGATGGTTTTACGATGAGGATGTGGATGAGTTTCGCTGCTACTGTTGTCCTGCTACGAGGTCCACGGGCCAGTGGAGTCAAAGGGATAACCCTGCATCCATCCACCAAACGCTGTCGCCTGACTGCCCCCACTTTAACCCCACCATTCTCGAAAGCACCACGCAAAGGGAAGATACTAGAACTTCAGAGAACGAGGATGATAGAGATGATGTTACGGTAATTGAGGTAGTAAATGAAGACGAGGAGAAACTCGATCACGTCACGTGCAGTGTTGACACAGAGCTCGCGGCTTTGACAGACCAGAGAGTGAGTTTAGATGTAAGCAAGGTAACACAGGATTCCACTCATGTGGGATTGAGAGAGCAGACATCAACACTTGTTTCAGAGTCCGCTAATTGCAAGTGGGATCTGTTCTCTTCTGCCTTAACTCCACAAGTAGACATGAGCGAAAATGTTCATCACGAAAATTTTGAATTAGAAGATGACTTTTTTCTCTCACATGACACTTTAAGACACAAGGAAGAAGCAGCTGATTCTGAATTAATGTCAGAGTTTCACGGTTGTAGTTTAGAGGTGGGTGGTGAGACACCTGACATGGGTTTAGTTTCTTTTCTGAACATTGACGGAGAAGAGAATGAAGGTCTTATTTTATCTCCATGTCCATTCGAGGATAACGAAGTTTACGATCTATCAGCCAACAGCGTTTATAATGGAGAAGATGTAACAGGCTTCCAGATCCCTGTACAGGTTCAATCGGAGATCTCGGATTTGTATTACTACGAATGGGATACTTATGAAAGTGATGAAGTGACAGGAAATAGGGTCCTGCCCACTTTACACCATTCACAGGAATTATTTCAAACCTCCACGGACCTCGGAAGCGATGAACCTCACCTGGATGTCAATGAATACAGTTACAGTGAGTCTAACGCCCAAGGTGAGCCAAGCGTTCATTCGGGGTCATTTGCAGGTGAGCAGCTGGGAGATTCTGGCATCAACACAACGGAAGACAGTGACTTTATGAGTGATGCTCATAACACATGATCATCCTCAGGTGGGCTGCGTCAACATTTGCATCTCTCTTTATTCCTTTCGTGAAAAAAACTAATGCTGACAACAGTTCTGAAAATTAATAGAAAAGAGAGATACTAGCAAATATGCAATCCACCTGAAGTTAATAAGCGATTAAGAGATATATATTTATCATTTACAATTTTGTTTCTCATGTTGTCTAACGTTACTTGACGACAAGGTGGATAACTCTTTTCCTCCATACTTTCACTCTGTTGATTATCTTCACCTGAACAAAAATCCCCCCACATACTTGCAAGCAAGCGCGCGCACGCACACACCCACCCACACTTCATTTTGAGCTTTATGGCATAAAATATTATTTATAAATTTATATTGCTTACTTTTCTCATTTTATCGCGAGTTTAGGTCCTTTCTTCTATAAGCAGTCGAGATTTCAATCTAGTATTAGAGGGAAAACCCAATGGCTATATTTAGCTAATTTTTCAGAAAGTAAAATTTCCTTATGGGAAAACCCGCTGACATCTTGACATTTTAAACCTCTTGGCTTTTTAAGGTAAATATTAACATTTACAGCTTTTTTATAAGTCAGAGAAGTCGATAATTTAATAATATGTTGATAAATTGCCTTTTAGCCATTCCATGTCTAGAAAAGCCTGCTTGACAAAATGGACATGTCCGATTTATTGAAATGTCTGATTGCGAAGGACAGGTCTGCCTAATTGGAACAATAATTTGGATAGAAAAAGCAAACATATTAGGGAATGATTAAGTGACAATTAATGTAAATCGTGTCTTAAACAAAATTGCCATTGTGTGATAAAAATAACCTAATTGTTTTACTTTGTGATGGTTAAGGAATGAAGACAACAGTTTACTTCCTGTTTACTGTCTCTCTTTTTACAGTCTATGCTACTATTTACTTGCACCCAGTTTACGTAGGTAAAAAATGTAAATTGTAACACTATACAGCATCGCCTATCTTTTACAAAATGATCAATCGGCAAATCAATCAGCATACTCAGGTTATCATTATTAAAGAAGCATATAAACATAAGTACAAAATATGCTACCAAGTAATTCCGTACAAGACTAATAACAAAATTATTGTATTTTCAAATAGGAACATTTTCGTCATCCAAGTAAATATTACATTAGTAAATTATAATCAAGTTTCATATAAGGAAGAGGAATTTGTAATTTTAACAATAATGATTCCAGATCTGTGCTCATGATTTACTTATAAAATCGATTTCGGTGGCATGCCTTGAAAGCAACTGTTTAAGTAGTAAAAATAGATTGTTATAAAAACTTAAATCATCTTGCTTAAAAATTAGACGTTTTACCAAAATATTCTTGAATATAATAAGCTTGAACACTTTTAGACTGCATCTTGTCGCCCTTATGTATGTGATAATGTGCGGTGAATGTTTTATGTATTGTAATTGTATTGATATGTACAATTAGATTAATGGATTATAGTTTGTAGATGTATAAATAGGTGTGTTATTCTCTATGTATGACGCTATTTCGCTGGTCGCTCTCGTGCTAACATGTTGCACAGATAAGATTTATACATAGATAAGATCTGATTGATTACTCAGATACTCTTATCTACTGATGTACACAGGTTGAATAGATGTGTAACTCTCTCTCTCTCTCTCCTATTTCTTTGGCGTGTTTTAAGTGTGAGACTTGTAGATTGTAGATGGCAAAACTGGAATGAACACGTGAACGGTAGTGAACGTTTTAGTATGCATAGAGTGTTTGGTAACTTTGATTATTGCATTCCTGAACCAGTCACCTGCAATTGCAATAGTTTTTATTGTCAGAATAAAATATTCTTTGTTGAAATCTCCCATAAGTAATGAACTACAGCGACACACACAATCCCACCCACACAGTAACATTTACACTCGAACACACAGCAACACACATATACCAACACAGTAAAAGTCACAATCACACACAGTGACACACACACAGTGACACACACACACACACACACACACCTACACTGTAATATTGACACTCGATCACACAGGGATCATCTTCAGAGACACACAATGATTAGTGCTATGTGCTGCGTACAACAGAAAGTAAGCTTCATCTGGAGAGCCAGAAGAAAGAAAGATGAAAAAGAGATCAGAAATCAGAGGAATATGTCCAATCTGTGATATGTAATGCTCATTCTAGTCTGTTTTCTTCAATTCATCGATAATAAAATGCTTTATGAAGACTTTTCCCACGTGATGTATGTTTTAATGTTTATTCTCTTCTGATTTACTGACGCACATAAACATACACTAACATAACATACATTGCTACCGTTCATACATTCCGAACACACACATATATATATATATATATGCACATGCACACACGTGGTTTGGCTGTTACCATATCTCTAAGTCAATGGATTTATGTCTGGTTGAAAGTATGAGGACGTTTTTTGTTTGAGACGCGTATCTGAATGCATGTGAAAAAAAATGCAGAGATGATAAGCTATTGCCAAATGCAGTTACAAAAGTGTATCAGACACAAAATCTCCATATATATATATATATATATATTCTTACATGTATGGAGATTTTCTGACCGACTCGCTGATAAATTTAGACAACACACACACACACACACACACACACACACACACACACACACACACACACACACACATATATATATATATATACACACGCACGCATGCAAGCACGCACGCTCACGCACACAAACCGATGCCACCTCAGGAGCCGAGTTATTTTATTTCCTGCAATAAGAAACTGAACTTTCCCCGTTATTGCAGTCACTGTAAGAAAAGTAAAAAAAGCAGCATGTGAAAATTAAATTCTGAATAAATATGATACTTTAACAGCTCCAAAATCACCCGGAAGACGCTCGACTAACCTTAATTTTTATTTTATAATTAATTATTATGTGTCGCAAAGTCAAGGTTATCATCATCGGGCTGTTTAGTGAGGAAGCTTGTTTGCTGCTAGTTCAGAGGAACACTGTATCTGACCTTGTCTTATTTTTTATTTGACACTGGGCAGGCTTCTAGATCATCAAGTTTCGCCTGTTGCCCATTAAATGCTCTGATCCAGATAGACCATCAGCTCTTCGGTTTTCTCCAAAATAAAAGTGATGTCAGAATGAGAGTGGAGGAAGTCTGGTCTTGAGATTCCTTGCCAGATATTAAAAGATATCAGCTGTTCAAGAGCTGCAACGCCAGTGCCAAAGCTAAATATTTCCAATACTGCATTCTGCACACCTTCTCTGCCTGTTGTACGGAAGTTCTCACATATGAACACTTTGCTTGGTTCAACCAATTCCGTTCCTATTCCTACCAATCATGCCCCCCAATGTCCTCCCTGTTCTCGGGTTTTCTCTGGCAAAGTCAGAATAGGCAGTCTGGGCTGAACACTGCTCATTTTTTCCATCTGCGATGAAGAAGCTAATCTAATGGACTGGATTCTACCGTCCTTTTTCTAACCTAATCTTTTTTGTCTAAGCTGGTAAAGTGTATTGTCCAGTTTAGTAAACACTCGTAACTCTCTTCTACCTGTATGTCAATTTACCTCTCGTCCCCACGACAACACAGAGACTTCTCTCCTCCTTCCTACTCTTGATCTCCTCTGCCCCAGTGACAACGGCCTCGTTTTGGTGCCTGTCCTCCTTGACCTGTCTGCTGCGTTTGACACATCATGTGATTGTGGTCAATCGAGTCTGCTATGTTCTCAGCATCATAGACACAATACAGCTCTTTTCTATCCCCGCGACGAATCTTAGACCGTCGTTTTTGATTCCCGTTTCTCCCAGCTTTTTCCCAGTCCTCCATGGTGTTCCAGAGGATTCTGTGCTCAATACTGTCTACACGCAGCCCGTCATTGGTCGTCAAACACAATGGCTTCTACTCTATCACCCTCGCAGACGACATGCAACTATATTCCACCTCTCCAAAGGCTTCTCTCCTCAATCGCTGTTGCTCTGACATCCAAAACTGGATGACTGTAAAACAAACTCAAGCTAAACCATAACAAAATTAAATTACTGTTCATTAGAACCAATACTGCGTTTTCACTCTTTTCCACTGGCCCCGCTACACCCTTATTTCCCAGAGTCTTAGAGACATTTCGGACTCAAACCTCTCAATGAAGTTATCAAGTAATCCTTGGTAAAGAGTTAAAACTCACCTCTTTCAAATTAAATTCAGCAACTCCCCCAGCGACTTGAATCGTTGCTTAAAATCAGTGCCTTTGCAAGTCTCCTGAGCTGAACTATTTGTTTTATTGATATGTTGGTCATAAAGTGTGTGAACGTTAATTAGGAAAATTGTGTATGTAGGATTCCAGTAATGGAAATAGAGCTTCGTAATCAAAATATATCTTTATAAAAACTATTTTCTAGAACGAGGTACGTTCTGATACAAAGGTTTGACTATCTGCGTGCGTGCGCACGCACATGAGTGTGTGTACACCTATTTTCACTGGCATAGATAATCACATTTAAACTTTTCACTTGGTGTGTTTCATTTCGTATAAGTGTTTCTTTTCTCTCAAGGAACGGCTTGAGGAAAACGGGCAAACACCTGGGTGCCAATCCTGGAGAATCCGACAAGAGACAACTTCACATGGGAGCACAGTCTTGGTTTTCTTACTACTTAATCTCACGAGATGAACCATTCTGGATCCTATACAACTTCAAATGAGACTCACATATTGCATATTGTTATCGCCGTAAGTTTGAAAAAGATAGCTCTTGTTTTATAAAGAATAACATTAGACATGTAAACTGCAGACTGCAACCGGTCGTACAAGTTTATTGTCCTGCACCGGAATCAATTTCGATGTAGACTGTGTTTTGTGGTTTCTGTTCTACATTGAACAGCATTATGCACTGAGCTGTGCACAAACTTGAGTGTCTTGAGTTCATAGAAGCGGGTGTATGACGGTATTTTTTTCAATCTAGCACCAAACATGCCGCAAGAAACAAAGTACCCATACCTACATCTCGCGACTTCCGGCAAAATGAATAACGAGCCATGCAGACTTAAAACTTTTGGCGATCCTCTGTGGCCCAAAGACTGCCCGTTGTCCTCTTTAAGCTTAGCCAAGGAAGGCCTCTACTACACAGGGAAGGATGCGGAAGTCAGGTGCTTCAAGTGCGGTTTTCACTTGGATGGACGACAGGATAGGATCCTAGAGGTCAGAGCTGCTCACAGGGAGAGGGCGCCAGGCTGTCCTTTTAGGGACGAAAACCTCTGTGGACCGTGCAACATCCCACTTCCAGTCTACAGTGCCAAGGGCCAAGCCGCTAACGCCATCAAAGCTTACTTGGGTAATTTTTTTCTAGGTTTATCTTGGTCAAACATGAAACTGTGCTCAAAATTTACAGAACGTAGCGTCTTTTACTTGTTTTTTTATCAAATGCGCAGAGAACTCTCTCTCTCTCTTTATGAACAGCTAACGGATTGACCTTAGTTTTAACTTCTGGTGTTACTAAAGTTTTGGTAAAAGCTTCGAGCATATAAACCAAACAACAAATCTTCTTTTGCACCCCGACAGGAGGCATTCACCTCGTTTTAATAACACCCAGGTCAGAACCGCGATGTTAAAAGGCTTCTTTCTTGTTAAAGGAGCAGAACTTTTCACTCAAATTTGTTTAGAATTTTATTTTTTCGAAAACATTCGTTCGAAAAGCAAGTTGCACTTGGGTAAACTTTTATATAAAACTGTTAAAGTGTTTTAATTTGTCAGTAACTTTTTTCTAGCTTGGGTGTTCACTGTTTAACCTACTTTGTTGTTTTTATCTTTCTTTTTTTCTTCCTTGATGAAGCCATTTTACTTCTGTTGTTATTGACTGGTAGGAGGAGCTGGTGTTCCAGACACCAGCAAGTCGGATGCCAGTGACAACGACGTGAATAACCTTACCCAAGAATTCAACGTTAGACGACGACATTCCGTGGGGACGGACTCACTGTTTCCGTCCTTCTCAACCAGGGTTCATAGGTCACAGTCATTCCTCAATTTTCAACCTGTTCCTGGTGTATCCACAGAAGATTTTGTTCAAGCTGGATTTTTCTTCACTGGTATCTTATTGGCTAATTATCTTTTCCAAAGTTAATCTATGATTTTATATCTAATTTTTCATAATTTTATTTTTGTTTCTAGTTTTGTTTTTGTGATTGTTTTCACTTTTTTTATATTCGTGTTTTACTTGGTTTTATTCTTGCATTTGATCTGTTTTTTAATTTTGCAATTTTTTGGTTTCTTAGTGGTCTCAGATGTGAATATTTTTAAAACTGCAAGGGAAACAAATAAGCGTGAATATGTGTGTGGGGGGGGGGGCGTGTGCGTAGGTGCATGTATATGGGAATGTGTGAGAAAGAGAGTGAAAGAGAGAAAGGGAGATAAACTTAGAAAGAGAAACGCAGCTAGATTTTGAGCATACGTCCGCAAGTAACGCCTTGAGAACTATTCCGATTATTCAAACAGGAGTTACAGACACAGTCATCTGTTACTATTGTGGACTCACCTTGCGTGACTGGCAGACGGGCGACGATCCACGCATTGCTCATGCACGCCTACACCCTGCCTGTGACTTCTTCCGGGACCAGGCAGGTCCCGAGTTCGTGCGTGACGCCCAACGAGAGCTGCGGACCGTGGGCCTCCAGTAACCCGGGTACAGCTACATCGTATCTCACTTTCTCTGTGCGCAAGAAGTTATGATAAACGATGCAGTAATCATGCTATGGCTTACAGCTTAAACATATGGAGATATTGGCTTCCGTGCTACATCCTTTGATGATGAGACGAGTGTTTGTGCTACATTACAGTGAGAAATAATAAGAGTTTGCTATAATTAATGATTTTCTTTGGGTATGTATATATATATATATATAAAGATAAAGGTAGTCGTGTGATCTTTCGTTGGGAAATAAGGTGTTAGAACAATTATTTCGGGACCAATTTTTGTAGAGTCGGTAACGATCTCTTTTCCCACAGTAATTTACCCAGCTGTCTGCAAAATCAGGTACCCACCCCAAAGCTGGTCAGCTGAGAGATGTACGCTGAACCTCACGTTACGCTAATCACTTGTATATACATATTGTATATACATATATAAGCTTGGAGCCTGGTGGTTAGGTGTTTAGTGTGTTAGGTCATAGATCAGAAGCTCGCTGATCAAAGGCCTGCTGGAAAACATTTCCCACCACGTTTTTGCCCACTTAGCAGGTGTTCATAAATGAGTTTATAAATGGTTGACCAGGGGAGATAAACGCGGCGAAAGAACATGGTCCAACCCTTTAAATTAATGCCTCTGTGGCCGCTATGCTACAAAATTCTTCCTCTTTAATTATTTTACTCAATTCTACTTTACCTAATATATTAGCTAGTATATCAGTAATATATCAGTGTAATATGTTCTAAAATATTTATTTTTCTGTTCTTTTTCAGTCTCCATTTCCAGTTCCCTGCTGTAATACTTTGGTCAAAGATTTTAGTCTTCTTCTGGACACAAAAGTTATGCACAACACTGAAGTGTTTTGCGCTGTACGAAGAAAGGTGATGGTGAAGATCAGGGGCAGAACGCATGTCTCCACCAGACCACGCACCGTGATGTCGGCGATTCCGTTTTCTTGTTTGGTTCCTGGAAGGTTCTACGGATCCGGCACGAATTTATTGGCTTATACCCACTTACCAAACTTATGATAAAGATAGAAATAAGGATATAGTAGCTGACACTCCAAGGTAGTCAAGTCAGTATAAAGCACGATTTTTCAGGCTTTTAAATAGAAAATTACGAAAAAATGCAAAGTATCAGGTGGGACAGACAGTCGACGACGGCAATGATAGAATAGATGGCAAATGTTCTGCTGTTTTAAGAAACGTAAGAGACAGGAAAAACAAGTTTTTATGATCAGAATTATATTTTTAAAACTTATTTTAAAACTTATTTATATTTCGTCTGAATGCAATATAAAGGTAAGTTTTAAAATGATATACACTAAGGCGAACTCGCAATGTTGACAATAGGTGCAATTCGTATTTTCTCTCTCATACCCTTTCTTGTTTCAATATTGTTTTAAGATATTTAATGCTACAATGAGTGCAATTATAGCAAATGCAACACGTCAAATCTGTCCTTTTCACCCCTATACAAGTCTATCTGTTGATTTAAAATAACTTACAAAACAGGAAAGATGTGTCATACATGGTACTGTTTGATAACCATTTATGTTAGTTATTGATCTCTGTATTCTAAGACAATAACATGTTCAAAATACCGATTGCTATGGCTGTGGTCAATGAAGGGAAAGAATTCTTACAGCGGAATGTGTCCTAGCTTTTAATATCAAGTAAAATGTTGATTAGATAAATTGTCCTAAATAGTAAGTTATAGCTTTTTAGCAACCCGTAATTTTATAAAGATATATATATATATATATATTATCAAATGCTGTTAATGAGAATGTCATGTTTACTTCCGAGTGCCTTAGGGTTGAGTGGTAGGTGGGTGTGTAGGGGTACAAACTATGGGACGGGGTGTGGATGTTGTCTTTAAAATTTCAGACCTCATTCAGAAATGAGATTAAATAAACATTGAACATTCCTGACCCACTCTGTGATAAAAAAAAGACAAAAACAAAAAACAAAAAACAAAAAAAAACCGATGCGCCCTTCAGGTGGTTCCCTCAAATCTCAGACAGTGAAGGGCAGACAGTGCATGGGACGAAGTGCGGTTTCTAGTGACTTTATACGAGAAGAGTTGTGTTCATCTGGAGACGTCGTCTCAGAGAAACTATAATAATGGGCTCATACTGTCGTCTACTTGTTAACCACAAAGTGGATGTGATTTGAGAGAGGTCTGACACATGTGTGTTTTGTGCTCTTTGATAATAAAACTCTGTCACACAATTTAACTATGCCTTTCTTAATAATTTCTGATCCAGGGGTTAGATTATGTGTCTGTCTGTGTGTCTATCTGTGTCTCTCCCTGTCTTTCGCAGAAATTCGTGTGTAGAAATTGTTTTGGAACATAGTAAGGAAGTAGTCTTATATATAGATAACAGAAATTATGTACAAGTGGCACAATAATTTTGTCATAGTATTACGCAAGCAAACATCCACACACATACACCTACCTACATAAAATACATTTCACACACACACACACACACACACACACACACACACACACGTAGACAGGAAAAGATGCAGAGTCACACTTGGCTCTTCGTGGACAAAACTGGCTCAAGGAAAGGATATCATTATATTATACTATGTCAGTTTGCAATTTAACCACCACGCGGCGACCATGCTGAGGAATTAATTCATAAAAAACTCGTCACTATGAAGGTGAACTTGGCATATGTCAGATTGTTGTTTATGTAGCTGTTTAAAAACAACAAAGTCGAAAGTTACATGCGCATGCACAACTTTCCAGTAACCGCGTCTAATGAACAGTTCTCAATTATTCAAATGATGCAGCTACTCTCTGAGTAAAAAAGCAGTGAGGTTACTTCAGTTGAAAAGACGCCACACAGATAAATAAATACATACATATAAACCACAGCAAGATTGCTTGAAGCAAGGAGCAAGACGCACCTATAGCCTTGCTGTGGTGTCAACTTGTGGTGGTGGTGAACATTACCACAGCTGCTGTTACTCGGTATGTAACTAGGTGTATATATACATACATATAAGTGAAAACATATATGAATATATTGAGTGGTGTGTGTGTGTGTGTGTGTGTGTGTGTGTGTGTGTGTGTGTGTGTGTGTGTGTGTGTGTGTGTGTGTGAATTTGCATCCATGCATATCTGCATGTCTATGTGTTTGTATGTCTATATGTCCGACTGTGTTTATTAACGTTTCTTGTGCGTAAAAATGTGACTACACACTCATCATTTTAAAAGTGTCATTAGTCATTTCTAACACTGCTGTTATCAAACTTCTTATTAAGCTCTTTAACCTGTCATAAATGTTGACAGTTCATTTAGAAATATCACTTTGAACATTTCTTTTGCCAACCATCTGTGTCTCGTAGGCGATGGTAAGAAATGAAGACTGGAACAGTTTTCAGATTCACATTTAACCCTGAGGGTGATTTTTGGTGATCCTGTCATGACTATAATAAGTAACTTACTCTTGATTGTCGTATGTGTCCCGAATCAACTGACAATAAATATTATATAATTAAACTTATAAAACGTTTCCTTCCAAAAAATTTAAAAGAAAAATAAAACGCGAACATTTTGTCTATGAGACACATAGAAAATCTAGCACAACAGCGAAGTGCTAAGGACTTTTACGATGGCAACACTTGAATTTGAATCATTTACTGGTTGTAAAGAAATATTATACTGTTTATAATCGGATGTAAAAATGTATTAATGTATTATTAAAATTATATCATCAGTCTTACATGTAAAAAACATTTTTATGAAAAAGAGTTTATGAATTTTATTGGCTAACCACCGTTGAAATAAATAAACAAATTATTTAATGGCAAAATGCTTGAATCACTGAAATATAGTTTCAGAAACCACTAAACCTAGTTTAAGTAATCTATCAGAACAAACAGTTGAGAATTTTTTTTTAAAATGGGCTCCTCCGAGTACCCCAGCGTTGTAAATAAAGTTAACTGTGTAAGCTTGGTATGTTAAGGGTTAAAGAATCAGTGCACCCAGTTTACACACACACGCGCGCGCGCGCACGCAATCACGCACGCACACACACACACACACACACACACATACACACACATTATATATATATATATATCTACGAAATAATAATCCTGTCGCAGCTGTACTTATGTAACAATGGTGGAACTTAGTACTTAACAACTACAGCGATCACTTGCTTAATGATGTTTGAATAACAACACATCTCACTTTATAAGTAACAGGTTTAATAAAGGATGGAAGAAAAACTCGTCTGCATGAAGGACAAATTCGGTAACGATAGATGGTTTTTCGATGAAGACATTCGACTTCCTCCTTTACCAGCAGCCTTCATCCAAGGGGACCGCCTCAACTACATTCGGTACCTTGACCTTAGACCTGACGACGTCATCATTGCTGGCTACCCGAGGTCAGGTAAGACCATCGCGACAGTTGCTCTCGGAATTCGGATCAGCCTGTTCACTGATTAAAGGTGCTTGTGTAAACGCTTGGGTGGATTTCGCATACCTGTAATTGCTTATACGCAAATTACTGTCCTGTTTGATTATGTATGGTTTGCGTGTCCTGTCAGACTGTACTCGCCCTAATGACATTTTGTTTCTGAAGGTAACAACTGGCTTCATCAGATGATCTACATGCTAAAAGAAGGATCACTTGACCCACCTCCCTTGTTCGGTCAGGATTCCCATGTTACTATTGAGAGCACATCAGAGGACAGACGCATCCTCCCACCTGTCAAACCGCGTGCTCTTTTCACACATCTTCTCTTCAAGGACCTCCCTCCGGCTGTGACTGATAAGAAGGTCAAGATCGTGCACATCACGCGCAACCTCAAGGACGTCTTTGTGTCCTTGTATTGCTTCTTAGAGAAAGTCGGTGTATATCATCCCTCGTGGCCAGAGTTCTTCGCCACCATGCTAGATGACGGATGTGAGTCCTGTAGATTTATTTATAGATGTAGCGGCTAAGAGTACATAAAACTAAATAGAACAGTTATCTTTCAAAAGGTAAGTCTACTCTGCAGTCATTTTATTCATAAAAATTGTTAATACTACTGAACGTGTGCTCAGGGAAGCGGATGGCCGAGTGGTTAGAGCGCTGGCTTCCGAACCGAGAGCGCGCTGGATCAATTCCCGATAAGCGCAGCAAACTTCCCCCAGTCGACCCAGCTGACGGGAATGGGTACCTGACTCCATAGAGGGTTGGGGAAGGTAAGGCAGCGAGGGAGAGGAGATTGGCACCACCCTCATGTAAAGCTGTCCCCGAGAAAAGTAGGGTCTCTAACACCTCACTCCCCTACGACCTGAAAAGGTTATGGGATGACCTTACCACGTCGTCAACACATTAAAACCACTTTGCGTGAAATCTGTCGTCTGGTGTATGGAGATTGTACACATGTGCAGTAGATGACAAAAGGGCGAAGTAAGTCACCAAAAAATCTTTATGTTGAAAAACTCTGCGTCTTGGCTAAAATGAATGGCTAGTGATTAAAGAACTTGTGGGGTGCAATTTTTTTTGAGAAGGTAAAGCTCAGTGCAAGATATTATTACCTCAAATACCTCACTTGACAGAAAGAGGTCAACAAAACATGTCAGGATAGTGCACGCAGACGTTTGCATTGTGAAAGCCTCAGCCAGTGTGAGAACAGGGAATGTATGTTGATTATATCGATATATTATCCTCACTAGTCCTTAAGTGGAGAACGGATGTAGAAAAATTAACATTTGGAAGGCAGATGTACCTGACAAGGTTGGCAGGTGGCTCTAAAGGCTGTAGCTCTCTCATCTCTGCTTTATTTGTATTCAGCTATTATATTACTTCAAAAAAGATTGTCCCAAATACCTGAATATATTTAAAGAAATTAACTATCTGCCCAATCAAAAGAACAAGATGAAACTATAATTTAAATGACTACATATCAATTCCAGTTCACTTAGCAGTATTGTTAGGAAAATGTTTGAACGTTTTATTGTGGAACACCATTTTCAGACACCTGTATCTTACCTGATTACTGTTCGCATCAAAGAAAAACATCGTGTTGTACAACATCATATCGTTGTCATAAACTCCTATAGCTATTTGTTTACCAAAACTGTTTTCCATTGTAAAATCCACGTTTGCTTTTCTAAAACAAGCTTACTTCCAAAGGTGCTGTGTCCTGCAAACAACTTTGAGCTTAATGCTTCACTTGAGTAAGCCAATTAGCACTATTTTATTAAAAGTTTTGAAAATCACCAAAGGCACTTGTGTTTATCTCCAGTTTGGTATGGGGATGTCTTTGATCACGTGATAAGCTGGGAGAAGGCGATCGACGACCATCCTGAGCATCCAGTTTACTGCGTGACATACGAGGACTTGACACTAGTAAGGACCTCTTGTCTGTCTTCATTAACAAGGCCAGGTGACAGTATAGTTTGTCAATTGTACTTTATTCATCCTTCAATAGTGCGACATACCACGGAATAGACAGCTATGTAAATAATTAACTGTTTGACAGCTCAGGTTCTGTGCGTGGTTATGTGATTGATAAGCGATTGGGACGCTGAACCGTTGATTTACTTGTGGTTGTTTTGTATCGTTCGTGGTTCACTGATTCATTTCAAAGGATGCAGTTGGCCATCTGGAAAAAATTGACCAGTTCCTGGAGACACACAGAGGCCGACCATTTTGCCAGGCGGTGGTTGAGAAGTGTCACATCGACAACATGGTCGATCTTCGAATGGCACAGGACGCTGTTATAGACCGTTCCTTGCTTTTCAGAAAAGGTAGCATCACTTAACTGACATATCTGTACCTTAGAGTTAGGATCGAAAGGTTTAGCACACATTTTGAGCCACGTTGATGTTGCATCGTCTATCAAAGCCATCAAAACGCATTTTACTGTTGATATGTATGCCTGGGTTCCTGTAACTGATGATGTCTGCTTTATGTACAAATATTCTTTTTTTTTACGTTTTTTCAATACTTTTGTATCTTTCTGCCATTTCTGTTCTACATCTGTTTACCAGAAGTGCATAGTAATATATTATTTTATTATTTCATGCATTGGAAGGAGCGAAAAGCCTTACCAGTCTACCTTCCTTCATATGTAGCCATTACTATCTTGATAAAATTAGTTGTAACTATCTGTGACACACTGCTCTTTAAGTTTCCTGTTCTGAGAATTTTTCCCAATGTTTTCAACGTGCCATGTGTAACATCTGCAGGAACTGTAAAAGACTGGAAGAACTGGTTCACTGTGGCCCAAAACGAGGAGTTTGAGGAGGTTGTCCGAAAGAAGATGGCCGGCTGTAAAAGTCTACTTTGTTACAAACTTGAATAATTGATGGAAAGTTGCACATCTTTGCCATATTTAATTTAAAAAAAACTCCAGATCTTAGCTTTACTTCCTTAAAAGTCAACACGAATGCAAACTTTTTTCTCTATGTTCGAGTTATGTTTATTTTAAAACAATAATTTTCCAAATATGAATACATAATTAAGCTGAAGTAGCAACATACAAGCACTTGAACATCGATAGTCTCTCCTGCTGCTCGGAAAGCAGAAAAACTGTTCTCTACAACAGGAGAGCTGTTACGTGATTGCGGTATTTATAGCAGCGAGGATGGGTGAGGTCAGCGATCGAGGCACCCGGTAGTGTAGTAGTTCAAACACTCGCTTGTTACCACTGCAGTGAGAAACTCAAGGTTCGGATCTCGTCTCGGGACACTCTCTGTATGTGACACCTGTTTTTTTCCCCGGGAACTCCGGTTTCCTCCCCCACCCTTTCTCTTCCCCCATAGTGCGAAATTACCTCAAGGTGGAAGCACTTTCCTACTAAAATAAATCAACAACCAACCAAAAACAAGTCGAGTCAGAAACATCGCTTGTGATCTCTTGGTCAAGCAGCTCAGAAGACGATACACTGTTTTGGGTATTCGGTAATACAGCTTCAAACCAAATGCAGATTCTTATCAGCTGGCTTAAGCATCTAATGAAGAAGTAAAACAAGATTTAAACCGACTTCAGTCTATAGACTAGTTATAAAGTTTCTAGATCTTTCGCAGTAATCAGCTCCTCTCCAGTAACTCCTCTTCTCTCTAACTCACCCCATTGTATAAAATGTGTATGTGTATTATTTTTACTTTAAAAAAGCGGTGACGCTACAATGCATTAGCATACTAATGTATATCTGGAAAAAAACAACCAATAAGATTAGAAGAAAGTGGTGCTAACAGAGCAAGAGAGGTACTGGAACATTTCTCTTTCCAAAATGACCATTTGTCTATGTTAATAACAATAAGACACATGTAAGCTGCTTAGATTTCATTACCTTTGTGGAGCACACAGGGGTACACCATGATTCATTTATTTTTCTTGACACCTTGGTTTTTTTTCAAGGGTGACATTCAACAGGATATTGTAAAAGAACATGATAAACTGAAATCCATGAAACTTGATCTGCTATTATATTTACATATGTACACTATGTATCTATGGAGGAAAATAAATGAGTACAGGAGTGGATAATGTATATGATTGTGACCTTTATCATAACTCTGAGAACAAAAAATATCACTAATAATGCATAGCTCAAATTTATAAATATTCATTTACCCTGTACTCTCTATTTCCTTAAAAAATAAAATAGGAGCCTATTAATGTTTCCTTGCTTATGTCATTAACTGATGACTTAGCATATACTGTCAATGACTACTGAAGTAGAGCCATCTCACTGTTGTCAGATGTGTCTATTACTTCAGTGTTATTTTTACTTCATTTAAATGCATTTCGAGGTTCATTTACTCTCTAAAAAAAGTACAGATAAATGATGTTTGTCAATTTTTTTAAACATTTCTCTTAATCAAACAACAGTCACAACTGACTGCAGATGATAATATTGTATCATTAAAAATGTAATACGAAATTTTAGATTGCATACACTTTATTTATATACAAACGTATTTCTTTCTCATTTATAATTATTAGCTGCCTGAAAAATTTACTGTTTACTTAATGGCACATGTTCCCGTTAGTGTAAGCTTCTCTTACATTAGTTAGTGAGAGTTGGCTGTCCTGGGTTCAGCTCTCGTCTCGGGACGCTGTTCTTTCTCTGCATGTATCATCTGTTTACAGGGCTGACTGCCTTGTCGTTATTTAGCCTTAGTTGCTGGCTCGGCGTAAAACCCTGCTTGATCCTTGTTTCACCTTTTTACAGCAACTGTAGTTGGTTTTCACAGCTCGTGCTCTTGTTAGGGTGAAGTTCGCACAGCAAGTTTAAGCAAATCTCCGGGCGTTTGTGGCAAGCAATTTTAGGAAATGAGTACTAACTGCATCTAACTGTATAAGCGAACACTTAGCAACAGCACATTGTGTCCTTGTTTTCTTTGCCTGAGGATTGCTTTGCTTTCCTCTTCGAAGTCAGTTCATGCAGACGACGTTAAAGACCAACCTGAATGAATTGCATTTTTTGCAGATATCGGTAGATATTGGCGATATAAACATAACCTGTAAATTTCAGCCTCCAAAAAACAATCCGTTAATTAATTATCCACTAGGAAAGTACGGGATTCGCACCTGCGATCAACGAGCGTCGCTAACAGTGTACTACGTCACACTAGTGCCATCAACGCCAAACAGAGAGAAAATGAGTGACATTTTGGTTTGCATTTCTCGTGGTTCTAAAAAACTGCTACTTTAGCACGAGAAATGCAAACTTTCAAGGTCCGAAAAACCCGAGCTGTCGCTCATTCTCTCTCTGTCTCTGTTTCGTGTTGACGGCTGCCAATGTTGTGAATGGTGCACTAGTGTGACGTAGTACACTGTTAACGACGCATGTTCATTGCAGGTACGAATCGTAGTGGATAATTAATTATAGGATGGGTTTTGGAGGCTAAAATTTACAGGTTAGTCTTATATCGCCTATATCTACCGATATCTGCAAAAAAACCCATTAAGGTTGGTCTGCATGGTGTTTTTCCTTTGTACAAGGATCGTTGCGCGAACACACACACACACACACACACACACACACACACACACACACACACACACACGCACTCTTTCTCTTTTTCTCTCTTTGGCTTGTTTTCACTAACATGCTCTCTTTCCTCCGCTCGTCCATTTTTTTATTTGCTCGCTAACACGGAATGAATTTTCTTACAGACACTTCAAGGGATTGTGATCTTTTATTCAATTCATCCACTCTTAGCTGAGGTTCGGAAAAATTAGGATAATGAATACTGACTGAATGCCTTTTGTCTATTTGCATGTGTGTCTGTACATATGTTTGTGTATGCGCGCAGTGCATGCGCGTGTGAGATACACATTTCTGGAAGCGTATCCAACTTAAAAAGAAATTTGCGCACCTGTTAATTTTTGCATTAATTTTGCTATGTGTAAAATCTTCTAATGTCCACTCTACCAGTGTATTCGTTAAGTATTTTCTCTCTCTCTCTCTCTCACACACACACACAAACACACACACAGATCTGTATATGTCTTCAAAAAGTGCAGGGTACACGTGTAACAGGAATTCCTCGCTTCCTCCACTCCAGACACCCACTTTGTCAGGAATGCACTTTCTGATGATTGAAGATTTGCTTAGACTATGACCAAACTTTCGCAATGCAGAGATTTTTTTTTTCGCGACCTCAAAGAATACATAAAACCCCAAACACAGACCAAATACACATCGTAAGTGTTCTTAGAAGTACACTTCACAGGTAAACGTCGTCTTTTGACTTACCCCGATTATGATAGAAAGCGTGGAACGCAGAAAACTGTGGCACGCCATAGCGGGTAGAAAAACTGGGTCACCCTCAAGACAATGACGTCACGTGGTTGCCGAACTGCGAACGCAAATCACCTTTAGCTTCGGTTTACCTGATCAGGTGTCAGCCGCCGCTCTCTGTGTGGTCTCGGCCATGCAGTGTTGTTTGTGATCTCGTGTACTGCTGAGTGCAAGCACGTAGGGGTAGAGTTAGAGTTTCATACACCACTAGTGTCCTGACAGACGCTTTCCGGCAGTCACTCGGCAAATTAAGTGGGACGTTAGCCGTCTTTAAAGACCAACCTGTATGGTTTGCGTTTTTTTCAGAGATCGGTAGATATAGGCGATATATAACTAACCTGTAAATTTTAGACTAAAAAAAAAAAACACCCGTTAATTATCCTTTACGATTTGCACCTGTGATCAATAAGCTCCGCTAAAAATGTACCACGTCACGCTAGTACACCAATCCCAACACCAAACAGAGAGAGAGAATGATCGAAATTTTGGATTATACGGATGTTGAAAGTCTGCTTTTCTCGTGCTAAAGTAGCAGTTTTTTCATAACCACGAGAAATGTAGACTTTCAACAGCCGAATAACCCGAACTGTCGCTCATTCTCTCTCTCTGTTTGGTGTTGACGGCTGGCAATGTTGTGAATGGTGCACTAGTGTGACGTAGTACACTGTTAGCGGCGCTTGTTGATCGCAGATTCAAAAAGAAAGCTTTGCTAGCAGATAATTAATTAATGGATGGGTTTGGGAGGCTGAAATTCACAGGTTAGATTTATATCGCCTATGTCTACCGATATCTGAAAAGACGCAAACCATTCAGGTTGGTCTTTAAAGACGGCTAACGTCCCACTTTATTTGCCGAGAGACTGCCGGAAAGCGTCTGTCAGGACACTAGTGGTGTATGAAACTTTTACCCTACCCCCACGTGCAGTACACGAGATGACGTGCACCACTGCTTGGCCGAGACCACGCAGAGAGCGACGGCTGACAACTGATCAGGTTGGTCGTTAATGTCTTTTTCTGGCACAGATGCGTGTGTTCTTGTGTGTGCATTCTCTCTCTCTTTGCGCGCGCATGCATATATATATATATATAACTGTAAGCTGGTTAAACCGAACATATGGAATGTTGATCGGGTCATGTTAAGGTGCTCGAAATGTCCTCCAACGTTTTAATATTCCAGGTACGCTTTAACAGCTTTCTTAAAGCACTTTAATATCACCTTATTTGTTTTTTTTCCCTGCAGTATACAACCCCACTCATGTATACAATATGTGTTTGATCACATCCGCATACTCAGCCTTCTTCACTGGTTATATATAACAAGTTAAAAGGCTACAGAGCACCTCTGAGTGAGGGGAACTGCACTTTATGCAGAGGGCAGGTACTGTCAAACTTAAGTATCTAATTGGACCATTTCGGGGCGAAAGTGGGGGGTGGGGGGAAATAACTCGCAGGCAAACCTGCTTCCATTATTCTTATGAAAAATCTTTCCTACCTCTCTAGTGAACTTAACGCTTGTGATGTTGAGTGACAGGCTGGAAGTGAAGAAGGATGTCACACATATGTAAACGTGTATGTATTTATGTGTGTATTATGTAAGTATGCAGGAGTGCTTGCGTTCATGTATATATGCATATATTAATGTGTGCATATTTTCTACGTGCACATATATATGGCTGACTGCTAATTGGTTTAATTGTATTCCTGGCGGTGCGTTTGTCGCTCAGTTTTTGTCAGTCTCTATGTCTGCCTGAGTTGTTTTGTCCACCGGAGTGCACACAGCGTATAACTAAAAGTTTCGTACAGGCCATCAATTTAAATGTTAAATTAATTTGTGCACACATTTCCCTCACGACTGACTACGTACTTAAAATTTTAAAGTTTGATCTTTTTCCGAGCTTGCGATATGTTGAACGATACTTTCTCGTATTACGGTGTGTTAGATACGTTTATGTTAGCTTTCTGGTCATGCATAATGAAGGCTAATCAAGGCGAAGCTAAGATATTCACCAGGTTTAATGTTCGAAATAAATTTTTAAGTTCGATATTTATAACTTCCGTTAGACGTATCAGGACGTTACCACCTAATAAATCAAAAAGTTTCTGTTTTATTATTGTTAAAAGACCGGAAAATGTGGACGTGCGGGCTTTTGTGTCGACATAGTACCGTGTCCTGATTTTTGTTGACTTGAATGAGATTTCGTTTCTTTTCATAACGTGTTTTGAAGTTTCCAAAGGCCCTCGAGGAAGAAAAGACTATTCTACTTTTTATCTCGAATCTGGCATCATGCAAAACAAGAAGCCACAGTTGTGGGTTAATGTTATGTTACAGGGCTTGGAACTGTCATTAGAGAGTTTGAGATCCACGACGCGTAGGGAGACGTGTGCGGCAACGAGAACGGCGATCCTCTAAACCTACCCGTTGTGAGAAAGCGATTGGTTGGATTTTGTGGATGTGATGATGTAGGACGCTACAGGTTGCCGCTCCCGCACGCGTCGTGCGAGCGCTCAATCTCAAACTCTCCATTCACGACTTAACACAGCTCACCATGTCGGGTCAAATGTTCGCCACCCATTTCACGTTCAGCAGCCCACCCCATGTATGTGGATGAGACCCGTGATCCTGCTGCTAAGGGTACGACACTCTCTCTTCTCTGACCTACATCCCCCTTCCGTACGAGGTGCTGGGTGGTTGGGGAGATAATAAATAGGAGGAACCTGTGGCAAGCTACAGCAAGTTTAACAAATATTCTGCTCTAGGATAATGACATCTGTCGCTTGTCGAACTGGGTGCGTGCTCCTAAAGGCCATCCCGTTTTTTTTTCTTTTTGAAAGTATTCTTAACGAAATTCGCAGTTGGTTGGCCATTGGACATTCATTATACGTTTTATTTCAGAATGTTGTAGTCTGAGCTGTTTTAACACAAAGAGATACAAATTCATGCTTATGTCTGTGACTTAGTAAACATTTAGAAGGTCAAGGTTTCCACTGAAAAAGTTTGACATGATTGCAGACTATTCAAACAGGGCCAGTGACATTCACTGCACTTCATGCAAAGCCCAGATTCCGGACAGGAACTTGTTACATATATAAACTCAACAACATTTCGCGTAGTAAGGTGTAAGGTGTCAGGCGTAGCTTCACACACTGCGGTTGAATTGCAGCCAGCGGTGGCGGACGTTACACAGCGAAGACAGGTAAGAATTGTTTACACCAAATGCGTGCTTTGTATACGTGTAGCTATGCAGCCTTATACTCAGGTGTGCTTGTACAGACATTTTCTGATTTTCACGCTTCTTGATGCGCGCATTTCAAAGTTTGTTGCTACAGCTTTTAAGCATCAGTCCGTGCATTACTTAGGCAAGCTATCATTGATAGCAGGTTACGGAGGTGTTGTGCTTTTATCGAATGCCTGTTGCTTTCACCTGCTTTTGAGGATTAGGAGCCATAATGATACAGACGTGCTTAATTACAACACTTTTAATGTCTACCCTTTTGTAGACTAGATTATCTTTTAACTAAATTTAATGTGTTTATTCAAAACAGAAAAGGGAGTTAGCCACTCGATATGCACATTAATACCCGTCACGAGTGAGTTTCAGTGCTGAAGACTTTGTTCTTGAGAGAAATGAGGTTTCTACAATTTCCTACACTTTTCATGAGGTTTTCAAAAATGGCGACTTCTGCTTTATAAATAGTAACAGCAATTATTGTGAATGTTTCATTGACACATTTGTTTTATCAGGAGGATGGAGGAAGAAAGAAGACGGATGGAGCAGTTCGTATGCATCAAGGATAAATTCGGCAACGATCGTTGGTTTCTTGACGAGAACCTCCGGATTCCTCCTATGCCAGACACGCGGAATCTGGAGGAGCGCCTGAGCTGCCTTCGTAACCTTGACCTCAGACCTGATGATGTAATCATTGTTGGCTACGTCAGGTCAGGTAAGACGATCGCGGACTACTTTTATTTAAAAAAAAACAAGTACGTGGATTAAGCGAGTTTTGATGTTTGATTCTGTGTTCGTGTGCTCTGACACCCACGCTCCAAGTGTGCGTGTGGCGTATCTGGTTTGCTGCTGACAGATGATGGTCCCGTTAAGCTATGATCTATTTCGTGATTATTTTATGAAGGCAACAACTGGCTTCATCAGATGATCCACATGCTGTTGGAGGGAGTACTGGACCCCACTCCCTGGTTCGGCTCAGATTCTCATAGTAACCCGGAAACCGCCACAGCAGACAGACGTGTCCCTCCTCCTATTAAACCCCGAGCTCTCTACACACACCTTCTCTTCAAGGACCTTCCCACGGCTGTGGTCGACAAGAAGGTCAAGATCGTACACATCACGCGCAATCTCAAGGACGCCTTTGTGTCTTTGTATTGTTTCACAGAGAAATTGCGTGGCCCACACTATCATCCCTCGTGGCCGGAGTTCTTGGCCACGATGCTAGATGACGGATGTGAGTGAAAGAGATTTGTATTTTAATTAAACGTTTTTTACGACGCTAGCGATGAAACATTGCCAATCATTCTTTGCGAATGTTCCGCAAACACATGCATGCTCAAGTCTCGACCCAGACAGCATCTTTTAACTAAGTTCCGTGATATGTTTTTTGATTGTCTTGTTTCGTTTTCTTTACGATAGTAGTTAACTTAGCTTCCGGTTTTAGTTTTCTTCTTCCAGTGGCCTTGACAACCCCCGGAATCAAAAACATATTGCTCAAATGGTTGTTTAACTTGCTTAACGGATGCTCACTAATTTAATAGTTTGGTGAAAATTTCTTTTTTCAAAATAAAAAATAGCATTATTCTTCTGTATAAAAAATGACTCATGTTTTATGTTCAGATTGGTATGGCAACGCATTTGATCACGTGACAAGCTGGGAGAAAGCAATAGATGACCATCCTGAGCACCCATTTCATACCGTGACGTATGAGGACTTGACACAAGTAAGGAACACCTTTCTGTCGTCGTTAACAATGTCCAGTGCCTTCAGTTTGTCTGTTCAACTATACTTTGTCTAGCGCGAATGTTAGTTGTATAGAGACAGGAAAAGAAAGTTATCAACATCTAGTTGGCTGCTTTTTGCTGTCTGGGTCTTGTGGCTGGCTGCACAGCCGGCTGAATGTTGCGGTGATTGGCTTCTGGCTTTAGTCTGTCCTTTGTTCAATTTTTCGTGAGTTTATTCGTTTTAAAGGACGGAGCTGGCCAACTGGAAAAAATCGACCAGTTCCTAGAGACAAACAGGGGAAAAACTTTCTGCCAGTCAATCGTTGAGAAGTGTCACATCAGCAACATGGAAAAACTCCGCATGGCTCCAGATGCTGTTATAAAGAGCAGCATTCTTTTCAGGAAAGGTAATACATACATTCATTGTATTGTATACCCATTTCATTAATTCTTTCCTTATCTACTTTGTTTCTTTTCTTTCGTTTATAAATTCTTTTTTTCTTATCCTTTCTTCCTTCTTCTTTTATTTTGCTTTACTTCTTTTTTGTTCATTTCCACAGTCTTTCTATTAAATTTAACTGCATCCCAAATTTATATAAGGATAATGCCTTCTAATTACTCAGAAGAAAATGTAAAAGGAAAAACATTGGCAGCCTACTAACCTGCCTACATGACAGCCATCCATTACTTTTTATCTCACAAAAATTCCTCTGAAATTTTTACAGGAGTTGTAGGAGACTGGAAAAACTGGTTCACTGTGGCCCAGAATGAGGCGTTTGAAGAGGTCGTCCGAAAAAAGATGGCCGGGTGCAAAAGTCTACGTCTTTACGAACTTGAATAACTGGCAATAACTTTACAGTTCGGCGCAGACTTACATTATTTCTCGAGATCTGTTGTGATTGGTTCTTGACACTCTATATTTGAGGCTTTATTTATTAGTTTCTTAAGTTCTTCAAACGTAAAGATTGTCTCTCATGTTAGTTGAAAGATTGGGAGAAAATCCTAAAGCAGACATCGTGACGTGTTCCAAAGGAAAACAGTTACTGATTTTAGTAGTTTCTACTGTTTAATCTTGCTCCATTTTCAATCAGTTGTCGCACCGACCTTTAGGAAAGAAAGGTTCTTATCACACCTGTCAACGATATATTGTACATGTCAAAACGTCCTCAGAGTTAGTTAAGGAACACAATCGCACCTAGATATGAGCTCGGAGGCTATTTACTATTGTCCCTAGCTACAGCCCTACGATACTTCCCTAAGAGGTACCTATTGACCAAACAAAAATCAAAACCTACCTCAGTGCCTGTTTGAATTTAGAGGATTATGCAACGATTTGAGTCGCATTGGCTCACCCTTATGTAGTCAACTAGAGTCATTTAAATCTTCTAAACATTCTTTCTTTATAATCGGGTTAAGTTCATGTTTAAGTAATAAACCCCGCAATATGAGTACATAATAAGGCTTAATTTTCAAGCTTCAAACATCGGCATCCTCACCTGCCACTAGGAAAGCAGAAGAAAATTACACATACATTGGAGAGCTCCGTTTTGTCCAAGTATTTGTAACAGCGAGTTGACAAAGTTCAGCAAATCTACGCATATCGACTCAGATGAAGGAACGTTGCAAGGTTGTCTTCAAGAAGCGATTTTTTTTCATTGAAAATAAAACGACTGATTTCGGAATACAGCCCTACAGATTAAACTTTCTATAAAAACTTCGACTGAAGTTAACAAAAAATTAAAAGGTCCAAACAGACTGGTAAGTAAATCTCCAGATCATCATTTAATGGCCAACAATCACGGTCATTGCAGTCTACATTGTATTATTATTGGTTGTCTGTTACTAAGTGGGTGCATTTGAGTTAAAGTTTCCGTGTACTAACATAAACACATTTCAAATGTGCGTTTCAAAGATACAACTTTTGTAATTCTATTTGATAGATGGTTAAATTCCAGCATATTTATCGATGTAAACACTTTCTTTTGTTCTGTAGGAATAAGATTTCTTCGGCTTACTGAATGTCCAAGACTTGCTTGTACTGTATAAGTGACTGGATAACAATCGGTTTTGAAAAGTTCGCATGTACGTTTGAACAAAGCAGAGATCTGTAAAAACAATTCTATGAAAATTAATCCACGTTTGTTGTCATTATCTTAAGGATTTCCTAAATGAGTACAAACTAACTTCATTTGAGAGAACATTCAACGACAGCACATTAAGTTTTAGTATGTTTTCTTTTACCGAGGATTGCATCTTTCCTTTTCGAAAAAGAGTATTTTATGCCATAGGCAAACCAGAAAAGCCCCCTGTTTGATCACCACCTTGTCGTGGTCGGGGGGGGGGGGCTTGCGTGTCTCGATGGCCCAATGCGCTATGCGACAGGAGCATGTCGGACAGGTCGAAGGGTAGAGACCAAAGAGTGGTCAACTGGTCCCCCGGGTTACAGGGGGTTGGGTAATGAACTAGCAATTCATTCCTGTAAAAAAAAAACCCTGTTATGAAAACAGAAACTAGAGACAATCTAACTAATGGTGTCAGTGGCAAGGCAGACCAGGTAACTGGACCCATGACAGTTGGGGACCAAAGCCACAAGAACGTTCCCAATTTGACAGCCAACGTGCTTTCACCGAAAAAACCCATTACTATTGGTTGCTGGAATGTAAGAACGTTAAACCAAACAGGAATGTTAGCACAGCCCTCCAAGAAATGCATCTATACCGGCTTGATCTACTCGGAATTACGGAAGCACGCTGGACAGGCAAAGGAAAGAGAACCCTTGCAAATGGTGACACTATATTGTGGTCTGGAAGAAACGACGACCAACACAGAGAAGGGGTTGCAATGATTATCCCAAAACAACATAAGAACTCGCTGCTGAAATGGAAGCCAATCAGTGAACGCAAACTATACACCAGGCACAATTCTAGATTTAGCAAGCTCTCCATCCTGACCGGCTATGCACCTACAGAAAAGGCCGAGGAAGAGGACAAAGAAATCTATAACAGTTTACAGGCAGCAATAAAGAACATCCCTAAACATGATGTAATAATAGTACAGGGATATTTTAATGCTAGAGTAGGCAGCAAGAACAAAGGAAGAGAAAGAACCATGGGGAAAGAAGGTATAGGGGAGATGACAGACAATGGCAGCAGGCTGTGTGACTTTTGTGAAGAAAATGACCTTGTAATGGGAGGAACACAGGTAACATGGAAATCACCTGATGGCAGGACAGAAAGCCAGATTGACCACATTATCATCAATCGTAAATGGAGACACACTTCAAGATGTCAGAGTTAAAAGAGGGCCAGACATAAGCAGTGATCATAGCCTGCTCATTGACAAACTTACCCTAAAGCTTAGAAAAGCTAAGGCGGAAGAACAAGGACACCCACGCTTTGATGTAGAAAAGCTTAAAGACTCAGCAAACACGCGGAAATTTGTCATGACATTAAAAAATAAATTTAGCGTCCTAACAGATGACACCCAAATGACAATCACCAACTTTAACTATGAAACGAAAAAGCGGCTTAAGAGAACCTAGGCTACAGAAAAGCAGTAAATGAGAGCTGGATCTTCATGGAAACTAGAGAACAATTGAGCAGAGGAAAGAGATAAAACAGCAATTGCTTAACGCAAAGTCTCCACGCTTAACAGAGAAGTTGAGAAAGGAATATTCACATAAAGACAAGGAAGTAAAGAAGGGTGCTAAAAGAGATAAAAGAAAGTTTGCAGAAAACCTGGCTCTAAGAGCAGAAGAAGCAGCAGAAAGATAAGACATGAATGTGGGTTATAAAATCACAAAAAGGCTCGCAGGAAACAGAAAGATCAGTCAATACATACCTTTAAAAACCCAAGATGGAAACATCATCACTGAAGAAAATAAGAAAGTAGAGAGATGAAAGGAGCATTTCGAGCAACTGCTCAATCGACCCAACCTCCCCCCCCCCAGTACTAGCCAACATCTCAGAAAGTAAAGAAGACCTGGACATAAATCTCGGCCCCATCACTCTGGCCGAAGTAAAAGAAGCCATCCAACAATTAAAAAATGGCAAAGCCCCAGGACATGACGAGCTTTGCCCTGAAATGTTAAAGCTGGAGGAAGAAGAAATATCGAAGATGCTCTGAAAATTTTCCAGAAAATATGGATACTGAACAAGCACCAGAAGAACGGAAGAAAGGTATAATCTTCAAATTACCAAAGAAGGGTGACTTAGGGGACTGTAATAATTGGTGAGGTATAACTCTGCAGACAAGTAAAATTTTCAGCCGTATCATTTTGAAAAGGCCCACAATTGTCCTAGATAACATCATCAGGCAAGAACAAGCAGGCTTCAGAAAAGGAAAGTCATGCAGTGATCAAGTCTTCACCTTAAGGCAGATCGTAGAACAAAGCACAGAATGGAACAGCACTCTTTACGCTGTGTTCATAGACTTTACGAAGGCATTTGACAGCATACATCGTGAGTCATTATGTAAAATTATGCGCCATTATGGAATACCACAAAAAATAGTAAATGTAATTAAAGCATTATACACAGACTTTCGCTGTCAGGTGGTTTGTAGTAACAGCGAACTAACAAATAACTTCAACATTACTACCGGAGTCAAACAAGGATGCATTCTCTTGCCTTTCCTATTTATACTAGCCATGGACTGGCTTATGAAACAAACAAAAAAGACAAGAAAAGAGGAATCCGCTGGACACTTACATCAGTATTGGAAGACCTAGACTATGCTGATGACATTGTTATACTATCCAGCCAACACAAGGATGCCCAGGAAAAGATCAACGAGCTAACCACGACTGCATCAAAAATAGGACTAAATGTAAACATAGGAAAAACAAAAGAAATGAGACAAACCAAGCCTTTGCCATGATTTAAGAAATTTGGAAGTCCAAAGTACTCAAGAGAAACACAAAATTAAGAATCTACAAAAGTAATGTTCTCCCAGTCTTACTCTATGGTAGTGAATGCTGGAAAATATCAACAAAAATCCGGCAGAAAATAGAGACTTTCCACACCAAATGGCTGAGGAAAATTTTCAGGATATTCTGGCCAACCATAATAACCAATAACGATCTCCTCACAAGAGCCAGCTACACAAATATAACAACCATAATTAAAAAAAAGAAGATGGAGATGGCTCGGACGTGTGCAGAATGAAACCAGAGGCACCTCCCAAAATAGCCCTTCACTGGACAGCGGATAGCAAGAGGAAACGTGGCCGGCAAAAGAAACATGGCGATGGTCAGTAGAGAAAGAACTCAAAGACCAGAAACTAACCTGGAACGACAGTTTCGTTCACTAAAGGTACAAAATGTATCTCCTGCATTTACACCAGGACAAACGTAAGAACATACGCAAGCTTGCAGACGCAAAGAGGGATGTAAATTTTTTTTAATTATAAATAAGCCCATTTACAGAATAAGGACCGACTTCTAATAACATCTATTAAGTATACTATATATACACTATAATATGTGTGTATTAGACCCAATCTTAACTTAGTCATTCTAAATACCTGAATACAAAAAAATTAAGAAGGTTAGGGTATTTATCTTGTGTTTGTGATGCTTGCCAAGGGCTGCTATCTCTCAGAGATAGAAGTCTTTACGACAACGAGTTTTCTCCCGTGTGCAGTAAAGATTGTTTTCAGGTGTGTGTATGTGTGCGCTAATATACGAGAGTTGCCCAGCCTTCTACGTAAACTTGTAGTCAGCTACAGACAGGAGACGCAGGAGCATCCTACTATTTGTATAGCTAAACGCACTGCAAGCACGATTTATTAGCAAACTACCCTCTCCGCTGAATAAGATGAACAATGTGGTGATAGTATCTGCTACACATTTTACTAAATTCAAAATAAAGATTGCAACTGAATCAAGTTTTCCGGCCTGAACCAAAGCTGCTGTTATCATTTGAATTAACTCCTCTGCATTAGTACCCCGAACTGAACGTACTTCCCTTGGGAGCACTACAACCTCTGCCAGTTGACAAACTTATTTTAAGGCAACAGCGTCGGTATGAAAGAAATTAAGAGACTTTTCATACTATTAAATAATATTTGATTAAATTACCATCACTAATCTGAATGTTAATTTACCTCTCCATTCTATCAAACATGTACCTTCTACATTTAGCTCTTTACAAACGACAAAAAATCAAATTCATATGCGAGTGCACACCTTACCTAAAAGCTATGACAGATAAAAATTTCACAAAAGGAATGCAAATTTGTCAACAGACTTAGGTGTAGGATTGATAAGACGGCCAGTCCTAGTCCCCGCACTTGAAGCTGCACTTATCTGTTTCTCTGTACGTGATCACATAAAAGCTCGACAACAATTTGTGAGGTAGGGAGACAGCGGCGGTTCCTGACACTGAAGTTGACACTGTAAAATACCTTCAGGCTGGTATGACCAAGTATACACTATGTATATTTCTATTAGAGCATTGGCGTTTCGAGCATAAACATAATAAGTCTGTGTATATCAATGCCAGTGTTAAATTCCACAAACATTTGCTGCTTTGGCCTCATTGACTTTATGAGTAAGGATTGAAGCGATGACTTGGCGAATGATGTTCTAGTGATAATACATTTTACTTTATGTGCAGCAGGTGTGTTTTAAGAAGATGGATAAAATCTGCATCAAGGATAAATTTGGCAACGATCGGTGGTTTCTTGGCGAGGACATACGGCTTTCACCCATAAACGAGAAATTAAGTCTTCAGGACAGCTTGACCCTCATCCAAAACTTTGACCTTAGAGCTGACGACGTGATTATTGCTGGGTACCCGAGGTCAGGTAAGAGCATCGCGCACTACCCTACTCAACATTCACGCACATGTGTACACACTGTGTTTACACGGGACTGTGAATACAATTTTTGTATATTGTGATTGTACTTGTATATCTACATGAGCGCTTGGTCCTTTCTTAGTGCTTCATTCCAACAGACTATTCAGAAGCGAATTATAAATAAGCGCGCGTGCGTGCGTGCGTGCGTGCGTGCGTGCGTGCGTGCGTGCGTGTGTGTGTGTGTGTGTGTGTGTGTGTGTGTGTGTGTGTGTGTGTTACCTGCCACCTCAAAATGAGTCTCAACTCGCACACAGTAGTTTGGTAGCAGAGGATAGGATTGGTAATTAGGATCAACTTTGTGCAATTTCACTTTTTGTCTTTAAACTAACAGGAAAATATACTGTTGTGTTAAAATAGAAGTTAGAAATTTCTTAAATACATTTTAATCAAGGTACCTCACGGCGATTAGTCCCGAATTCTTCAGGAAAATGACAATTATAACGTTGTTTGTTGCCGTATCCACTGTCAGAACCCCATAATATTATACCTTACCATAGAGCCCAGAGTCTTTAATTTGGATATTAATCAATTGTCAGATCTGTCTGCAAAAGTGTACGAGTAAACAAATCTGGTCGTCGATCTTGACGCCATTCAATGGTATAATCAAATACTGATTTTTGCATGGTAACCAAAAGAAACACATTAAGCGATTGTCTGATGAGGAGGCAGCTCGTTGCTTCTGCGAGTCTTGAAAACCCCCGTTGTGCTAAAAGACTTTAAACCTGCTTATCTCAAAATGGCCAAAATCGTACTTGCACACTTAGTGACATAACTCAGTAAATTTTGGGACTAGTAGAACAACCTTTATCAAAAGAAATTGCAAAACTTTTAGATTTTAACTATATATAATTATATATTATAAATTATAATAAATTTCAATTTTCCGAGTCAGGACTCATTTTGTGGTGGCGGGTCACAACTCATCTTTTATTTTGTCAAGGAAACAACTGGCTTCATCAGATGATCTACATGCTGCTGGAAGGAATCCTGGACCCGCCTCCATGTTTGGACCGGATTCTAACGTCATCCTGGAGCTAGCCTCAAACACTTCACGCCACCTCCCACCTGTCAAACCTCGCACTCTCTACACCCATCTTCTGTACAAGGACCTGCCTCAGGCTGTGACTGAAAAGAAGGTCAAGGTTGTGCACATCACGCGGAACCTCAAGGATGTCTTTGTGTCTATGTATTCCCTATTAGGGAAATATACTTCGTGGCAATATTATCCACCGTGGCCAGAGTTTGTTTCTACTATGCTAGACGATGGTTGTGAGTCCTTTATATTTGTACATATTAAGTTTCTTTTTCAAAATGAGATAAAACAAAGAGATCATCCTCTGGTTTTATTTTGTACAAAAATTCTGTGTAACAAAAATGCTGTGCTAACAGTGTAGCAAGAACTTTCTTTGACCAAAGACAATCAAAATGAAGGATTTTTTTTTTGTAGTTTGTTGGTTTTCTGTTTTAAGTTTTGATTAGAGTTAGGAGTTTTTAGAATAAATACCAAGAAGTATTTACTTGTATTCGACTGCATTTCCACAGCAGAAAAAAAACAAAAGTTCTAGCGATTATTTTTTATTTTAATACAAATTTTCAAATGATTAACGCTTTATCGCTGTTTCCGTGTTCAATTCTTCTCATAGCAGCTCTTTATCTTTAGTGACGTATGGAAACGTCTTTGACCACGTGACAAGCTGGGAGAAGGCGATCGACGATCACCCTGAACATCCATTTTACTGCGTGACATACGAGGACTTGTCACAAGTAAGATCATCAGTATCTTTATCCTCGTCTCCATCGACATCACAGTACGATATTGCACTTCTACGCATTTTTGTCTCATGCCATTGTTAGAATGAATGGCAAGACAGAGAGATCCAACAATACGATAGTCTTGTCTATTTATCTCACCAACAGAGGTAGACATTTTCTTTGGTAAAAGCTGTCATAAATAATAAACGACAAAAGTATAGTCACCCAAACAGTTTTTCTCTCTCTCTCTCGCACACACACACACACACACACACACACACACACACACACACACACACACACACACACACGTGTGTAGCAATTTGTAAGAAGGGCTTTGTGAAAGCACTCTTTTTGGCGACTGGTGTTTTCTAAATGCAGCCTTAGCTTGTGGAAATGATGCAAATGCGTAGGAACTAGTGAGCCAAGAGGGCTGACACCCTCTCAGTACTGAAGAGACAAGTATGTTGGTTTGGTTTTCTTAATTACTCGGTTCAGAATGCAGTTGACCAGCTGGAAAATATTGACCAGTTTCTGGAGACACACAGGGGAAGACCTTTCTGCCAGGCGGTGGTTGAGAAATGTCACATCAACAACATGGTCGATCTGCGAATAGCAAAGGACGCTAAAGTTAATCGCACCATGCTTTTTAGGAAAGGTAAATGATATTTGTAAAAACAAAATCAAAATTAACGTCTGAAGATAAAGGGACATTGCTCATTTGTTCCTGTCTTTCTATTTCTTTTTCTCCATTCTCTTCTCGAAAAACTGCGAGTGGGCCTATCTTTATTACTACGCTAGTATTAACATGTCAAAATATTATTTGTAATAATTATGCAGTATATAGGAGAATTGTATTAATCATTCATGCTCATTGCTCTTTACAATGCTTACGTGGTAGCACAGCTAAGCCTACTAGTCGTGTGAGCAGTAAAATGTTACATTCAGACACTTTTCTTTTAAACACACACTTTTGTTCTGACAAATGTCCCATGATTTAAGCGATTTGTCTGTAATATCTGCAGGAGTTGTAGGAGACTGGAAGAACTGGTTCACTGTTGCGCAGAACTAGGAGTTCGAAGAGGTGGTCCGAAAGAAAATGGCCGGCTGCAAAAGTCTACTTCGTTACGAACTTGAATAATTCACTCGGAACATTGTAAATCTCAGCACAAGCATACGCTGTCTTTAATCAGACGATTTATTGCTCCTTCTCGATGTTCCAGAAGTGTTCACTTCTGTTGTAGTAATACTAAGAACGTGTCAGTTTATGTTCATCTGTCCACCCCACCTCATACTGATTATCTCAGTCTACTTCATTTCGCTGAGTAGATATTCTAGTGACGCTCTCTCTTCCTGAAAACTTAAATATTTCTTCAGATTAGACCTGATATTTCAAACTGTAGAGACCCGACAACAGAACAGCGTGTTAATTTGGACACTTAGCAGCTGGTACACTATCGACAATTTGGGTCTTGAAAAAGAAACAAAGCAATGTAATCAATCTACATAAGTTTAGCCGGTAGAAAGACTTCTATATGTGTACAGTCTACAAACCCACATGAATGCATACAGGTCTAACGAGAACCATCAAAGTATTGTCAATGTGACGAAAGTTAGTCTTCATACAACGCTGGCTGAATGATGAAGAATTTACCTCACATAGATGGAAGATTTGTTTAGTATATGTTAAACCTATATTAATGTGATTGAAAGTCAGTGGTTAAAGGCCAAGCGTAGTGCAAAAGTATATTGCACCTCATAACTAAGCATACATCTATGTTAAGCCAAAGGAATTTCAAATGAAATTAGATGGCTCAAGAAAAAAGATAAATCTAAACAATATTTTCCCGGAGACTCCTGTGCATAATCGGAAAATGGCTTGCTACCTTAAATTTTAATTCTGTTGAGTTGTTTTCTTTTCTCAGAATGTTCAAAGCCTGCATCCTAACATCAAACGTACTGATGATCCCAATCTGTCTCGGCAGCCATGTTAGTGTGGACGGTTTGGTGTATGTCAAAACTATACACATGTGGTTAAGAAAAAGAGAAAAAAAAATCAGCATACGCAATAAGTCTAATGTCGGTCGCACTGGGCAAAAGAAAACAACAAAGTAGAGAAGTTAATAGAAGGTAATATATTGCACGTTGCAGCAAGGTGAAAATGTAGGCGCCCGCCAGGTACTGAGTTTATTGAAGATAATGTGGAGATCACGTGAACACTTCACCCTTTCATGAACCTGTACATGCGTTCCGGGTAACGCGACAGTATCACACATAGCGACTTTTCAGTCGGTCACTTTTTATCACTCATACACTATTTAAGCAGCCTGACAAACATCCTAAGCTTCTGACATGCCAAACTCTGGCCATCTTAGCTCCTTTGCTGCAGGTGACTTTGTTGGAAAGCGTTCATGTTCGCTACCTACGTGGATTGAGTATGTTTATTGACCTCCACCAGCGCTGAGAGCAACGCGCACCTAAAGCGACAACAGCCTGCCACGTGTAACAGAAGTCATCCTCACTACTGCCTCTTGTTGTGACTCAGGTCTCTGGTCTCGCCTCACACATCATTGGAAATAAATACCTGCTAATATTATGTCTCTACAGCACTTTCAGTTTGTTTGAGGTGCACTATATCAGTGCATTTGTACGCAACCTTGTATCGTGTGCGTGCCCTCATAAATAAAAACATAAAAGGATAAATATCAATACAATATTTATTGGATACAACATAACAAAATCTTTATTTAAAATCTCTCATAAGTAATAAACTACAACAGAAATACAATTACCTACACAGTTACACTTATTCTGGCATTTTCAACTAAGTCACGATTTTCAGAGGCTTGTTGTCATCAGTTGATAAAAGTATAGTCAGATCCTTGTCATTATATCATTTTTTACGCACTGAAAGTTAGAAAAAGGATTGCTGGCATAAATTGACTTAATGTTTGGTTAATTATGTATGATTGTTCTATTCTCCTGCTTCAGTATATATTGATAGCCTGACTTGTAACATTGTCATGTCATTTACTGTCTCTCCACCCTCCTCCTCCCCAACTTCAACAGGGCAATAGCCCTCGAATAAATAAATTGAATCTTTGCAGCTGAAAAAATTGTCTTTAAAAAAATGAACAATACTGTGTAATCAATCTACATATGTTCACCCTGTCCTAATAGTCCAATGGGCGTGGCCGCATGACTGCGGCAGGAGAGAAACTCTATCAAAAGGGGTGATGGGGGTGGGCCCTGATTTCGTGAGATGCTATCTTGTACTGAACTTTACACACACTCTTTAGAAAAAATTCCTCATAATAATAATAATGAGTTCATTGGGATCAGTGGGGAGATTTCGTCAATCGGTCACCCACTGATAAACCTGCTCAGGTGTCTGGCGCACAGCGGCATGTAATCTATGTTTGTATTCATCCGCATGGTCTTGCCCGGGGAATGCCCTGGGAGTGTTGTGTATCGTCAGGCACAACAGAACTTTAAGGGGGACAGGTGGCATCACGTTTATTTATACAGTCTTTTTTTTTTTGTCAGACACATTTTCTTTTTTTTATACAGTCTTATAACTGCTGTCAAAAGCAGCCTGAATATATGTACAGGGAGACAAAAAGTACAGCATCAGTAGGCATCACACATAGAGACCACATTCGGTCGATTTTATCCCTGCTACATCAGCATAGGGAGTGGACCATACACACTAAGCTTCTTACATGCCAAACACTGACAATGCATTAGCAACACAAGCTCCTTTTCGTCAGTTTTCAACTTCAGTCTTCTTTGTTCCGAATTTTCAATAAATTCCATAATGGACAGATGCACACAAACATATTGTAACCGGACTGACCGGTCGCTACGCATTTACACTCTACACTGCCCTAGCGCCATAAATCAGTCAGTTCCTCTTTTTAGTTCCAGGGGAGAGGACGGAAGTTCCCAAGGAGAACTTTCTCTCTAAAGTTCTGGCTCTCGTTAGTCGGGTGCACGTTGTCTCTAATACTGCCTCGCGTTGTGTCCTTTTTTTTCCATCTATCTACGGCACCCGCACTCAACCGACTTGAAATGTATACGGAACGAGGCTGGCTCATTTGCATATGGGAAAAGAAGGTCAAAGACTAACCAATCAGTGCGCTCGTAACAATGGCCTTCTTCGTTCTTGTGTAACTACATAACTATGCAGTTCAAGAGGAAAACCATAAGTCTAAGGGTCGAGTAGAACAGTACCCCTACCCCCTTTGTTTTTTTTTACGTCTGACCACCCGCATTTTCTTCCAAACAGAATACGAGAGGGAAGATTTCGTGCGCATGGCATTCAGCACTCACTCTCAGCTTCACAGCGGTCGGGTATCCCTAATTTATTGCAGGTAGTGGGTTGGCCAGTGTCTCGTATTGCGCCCTGCCGTTCCCTTTGTCCGGTAAAAGTACACACATTTCAAGACTTACAAGTAATAGGATTAAAGAAGAAGAAAGGTAGGTTAACAGACGGTCACTGGATTCATTACACATTTGAAAAAAACAAAACAACACATTCTGCGACCAAAACTTTTTTGTCTCTACGATCCCAAGTTGCAGACGACTCTCGGCCATTGCTATGAGCGCACTGATTGGTTGGTCTTTGACCTTCTTTTCCCATATGCAAATGAGCCAGCCTCGTTCCGTATACATTTCAAGTCAGAAGTTATAGAATGCAATCTATAAATATAGATTTCAAATGTATAGCTGGAATGCATTCTATAGCTAAAGAATTGAAAGGTATATATAAAATGAATTGGATAGCAACTTCTGAGTATAATATAAATGAAACACTTCGGTTTTTACCGAGTTTTCTCTCTCTCTCTAGCTATACATTGCAATATATAATTATACATTTCAATGTATAGCTATAGAACGCAATCTATAAGTATAGAATGAATTGTATAAATATAAAATGCAATCTATAAGTATAAAATGCAATGTATAGCTAGAAATAGCAAAGTTGAGAAAATTCCCCTCTTGGCGCCCCATATATAACCTCGTGTTAGACGGGAAAGGAGTGGGTGGTGGTGGGGGGGGGACTGTGTGCGAGAAGACACGGCTGGCTGTCCGGCTGGCCAGCCTAGTCGCGCGGAACAAAGAGCTTGCTCCCTGAACGCGAGACGCACGCAGGTCGTTGGCCCGTCAATTATAGGATAACGTTTCAGGTCCCTCCACCTGTTTCCCATTCTTCCCTTATGGGATCATTTTTTCCCCAGCTCTCATGCAGGCTGGGTAGTGTAAGTAAAATCTTGAAAAGGAAGTAAGTCTTCGTGTGTCTGTCGGCCCAACTTCCATAAGACAATCGTAACACGTGTATGTTCGCGACCATGACCTTCTCTTGACGAGTGTGAAGTGTAAGTTGAGGGTACGTAGACAGCTGCAGGTGGACGTAACAACAGCTATCTTCAGACTGGTATGATCAGATTTGCAGTATTTATATATGTTTTGTGTAAATATTGACGTTTCCTGCATATGCATAATAAGTTACTATACCATTTCTAGTGTTAAATTCCACAAACAATTGCTACTGTGACTTCTTTGACTTCGTTGCGCAAATGAAAAGAAATAAATTCAGATTTGGCTGAACTAGTGAGATAAGTTTATGCTTATTTTCGTGTATTTATCAAGACACAGAAATGTAATTAGCACTCCTTTTCTCCTCGTGGTTTTATGAGGGTTTATTAAAACGAAGTTCACATTTACCATCACTAATCTGTAAATTAATTTACCTCTCCATTCTATAAAAATATGAACTTTCAACATTTAGCTCTTTACAAACGACGAAAAATCAAATTCATATGCGAGCGCACACCTTATCTAAAAGCCACGACAGATAAACAGTTCACAAAAGTAATGCAAATTTGTCAACAGACTTAGGTGTAGGATTGATAAGACGACCAGTCCTAGTCCCCGCACTTGAAGCTGCACTTATCTGTTTCTCTGTACGTGATCACGTAAAAGCTCCACAACAATTTGTGAGGTAGGGAGACAGCGGCGGTTCCTGACACTGAAGTTGACACTGTAACATAACCTTCGGACTGGTATGACCAAATATACACAATGTATATTTCTATGTAAGCATTGGCGTATTTGAGTATAGACATAAGAAATCTGTGTATATCATTGCAAGTGTTAAATTCCACAAACATTTGCTGCTTTGGCTTCATTGACTTTATGAGTAAGGATTGAAGCGATGACTTGGCGAATGAAATTCTAGTGACAATATATTTTATTTTATGAGCAGCAGGTGAATTAAGGAAGATGGATATAATCTGCATCAAGGATAAATTTGGCAACGATCGGTGGTTTCTTGGCGAGGACATACGGCTTCCACCCGTAAATAACAAATTAAGTCTTCAGGACAGCTTGACCTTCATCCGAAACTTTGACCTTAGAGCTGACGACGTCCTTATTGCTGGGTACCCGAGGTCAGGTAAGAGCATCGCGCACTACCCTACTCAACATTCACGCACATGTATACACACTGTGTTTACACGGGACTGTGAATACAATTCTTGCAAGTTATGTTTTGTACTTGTATATCTACATGAGCGCTTGCTGCTTTCTTAGTGCTTCATTCCAACAGAGTATATAGAAGCTAATTATATATATATATATATGTATGTGTTGCCTGCCACCTCGAAATGAGTCCCAACACAGTAGTTTGGTAACAGAAGCTAGGATTGGTGATTAGGATCAAGTTTGTGCGATTTCACTTTTTGTGAAAACGAATCTTTTGTCTTTAAACTAACAGAAAAATACACTGCTGTGTTAAAAAAGAAGTTGGAAATGTTCTTAAATACATTTTAATCAAGGTACCTAACGGTGATTAGTCCCGATTTCCTCAGGAAAATGACAAAACTCAAACGTTGTTTGTTAGCGTATCCCTCTTATTATATCTTACCATAGAGCCCAAAGTATTTAATCTCTGTAATTACTAATTTGAATATTAATCAATTGTCAGATCTGTCTCAAAAGTGTATGAGCAAACAGTAGTTTGGTAGCAGAGGCTAGGATTGGTAATTAGGGTCAACTTCATGCAGTTTCTTTTTTTGTGTGTGTGAAAACGAATCTTTGGTCTTTGAACTAACCGGAAAATACAGTGTTGTATTTAATTAAAAATGAGAAATTTTCTTAACATACATTTTAATCAAGGTACCTAGTGGCGATTAGTCCCGATTTCCTCAGAAAAAAGACAGAATTCAAACGTTGTTACCGTATTCCTGTTAGAGCACCATCATATTATACCTTACAATAGAGGCCAGAGTCTTTAATCTCTGTCATTACTTATTTGAATATTAATCAATTGTCAGGTCTGTCTGCAAAAGTATATCAGTAAACAAATCTGGTCGTCGATCCTGACGCCATACAATGGGATAATCAAATACTGACCTCTATGGTAACGAGATTAAACACACTGAACGATTAGCTGGTAGGAAGGTAGCTCGTTGCGTCTGCGAGTCTTGAAAAAGACCGTTGCGAGATTGCTAAAAGACTTTAAACACAGTTTTCTTAAAATGGACAAAATCGTACTTGCACACTTCAAACCTGCATAACACACTCAATTTTGGGACTAAAAGCTTTGGTATCAAAAGAAATCTCAAAACTTTTAGATTTTAATTATATAATTATAAATTATAATAAATCTCAATTTTACGGGTTAGGAGTCAGTTTGTGGTTGTGGGTCATACATCATCTTCTATTTTGTCAAGGAAACAACTGGCTTCATCAGATGATCTACATGCTGCTGGAAGGAATCCTGGACCCACCTCCCGTGTTTGGACCGGATTCTAACGTCATCCTGGAGAGAGCCTCAGACACTTCACGCCACCTCCCACCTGTCAAACCTCGCGCTCTCTTCACCCATCTTCTCTACAAGGACCTGCCTAAGGCTGTGACTGAAAAGAAGGTCAAGGTTGTGCACATCACGCGGAACCTCAAGGATGTCTTCGTGTCTTTGTATTCCCTATTAGGGAAATATACTACTTTGTGGCAATATTATCCACCGTGGTCAGAGTTTGTTTCTACTATGCTAGACGATGGTTGTGAGTCCTTTATATTTGCACGTGTTACGTTTGTTTAAAATGATATAAAACAAAGAGATCATCCTCTGGTTTTATTCTGTACAAAAATTCTGTGTAACAAAAATGCTGTGCTAACAGTGTAGCAAGAAGAACTTTCTTTTGCCAAAGACAATCCATATGAGGGAATAGGATTTTTGTTTGTAGTTTGTTGGTTTTAAGTTTTGATTAGAGTTAGGAGTTTTTAGAAAAAAAGAAAGAAGTATTTACTTGTATTCGTCTGTCTTTCCATGGCAGAAAAAAAATATAAGTTCTAGCGAATATTTATAATTTTACTACGAATTTTCAAATGATTCTCGCTTTATCGTTGTTGCCTTGTTAAAGTTTTCTCATCGCTCTTTATCTTTAGTGTGGTATGGAAACGTCTTTGACCACGTGACAAGCTGGGAGAAGGCGATCGACGACCATCCTGAGCATCCATTTTACTGCGTGACGTACGAGGACTTGACACAAGTAAGATCATCAGTGTTTTTATCCTCGTCTCCATCGACATCACAGTACGACATTGCATTTCTACGCATTCTTGTCTCATGCCAATGTTAGAATGAATGGCAACACGGAGAGATCCAACAATACGATACTGTGGTGATGATGTTGGTTAAAGAGAGGTCTGTTTTACTGTTGACAGCTTTTAACCACGTAGCCCTGCTGTATGGCCTAGTGGTCGTTGTGCAAAGTTTATCATCCTGTTACCAGTCTTAACCACCCCCATCAAACAAGCTTTTTCCTTGACTGAGAAAACCTCGAACCACACAAACCGAATGTCAAAATGCAGTCAATCAGTTTGCGATATACCGACTCCAGAACAAGGCTGCTGATTTCAAAATTCTTCAGTTGTCATAACAGGAACAGGCACTGTCGTGCTTTCCTAAAAACAACACTGGTGCTTTCCTGTAAACATGGAAAAATAAGGATAGTTTAGTTAGACTAATTCGTTAGTTGATTGTTGACTGTTTCTGTGGTTAGATTTGTAGGTAGCTGGTTGCTGAACTGTTCGCAGTATCGTCGTCTTCTGATTGTAGGTTTTTTAAATGCTATTTTTGTTTTCTTAATTACTCGGTTCAGAATGCAGTTGACCAGCTGGAAAACATTAACCAGTTCCTGGAGACACACAGGGGAAGACCTTTCTGCCAGGCGGTGGTTGAGAAATGTCACATCAACAACATGGTCGACCTGCGAATAGCAAAGGACGCTAAATTTATTCGCACCATGCTTTTTAGGAAAGGTAAATGATATTTGTAAAAACAAAATCAAAATTAACGTCTGAAGATAAAGGGACATTGCTCATTTGTTCCTGTCTTTCTATTTCTTTTTCTCCATTCTCTTCTCGAAAAACTGCGAGCGGGCTTATCTTCATTACTACGCTATTATTAACATGTCAAAATATTATTTGTAATAATTATGCAGTATATAGGGGAATTGTATTAACCATTCTTGCTCAGTGTGCTTTACAATGCTAAAGTGATAGCACAGCTAAGCCTACCAGTCGTGTGAGAAGTAAAAGTTTCATACACCCAGAATGTAGTTCTTCAGACTCTGTTACATTCAGACACTTTTCTTTTGAACACACACTTCTGTTCTGACAAATGTTCCATGATTTAAGCGATTCGTCTGTAATATCTGCAGGAGTTGTAGGAGACTGGAAGAACTGGTTCACTGTTGCGCAGAACGAGGAGTTCGAAGAGGTGGTCCGAAAGAAAATGGCCGGCTGCAAAAGTCTACTTCGTTACGAACTTGAATAATTCACTCGGAACATTGTAAATCTCAGCACAAGCATGCGGTGTCTTTAATCAGACGATTTATTCCTCCTTCTTTTCGATGTTCCAGACTTGTTCACTTATGTTGTAGTAATACTAAGAACGTGTCGGTTTATGTTCGTCTGTCCACCCCACCTCATACTGATTATCTCAGTCTACTTCATTTCGCTGAGTAGATATTCTATTGACGCTCACTTCCTGAAAACTTAAATATTTCTTCAGCCTAGACCTGATATTTCAAACTGTAGAGACCCGACAACACCACAACGTGTTAATTTGGACACTTAGCAGCTGGTAGACTATCGACAATTTGCGTCTTCAAAAAGAAACATTGCTATGTAATCAATATACATAAGTTTAGCAGGTAGAAAGACTTCTATATGTGTACAGTCTACAAATCCACATGAATGCCTACAGGTTTAACGAGAACCATCAAAGTATCTTCAATGTGCCGAAAGTTGTGTGAATGATGAAGAATTTACCTCGCATAGATGGAAGATTTGTTTGGTATATGTTAAACCTATATTAATGGGATTGAAAGTCAATGGTTGGCTCTACTTAAAGAACAAACGTAGTGCAAAAGTATATTGCACCTCATGACTATGCATACATATATGCTAAGCCAAAGGAATTGATATCAAATGAAATTAGATGGTTCAAGAAAAAAAGAAAATAATTTTACTACGAAGTCTTTTGACTTCCTGCCCGTTCAAGGGAGGGAATCATGGTGGACGATTTCCCAACGGTTTTAGTAGTTTCCTCCCTTATGTTATATATATATATTTTTTAATTTTTTTAGGCTCGTGAAATCACTTTAAAAATGTTTCTTTTTATTGATTACCATGGCATTTTCTGTTGGGAATATTATGAAAGTGTGTTTTTATGCAAACACAAGGTAAAGATGTTTCTTTTCTACACATTTTGATCTATCATTATCAATTTAAATTGTTCTTCTACCTCTTTCAGTTATTTTTTATGATTTTTTTAAAAGTTGGGACAATCATGCGAGACAGAGACACTACAGGCTTCTAGCAGCCACGAGCTCAATGCGTTAATGTCCAGAAACATCAAGATTTCATGCCACAGGTCACACACTCGCTTTAACACTTTCCCAAGGCTCAGCCATCTGACATTGTGGTAGATCAGTACGTCTCAATGCTCAGCCTCTATATCCTCCAGTAGAGCTTTAAATTGTCTATGATTCAGAGCTCTTGCTCGAATTGTATTGATTACACTTACTACAGGATCTATAATATGCTTCATATCAAGTGCTGCTTTGCATCAATGTTCCTGGTGAAGAATACAATGGAATGACCAAAGCACTTGATTTGGATTGTCTTGTTTTATTCTATTTTCTAAAAGTTTGACCATTCCTACATTTTTTCCAAGCATGGCCCTTGCACCATCAGGTATAATACTAGCCAAGAGGTTCCATTACAATCCACTGTCATCAAATGTTTTTACAACACAATCACATATATCTTGGCCATTTGTTGTGTCTTTCATGGACTCCATTGTTGATAATTCTTGTGTGATTGTGAAATTTTCATCGACCTTCCGCAGAAAAATTAGTAACTGGGCAGTATCCTGTATGTCTGTGCTCTCTTCCAGTGCTTTCAAATAACACAAAAAACTCTTACTTGCATCCGTCAGCTGTTGTTTTAGTTCTTCACTAATTATTTCTACACGTCGGACAACAGCTCTCCTCGATAATGAAATATTTTCGAACTTGTTTTCATTTCCGGACACTATATGTACGCAATCCACCATACATTGTTTTACGAACTCTCCATCTGAGAAAGGTCTGTTTTGTTTTGAAATTAAGTAAGACACTTTAAAACTTGCCTCCTGCGCAGTATCCTGATTTAATGAGTGTTTTTTAAACATAGATTGCTGCTTGTCCAGCTTTGAGACATATTCCAAAGCTTTTTTCCTTCTTTCTCCATCAGCACTATTGCATCCAAAATCCCCGTGCTTTGTTTGATAATGACGCCGTAAATTGTATTCTTTCAGTTCAGAATAGGTGAATAAATATTTGTGAGTCCATTCTTCATTAAAAACACGACCTTCGTCCTCAATTTTACGCTTTTTACAAGAAATTTTCGCAGGGTTGATGTGCACACGATTGTTCATAATGGAAGTGCCATTGCACACGCGCACGCACAGCATTTGTACTTTCAGGAAGTCTAGTCTCGGTTCAAGCAAAATCGTTGTATTTCTGAAAAAGTTAGCCTCGATTCCAGCGTAACTATTTTTGGTAATATTTTTTTGTTTTGACAAAAGGCTTTTGCGGACCGCACAGAACCACTTGGTGGGCCGCTATTTTTCCCACCCCTGATCTAAATAATATTTTCCTGGAGACTCCTATGTAAAATAGGAAAATCGCTTCCAACCTTAGATTCTAATGCCGTCGAGTTGGTTTTTTTTTTTCTTATAATTTTCATAGCCTGCATACAACATCGAACGTACTGATGATCCAAATCTGTCTCGGCAGCCCTGTTGGTGTGGACGGTTTGGCGTATGCCAAAACTATACACATGTGGTTAAGAAAAAGAAAAAAAATCAGCGAACGCAATAGGTCTAAAGTCGGTCGCACTGTGCGCCCGAGTTATCTTTCATCGAAAGAAAGCGGCGAAGTACAGAAGGCAATAGAGGATAATTTATTCCACGTTGCACTAAGGAAAAAATCACGGAGTTATGTAGATGTAACCTCATGGTTGAAAATCTAGGCGCCCGCCATGGACCTGAGTTTATCGAGGTTAATGTGGAGATCAGGTGAGCACTTCAGCCTTTCACGAACCTGTTCATGTGTCTGGGGCACAGCGGCAAGTGATCTTTGTATTCATTCTTCTGCATTATCTTGTCTGAGCACTGTGCTGTGAGTGCCGTGTATCGTCAGACACTGAGGCCCCTTAAGGGGGCAGTCGGAGTCTGTATTTATAATCTTACAACTGTAGCTGATAGCTGTCTAAAACACAGATAATTTTTTAAAATCTCTCATAAGTAATAAAAGACAACAGAAATACAGTCACCTACACATATACACTTACATTCACATTCTTCACCGTGACGATTTTCAGAGGCACACAATAATTAATTAGTGTTATGTGCTACAAATAAGAAAGCTGAGATTCTTTGGCCAGGTCTGTTCAAGAGTGCTATGGAAATTTGTACGAAGTGCTTGTCCAAAATACTCTTTTTTGCGTCTTGTTCTTTTCATAGGCTGCATAGCATTTGGAAATGGTGAGGTAGTGGGTGAGAGAATCTGTGATCAGGCTGAAAGTTTTACCCTCGCAAACCTGATATAAGTATCACCTAATGGTCTTTGTGGAAAGCCGGTGACTTTGCTAGCAGTCTTGAACATCTTTATCAAACCAACTCAGTGAATGTTAAAATAGGCTCTTTTTAGTGAAATAGAATACACATCTATACGGCAAAGATCTGTAAACGTTTTCTCTAAATACAATAAACTACAGACCAATCCTTTTGTTATTTTTTCTCATTTTATATGGGCAAAATCATCTGACTCCCCTTCAATCCCAGTAGCTCCTTTTTTTGAAATTGTGCTTAAGTTCAATTCAATATTATTTTGACACGATGGCAAAGAAACGGTAACTTGCCCAAAATATCCATTTTGATTTACAATGCAGTACAAACACGTATTGTGAAACATTATACAGATCTGCCCATTTATGGCAATACCATATTTTTTATTTAGTGCCAATCTGCGCATATATTTACTTAAGCGTATGACTGTAATTTTTAACAAATGAAACGAACTAACAAATCGGATTTATTCACGTGTTTCTGTCGTGTAACAAATCGGATTTGTCGTGTAATTATCACGATGCAAAAAATTAATAAACACTTTTTTCTTCTCATAGTTTTATGGAATTAACTCAAACAAGTACTCCAACATTTAGCTCTTTGCAAACGAAAAAAAAAATTAATTCATATTCGAGTGCACATTTTACCTAAAAGCCATGACAGAGAAACTGTTCCCAAAGGTAATGCCAAGGGTTCAACTTAGGTGTAGTATTTATAAGACAGACAGTCCTAGCCCCCGCTTTTTAAGCAACACCACTTATCTGTTTCTCGGTACGTTATCACCTGAAAGCTCGACAACAATCTGTTTGGAGAGGAGAGAGCAGCGGTTCTTGACATTGAGGCTGACAACTGCCATTGACACTACAACAGCTGTAAGATACTTTCAGGCTGGTATGACCAGACTTGCACTATTTATTTTTCTAAGTAATTTCTATGTAAGCATTCCTACATATACATAAAAAGTCTGTGTAAATCATTTCTGGTGTTAAATTCTACAGAAAATTGTTACTATGGCTTCAATGACTTTATGAGAAACGCTTGTAGCGATGACTTGACGAACGATGATACATTTTACTTTATGAGCAGCAGGTGTGTTTTGGGAAAATGAATACAATTTGCATCAAGGATAAATTTGGCAACGATCGGTGGTTTCTTGGCGAGGACATACGGCTTCCAGCCTTAGCATACAAATTAAGCCTTCAGGACCGCTTGACCCTCATCCGCAACTTTGACCTTAGAGCTGACGACGTCCTTATTGCTGGGTACCCGAGGTCAGGTAAGAGCATCGCGCCCTAACCTGCTCAAAATTCACGCACATGTGAACACACTATGTTTATACGGGACTGTAAATACAATTCATGCAGGAATTGCCCTTGTGGATAAATAAAGTTGTATTGTATGTTTTGTACACGTAAATCTAAGTGAGGGCTTACTATTGTCTTAGATTTTTATTCCAATAGACCATTAAGAAGGTGTGTGTGTGTGTGTGTGTGTGTGTGTGTGTGTGTGTGTGTGTGTGTGTGTGTGTGTGTGTGTGTCAGTGTGTGTGTGTGAGTGAGAGAGAGAGAGAGTGACCTGACACCCCGAATCGAGTCTAACTCTTCTTCCCAATTCAAAGTGCAGCGTAATGCGAGAGAAAGGCAAAAAGCATTTTACTGAGGACAATTATTGACTTTACTTAATTCCGATCAATCTTCCATTCAGAACAGTCAAAATGGGAAAGATAACGATATTTTGTGGGAAAATGAAACGTAGTCTACTTAGCGAGCAACTTTGATGAATCTGACTCTGATGGGAACCCTTTTCAGAGAACAGGGATCACAATGACAGTCATATTAATTTGTTAATATACTACTCGCTTTTTAACAGAGGAGGTAGACTGTTTTTAGCATTTTGTTTTATTTATTTATTTATTTATTTTTGGTGAGTCTGAATGCTGATTGGAATGCAGGAACACTTTTCTTCCACAAATGTTTGTTTTACTACTAATAATAACAATAACGAGGAATTATACAGCACTTTTCACAGATTCGCTCAGTGCTTTACGTAAATAATATATAGACTACATCATCAACAAACATGCACCTATGTTCGCATATAACAGACACTTCTACAAAACACACCCAATCTTAAACAAATAAAATTACAGACACACGTTATCCACGCTCATGGTTAGGACAGGGTCACAGGTAAGTCGTAGTACTGAAAAGATACACCTTCAGTTTAAAAACGAAAAGGTACTAAAAACTTGCAAATATTAAATGCTATATAATGTTTGCGGTTTTAAATAATGTCTTTTATCGCTGTACAAAAAATAGTACAATTTGAACTATTAGAAGTACAGGTTATGAAGAACAAAAAGCTTGTGGAATTGCTAAGAAAAAACCCTTTGAAACTGCTTTTCTTAAATTGGCCGAAATCTTATTTGCACACTTTAAACTTGTATAACTCATTTAAATTATGGACTGAACAAAACAAGTTTGTTATCAAAGTAAAACCCAAACCTTTATATTTTAATTATATAATTAGAAATTATATTACATATTCAAGTTAGGACTCATATTTTGTTGGTCGGTTACACATCATCTTCTATTTTGTCAAGGGAACAACTGGCTTCATCAGATGATCTACATGCTAGTGGAAGGAACCCTAGACCCGCCTCCTCTGTTTGGACCGGATTCTCATGTGAATCTGGAGACAACCACAGACACTAGACGCATCCTCCCACCTGTCAAACCTCGCGCTCTCTTCACCCATCTTCTCTACAAGGACCTGCCTAAGGCTGTGACTAAAAAGAAGGTCAAGGTTGTGCACATCACGCGGAACCTCAAGGATGTCTTTGTGTCTATGTATTCTTTAACAGAGAAATTGTCTGACTTCCAGTATCATCCACCGTGGGCGGAGTTCTTTTCTACTATGCTAGACGATGGTTGTAAGTCCCTTAGATTTGCATATGTTAATTTATTTTAAATAGTCTAGAAATAAAACAAAGACTATTATCCTCTCATAATGCTGTGTACATAAAATGATGTGTACAAATAAATGTTGAGCTAACGGTGTAGCAAGAAGAACTTTCTTTGAACAAAGGTAATCAGCGTGAAGGATTAGGATCTGTGTCTCTAGTTTCCTGGTTTCCTGGTTTTTGTTTTGATTAGAGTTTCGAGTAAAGAAATTTACCTCTACTACGCATTTTAAAATGCCTTACGCTTCATTGTTGTTGTTTGTTAAAGTCCTCATTATAAATGTTTATCTCCAGTTTGGTATGGAAACGTTTTTGATCACGTGACAAGCTGGGAGAAGGCGATCGACGACCATCCTGAGCATCCATTTTACTGCGTGACCTACGAGGACTTGACACAAGTAAGATCATCAGTGTTGTTATCCATTGTTTGTGATGAATTTAAAATATGTCAGTGCACTTGTACTCTTTCTCGTTCACGTGCATGTCCAAATGAATGGAGAGATCCTAGAAAAACAATGCAAGAAAAAATGTCTTTGTTGTCTGTTTGTGTCCACAACGAAGCTAGATATTTTCTTTGGTAAAAAAAAAAGACAAAAGAAAATAGTCGTCCACACACACACACACACACACACACACACACACACACACACACACACACACACACAGAGTTTCACTCAGCGACTATTGTCAGAGGCACACCATATTTACTATTATGTGTTACAGATACGAAAACCAAGGATTTTTACAAATGCATCCAAAGCCTGTGTAAGTGATTATGTTGTTAAGACAGGTCTGTAATAATCCTGACAGATTTTACCTCGTAGCCCTGGTGTATTCCTCGCCTAAGGGTACTTGGATAAAGCCTATGATCCTGTCAGTAGTCTTGTCCACCCCCATCAAGCAGGCTTTAATGTGTGATAGAGAGAACCTCCAACCACACAGACCAAATGTTAAAATGCTGTCAATAAGGTGCGATATACCGACTTAGGGACAGGGCTGTTGACCCCACAATTCCTCAGTTGCCTCCACCTGAACATGTGCTGGAGTTTTTTTTTTTAATCGATTCTGGTGCTTTTATGTAAATGTATGTAAATAAGGATTATTTGCAGTTAGACTCGTTCGTTGGTTGATTGTTGGCTATTTGTGTGGTTAGTTTTTGGTTAGCTATCTGGTTGCTGGACTGTTACAGTCTTGTCGTCTAATTTTTTTCTGTTGTGGGTTTTTTAATGTGTTTTTTTACCCTGTTTAGAATGCATATGCATTCTTAATTACTCGGTTCAGAATGCAGTTGACCAGCTGGAAAATATTGACCAGTTCCTGGAAACACACAGGGGAAGACCTTTCTGCCAGGCAGTAGTTGACAAGTGTCACATCAACAACATGGTCAACCTGCGAATGGCACAGGACGCTGATTTTGATCGCGCCATGCTCTTCAGGAAAGGTAGATGTCATTTGTAAAATAAAATTAAAATGAACGTCTGAAGTTTAAAACACATTGGTCACCTGTTGCTCTCTCTCTCTCTTTATGGGAAACTGGAAACGGGCCCACCAGCATCAACACGTTTTCATTAAAATTTTAAAATTCGGTATAATAATAATAATAATAATAATAATAATAATAAGTATATTGCAAAATGTATTAAATTAATAATGCTCATTGCAGTTTACAATGCTAAATTGGTAACACAGCAAAGCCTACTAGGCGCGTGAGCAGTAAACTTTTCAAACACAAACACAAAGAATGTATTTCTTCAATCTCTGTTACATTCAGAAGTTTCTTTTACTACACTTTTCTGTTTGACAAATTCCCCATTACTTAAATGATTGATGTGTAATATCTGCAGGAGTTGTAGGAGACTGGAAGAACTGGTTCACTGTGGCGCAGAACGAAGAGTTCAAAGAGGTTGTCCGAAAGAAGATGGCCGGCTGCAAAAGTCTACTTCGTTACGAATTCGAATAATTGACACGAACCATCGTACATCGCAAGACAAGCTTATATTGTCTGTAATCTGACTATTCATTTTTTCTTTTCGATATTCCAGATTTTGTTTTCACTTCTACTGCAGTCCTAAGAAAGTGTCCACCCCACCCTGATGATCTCAATCTTCTTCATTTTACTGAGTGTATAGTCTGGTGATGCTCTTCCTGAATGAAAAAGAGAAGATCTCTTCTGCCTAGCCCTGAAATTTCAAACTGTAGAGACCCGCCGACACCACAAAGATTTAATCCGGACACTCAGCAGCTGGTAGACTATCACTATCGACAAATTGTATCTCCATAAAAAAGACAAGTCTGTGTAATTAATCAACATAAATTTAGCCTGTCTAGATTCCTACATGTGTACAGTCTTCAGGCTAACATGAATGCAGGCACCTTTAACGAGAACCAATAAAGTATTGTGAATTTGTCAAAAGTCTGTTATAAAACAGCGATGTCTAAAAGGTGGAGACTTTAAGCAGACGAGGGATTCGTTTAGTATATATCAAATCTATATTTGTTCGATTGAAAAAGAGAAAAAAAATGGTTGGCTCTACTTAAAGACCAAAACTATTGCACCTCATGAATATTAGAACATCTATGCTAAGCCAAAAGAACAAACCCACACACTGAGTTTATTCTGCAGACAATTGTTTTTCTCTCTTTCACGGCCTTAAATACCCCTTCATCTTAGCTGTCATTTACTTCAGACACACGCATTCAGACAATGAACTTAATGTCATTTACATTCGCTCCTTCTTTCACCCAGACTTGTTGTCATCAGTAGATAAAAGTATATTAAAGTCCTTGTCATTATATCTTTTGTTCGCACTGAAAGTTAGAAATAGGATTGTTGGCATAAACTGACTTAATGTTTGGTTAATAATAGATTATTTTTTGTATTCTCATGCTTCACTGTATATTGATAGCTTAAATTGTAATATTCATATCATTTACTGTCCGCCTCCCTTCCATAGAGCAATGGTGCTTGAATAAATAAATTGAATCTTGAGTCTTACTTCTATAAACGAGGGAGGTAATAAACTACGGTCACGACACAGTCGCTTATCAATTATGAGGACATAAATATCTGGGGCCAGTTGCGCAACACATTTCTAATTTTAAACACTTTTAGGCATTAACTCTATTTAGATAATTGGTATAAAGTTTACACCATAATTATAGAATTTTTAAAACGAAAACTGCTTTAAGTAAAGTAAAGTTGTTTAAGCCTGACTTTCCGTCCTGTCAGTACAATTTTTTGTATGTTCTTCTGCAATGCATCAAAATGGCTAAGAAGAGATTTTGTTTCTTTAGAACAGTTTTAAGGTTTAGAAACGTTTTGTGCAACTGGCCCCTGAACCACAAATTCATCCTCGGGTAATTTGTCTCGTTTTAAGAGAGAGCTTAGTAAACTTCTGCTGTTAAGGCTTAAAAAAGATAATGAATAGAGAGAAAGAGATAATATGGTAATCATGTAAAAAAAAGATTTGGAGAGTAAGTGAGAAAGAGAAAAGATAAAGAGATAAAGAAAGATAAGAGGTAGGAGAAGATATAAAAACAAATGAAAGGTACATTTCTTACTTCCTGATTTAAAACTTGTGGAGGTGCAATCAGGCTAACTTAGATGAACAGTAGCACCACTAATAACTGACAGAGTGCTAACGATCTTTTCTCTCATATTATTTATGTCATCTGCCGTCTCCGGGATCTTCTCTGATTATATATATATATATACTTCAAACTGCGGATCACGTAAATCACTATAACAGATTCCGATTAGGGATTATTGTTAATATGTTTGGTGACAAATTAAAAAAAATACCGGATCGCTTACATGATTCATACGCTTCTTGCTTCTGAAAAACATTTTAAAAGTTGCTGACTATAAATTATCTTACAAATGGAAGTGCTCGTTGACTCTGGGTTTGAGATCATTCAGAGAAGTAGAAAGCGATATTTATAGTTATATAACAGATTATGTCTCAATTGTGCAGCAAATGGGCTTTTTCAACACTTTATTCTCATCACCTTTTTCAGGTTCTCTCTCTTCAATGTTTTTCTAAATCGTTAATAGCAACGAGTAAAAGTTTTTTTTGAGAAAACAACTGCTTTCTTTATTTTTAAAAGCAACTTTAGCCGTTAAAACTACTTCCTACTACAGTCCTCAGCCTTGACCTTAGACCTGTCGACGTCATAATTGCTGGCTACCTAATGTCCAGTAAGACCATCGCAACATCTGAAAAACGTTGTTAGACTGAAAAGTATGTCTGTGAGGTTGCCTTCATGTGTTCGTGTCCGCTTGTGTTTGGGATACGCCTTTTCTTCGTGTTGGTGCCATTCTATTTGCTGACAGCAGCTACAGGATTTATTATTTGCTGGTGGAAGGAACCATGAGCCGGACTCACGTGCACGGCCCAGATTGCATGTGAGCCCGGAGTCAGCTACAGACACGAGACACAGGAGGCCACCCTACTATTGGTATAGGTTAAGGGTACTTCAAGCACCATTCACAGACAAACGACTCTCTCCCCTGAATCCAATGAACAATATGGGGATACAATGTTATACAACATTATTTATCCACAAAGGCAATTCAGATAGTAGCTGCTGCAGGTATTAGAAAGTTCAAAATATCGGTTGTCTTTGAGTTACATTTTGTACCGTTATATTAACATTACAAGTTTTCGTTATCCTGCTCAGGCCGGAACCAAAGCTAATGTTATTATATGAATCCACTCCTCTGCGTTAATTCTCCGTACCAAATGTACTGCACCTTGGGTGCACTATATATCACCTCTACCTGTTGATAAACTCACTTTAAGGGAACTTTTGGATTTAAATACTCTAAAAAACGTTCGATTAATAATCTTATTTTAATTTTTGCTTTTGTCTTCCGCATTACAATCGAGTGTGAGACAATAAAGTCAAGAACTTTGGGCTCTTCTAACAACTTTCCATTCTGGAATTAACAATCGGTAGCAATGTTTCTAAGCGTTCTAGCAACTTATAGTTCTGGGGTTGTCTAAAGAAATAATGATTAGCCCTAAGCTCTTCCGAAATAAAAATGATATAATGCTGTTCTTACTATTCATCCTGAAGTAAAAGACAATCTAATATAATTTTTGATATGTAACTTTGCGTTTAGTGGCTGCATCGAAACAGGAAAGTAAAACGAAGTCCCTTTTTAGTACAATAGACCACATATGTATACGTTCAGGTCTCTAAATCTTCTCTCTAATACAATAAACTACAGAGCAAGTATTTTCTTTCTGTTTTGGTTTTGGTTTCCTTCATATGAACCAAGTCATGTGGCTCCCTTTCTCTTCAGCCCCTTCTTGTTTTAGACACTATGTTTAAATGCAGTGGAATATTATTTTGACACTATGACAGCTGACTTTTAGTTTGACATTACAACAATTGCATGCGAAATTTATCTCATTTCGACTTTGTTCCACAATACGAGCACATATTGTTAAACTTTATACAATTCTACACATTTAAGGGAATATTTTTATTTCAGTCCAAATGTTTCCCTTGAGTTTGCTTGTATACGCAAGTTATTTTGTAAGGAAAAAAAAATATATTCAGATCTAGCTAAACCAGTGTAATATACTTTTATCCAAAGTTTCAAGTGTTTATTCGTTTATTTTTTTAAGCTACAGAAATTAAATAAATAACATTTTACTTCTCACAGTCTTGTGTTGTTTTTCTTCGAAAAAAAGCTTTACACACAATCTTTATAAAAAGATTCCTCTTGGTGATCCTTGCAAACCCCATACTTTCGTCAAGGAGAGAAGAAATTTCTCAAACTTTGCAGCCGGTTTAAAGTACAGGTCGCCTTCAGGAAGTGAGTTTATTGGGATCAGTGAGGAGATTTCGTCAGTCGGCCACCTACTGATGAATCTGTTCAGGTGTATGGCGCACAGCGGCATGTAATCTATGATTGTATGCATCTGCATGGTCTTGCCCGGGCAGTGGTCCTGGGAGGGTTGTGTATCGTCATGCACAACAAAACTTTAAGGGGGACAGGTGGAGGAATGTTTATTTATGCAGTCTTACACCTGCTGTCAAAAGCTGGCTTAAGGCGCTTTTCGTGCCTGAATATATGTACAGGAAGACAAAAAGTACAGCATCAGTACGCATCACACACAGAGACTTCACATTCGGTCGATTTTATCCCTGCTACATCAGCATAGGGAGTGGACCAGACACACTAAGCCACTACCTACAGTATATGTGCACTTTAAGCAAGAACAGCCGGCCATCCATAACACGTTGTCCTCATTCTGACCCCCTGCTTGGGACTCGTGTGACTGGCAACACACGTTATCGACTACCTACTAATCTCTTTCTCGCACTTGTCATGTGTTGCTTCTCTCATTTTTCTATGTGCAAAACTACCTTTACCGACTACTCTACCTGTATGACTACATAAGCATTATTTTGCTATGATGATGAAGAATATCAAAATGATAATATATATATATATATAGATACAGTGGTACCTTAAGATACGAGCTGCTCGGCATACGAGTTTCTTGAGATACTAGCTGCGACTCGGGCTAATTTGCTGTTTGAGATCCGAGCTGAATTCTGAGATACGAGGCGGCGGCCATTCGGGAAGCAACCCGTAATTCGGGAAGTTGCCGCGTCGGGCGCTCGGCTCGCAGCTTCACGACATCGTCACGGCGTCGTCTCGTTCTTTCTCGCGTGTTACCCACAGAGTTAAGTCGTATCTCGTGCGTTGTGCTCGTTTTTGCATCATTTTTGCAGTTTTAACTAATTTTTTCGTGTGCTACGATGGGGCAAAAGGAAGTGAGTGAAAAGGACAGTGGTGAGAAGAAGAAGAGAATAATGGCAATAGAAATAAAGCAAAAAATAATTTGAAAAAACATGAACGTGGTGTACGAGTGATGGATCTTGCACAGATGTACGACCGCAGTACATCCACAATTTGCACATCCTTAAACAAAAGGATGCCATCAACGGTGCAAATCCAGCGAAAGAAGATAAAGTTCTGTCCCAGTTAAGGACAAATATCCATGGAACGGATTAATTCTATTTCAGTTAATTTAAATGGGAAAAACTCGTTTGAGATATGAGCTGATTGAGTTACGAGTTCGGTCACAGAACGAATTAAACTCGCATCTCAAGGTACCACTGTATAAAGCGCAATTGTATCAAACATATATTGGAACACGTTACATTCAATCTTTCTGTGGAAAATAAAACGCATATCACATTTAAATACCATCCTGGTAAAAAGTTAATGTCGCAAGAATGGATTTAAAACTCGTCACATAGTGTGTCTGTAGTGACAGGTTGACTGGTCAGGGAATTGTACGAGAAGTGCATTCTGCAACTCCCTGCTAAGATCTGACCTAGCTGAGTAAGTTCAAGCTTGAAAAAAGAAGTCTTCGTGTGTCTGTCGGCCCAACTTCCATAAGACAATCGTAACACGTGTGTGTTCGCGACCATGACCTTCTCTTGACGAGTGTGAAGTTGAAGTTGAGGGTAAGTAGACAGCGGCGGCTCCTGACACAGTTGACAACTGCCGCTGCAGGTGGACGTAACAACAGCTCTACGATATCTTCAGGCTGGTATGACTAGATTTACACTATATATATATATTTTTTTTTTTATAAACATTGACGTTTCCTGCATATGCATAATAAAGGACACTACCATTTCTACTGTTAAATTCCACAGACAATTGCTACTGTGGCTTCATTGACTTTATGAGTAAAGCTTGAAGTGATGACTTGGCGAATGATGTTCTAGTGACGATACATTTTACTTTATGAGCAGCAAAACAATTAGGACGATGAATACAATCTGCATCAAGGATAAATTCGGCAACGATCGGTGGTTTCTTGGCGAGGACATACGGCTTCCACCCATAAACGGCAAATGCCTTCAGGACCGCTTGACCCTCATCCGCAACTTTGACCTTAGAGATGACGACGTGATTATTGCTGGTTACCTGAGGTCAGGTAAGATCATCACGCCCTGTTCTACTCAAAATTCACACATATGTGTAAGCATGGTATTTATACGGGACTGAGAATACAATTCGTGCACATTATGTTTTGTACTCGTATATCTACATCAGTCTTGACGGTTTTCATGCGATTGCGGTCAATTCCCAGATGCATGGACCGAGGCAGTTATTCAACCATTACATAAAAAGTAGAGAAATCCTGATCATTAAAAGGAATATACCTTTTAAACGTGTGTTGTAAGAATTATAGTTCCATTTCTAATTAAAGGATTACTTTGTGGATTGAAAATAATGAAACTGTTGGAGAGGAGCAGGCTGCTTAATAAGAGATCATAGTACACTAGATCACATTTTCACATTAGTTGCTGTTATACAAAAACAACTTCAACATTATAAAAAGCTATATTTAGCATTACTCGATTTTTAATAAAGAGTTTTATTCTCTTACGAGAGATAAACTCGGAACTGTGATGCATAAAAATGGTATTCATGGCAAGTTTCTCACGGCGACAAAGACAGACTACTTTAAATGTCCTCTGGGTTTGAAGCAATGGGAAATATATAGTCCAGTATTATTCTCGCTATTTATTAATGAGTTTACTGTTGCTAGAAAAGAAGAATGGTATTACGATGGTACAAAACTGGAAATAGTTAATAGTTATATATTTCTTCTGTCATAATGCTGTGTTATCAGCAAAAGCACGTAGATGAGTGTAATTTGAAATCTTAAAGATCTTCAAGACTTCAAGACTAAAATACCTTTTTGTTTTTCAAGAAATTCGATACACTAATTCAGCCAGCTCTTCTTTATGGTTCCGAGGTGTGGGGTTTGTCTGCGGACAAGAATATTATTGAGAGTCCATTTATTTGCAACGAAATGTTTCTTGAACGTGACAGTAAGATCTCCAACATCGGTTATGGGCACGAGCCTACCGAAGAAAGAAACTGTTATTGTCATTGTCCTTTTCATACGATTGCTTCCGATAAACTGTTAAGAAGATGTTGATTAGGATCTTCTATTCTGTAAAGGTAACAACTGGCTTCATCAGATGATCTACATGCTGCTAGAAGGAGTTTTGGACCCGCCTCCCTTGTATGGTCCCGATTCTTATGTAAACCTGGAGAATGTCTCGGACACTAGACGCAGCCCCCAGCCTGTCAAACCTCGCGCTTTCTTCACCCATCTTCTCTTCAAGGACCTGCCTAAGGCTGTGATGGACAAGAAGGTGAAGATCGTGCACATCACGAGGAACCTCAAGGACGTCTTTGTGTCTTTGTATTCCTTCAAAGAAAAATTATCTTTTACACAATATCATTCATCGTGGCCGGAGTTCTTTGCAACTATGCTCGATGACGGATGTGAGTCCTGGAAATTTGCACCTAAATAGCTCAGAGAGAAAAAAGGAATGTTATCTGCTGCTACTGATTTAAGCAGCTGACTGCTTTCTCATAACAGAAATCAACAATAACTGCTAGCGAATATTTATAACTTTTCTACGAATTTTCAAACGCTTCACGCTTAATCGTTGTTGCTTTCATAACTCTTTTGTCTTCAGTTTGGTATGGAAACGTCTTTGATCACGTGACAAGCTGGGAGAAGGCGGTCGACGACCATCCTGAGCATCCATTTTACTGCGTGACTTATGAGCAACTGACACAAGTAAGGTCATCAGTGATGTTAGCCATCGTCTCCGACGACTTCATAGAAAGTCGCTCCCCTTGTATTCTCTCTCATTTCATGCTACCCCTCAGAGACACACCATAATTAGAGTTATATGCCGCCACGGATAAGAAAACTAAGTTTTTTTGTCAATTCTGTTCGAGAGTGCTGTAGCAATTTGCAAGAAATGTTCGGCGAAAGCACTCTTCCTGGCGACTAGTTTTTTCATATGCAGTCATAGTATGTGGAAATAGTAATATATTTGGTGAGAGGGGTCTGTGATAACAGCTTTAAAAGATGTAGCTCTTGTGTCTTTATCGGCCAATGGTCTTTGTACAAAGTCTATCATTGTATAAGCTGACTTCATACCCTCCCCCTCCCTGTTTCATTAAACAATTTTTATCCTTGATAGAACCTAGAACTACACAGACTGAAATGCTGTCAATAAGGCTACATTTTACCGACCCAAGGACAGGGATGCTGAATGGTATCCTCAAATTTCTTCAATGGACTAAGCAGGAACATGAGCTGATTTCTTTGTCTAGACATGATTTTCGTTCTATCATGTAAATATATGTGAATAAGGATAAATTGCAGTTAGACTTATAGCTACTTGGCTGATTGATTGCTGTCTGTGTGGTAGTCTTGTGGGTAACTAGCTGGTTGCTGGACTGTTGGCAGCCCCGTCGCTATACTTCTTTTGATTGTATTTTTGTTGTTGTTTGCGTTACTCTTTCGGATTAGAACGCAGCTGATTACCTGGAGAAAATTGACCGGTTCCTGGAGACATACAGAGGAAGATCTTTCTGCCAGGCGGTGGTAGACAAGTGTCACATCAACAACATGGTCGATCTCCGAATAGCACAGGACGCTGGATTCAATGGCACCATACTACTCAGAAAAGGTAAATTTATCTTTAAATACAAAATCAAAATTAAGGTCTGAAGGTAAAGATACACTAGACATTTGTTCTCTCTCTCTCTTTATGGAAAACTTCAAACGGACCTACTTCCATCACTTCATCATTATTCAAATCATCATCATCATCATCATCATCATCATCATCATCATCATCATCATCATCATCATCATCATCATCATCATCATCATCATCAAACAGTGTACGTAATTGTATTCAACATTTATGCTCAGTGTGCTTCTCAATGCCAAAATAGTAACCGAGCTATGTCTAATAAGAGAATTAAAATTTTTCATACTCAGCTACAGACAGAATGTATTCCTCAAATCTCTGTTACATTTAGACGCCTTTTTTGAATACTGCTCTTCTGTTGTAACAATTGTTTTATGATAAAAAAAAGCGATTCGTCTGTAATATCTGCAGGAGTTGTAGGAGACTGGAAGAACTGGTTCACTGTTGCGCAGAACGAGGAGTTTGAAGAGGTCGTCCGGAAGAAGATGGCCGGCTGCAAAAGTCTACTTCGTTACGAACTTGAATAACTGAGAGAAAACATTGTACATCTCAGCACAAACCTTTGATGCTTTTCTTCAAGACGATCCATTTTGGTTGTAATTGGATTCTACTCTAGGGTTAAACCCCAAATTGCTTACTCTTGTGTATTCTAAGCCAGACAGGATTAAATAAAGATCACTGCACACAGCACTGTCCCCTGTCAGATTCAAGAAAATTTATTTACTTTCTAGAATTTTCGGTAAATTATAATTTAACTTTATATATTCGTTTATATTTAGAAGCTTGTAGTACAGGAAAAATCGGTTGGAATAGGCTGGGTACTATTTACATGTCCATCTGCCTCTCGTTCTCACACTTTTTCTCGTGCATGTAACGCTTGTAACAATAATGTAACTCTTTGTCCTGAGATAACTAGGATTAGGGCGTGGAGGATGGGTTACGTAGTTGAACATAGCGATCGTTCTATTTCTATTGTCCGCCGGTTGTCGGAAAGTGGAACTGCGGTTATTTCTACAGGAGATCTCTCAGGAAGGGCAAACCAGAAGGGACCACGAGCCTGAATGCTCTCTTTGAGCTCAAGGTTGAGATGAACCTAGCTCGGACACAATTGTGTTCGATTTTAGTGCCACCAGGCCGGACACAGGGAGTGAAAAGGAAGCAGGACTTAGTGACGCCTCTTTCCCCGGTTGTGTTACAGATAGGAGGGACAGAAGGGGTTGCGTTGGGCAACAGTAAGTCAGAGTGACCACCTGTCCATCATGAACTAGCTAGGTAGCGACTGGTCGTAGCTAGGTAGCAGAATGGTTGGAAGTGAGTGTAAAATGTGCATGGCCAATCGTGAAAGACGATGATCAACAAGAATGGGGATTTATCATCATGACGGTCCAGAAAGCGACGTCTCGAACTGGACTTTTGAGGAGGAAGATTGGTAATAGAGACAGAGTTAGTCTTGGAATCATGGCTACTCCAGTACAACCTTAGAAGTATGCAGACCCTCTGTAACAGAATGCTGAACACTTCATTGCACCAGTAGCTGTCTGGTCGTGAACAGCAGGGTTCGAGGTTAGCGGATATGCTGGTCCCCATCATAGCCTTACCGTATTCAATTCTGTCTCCGTGTGTGTGTGTGTGTGTGCGTGCGTGCGTGCTTGCGTGCGTGTGTATGCGTGCGCTTATAAGCGAGAGCTGCTTTCCACAAAACAAGGAGTTTTTAAAACTAGCTATTTCTTGTACTCACACGATCTGTATGGGTTTGGAGATATATGAGGAAGAAGCTTGTTTCCTTTTAGGAATCATGAAGTATTTAGGGAATAAAATCATAAGGAGGATCATTTCTCTGTGACACAAAAACATTCCTGAGGTTGCGGATGATGTGCACAGCCTTTTTACTTCCTTGGGGAGGGAGGTCTTTAAGGAGATGAGGGGGAAACATCCAATCTGTGTTTTCTCATGTTCACCTCGTTTCTAATTTTCTTTTAAACCTCTTAACTGAATTACCATCGAAAATACTACACATGCACAACCATTTTTATTTGAGCAAAGACATGCTTTTTATGTTTAACTATTTACAAACAACACTGAATAATCATACACATTCATGCCTGGATTTCCCGACAGACTGGATTTTCTGGAGGTAAGAACAAACAAACTCATCAATTATGAGATCGTTACAACGTCAGCAAAGATACTGAGTAAGACCAAAAACGTCTAAAAAGACTGATGAGGACACAGACGATAGGCTGCAAGTATATATATAGAGTTTATCTGTCACCATGATGTTGGCACAGTCGAAGCCGCACACGTCCCCACAATCACTCCCTCGGCCAGAGGCGGACGACGGCCATTGGAACAGCTAGTGGGCGAAGACCGTTTATCTCGAACAGGTACAAAAACGCAAATGTATTAACACAACATAGAGAAAGCGTTAGAAAAAGAAGAAAAGAAATGCCCCCACGCATGGATTAGAATAAACGTAAACACGCGATTAAACACCAAAACGTAAACACCGCAAAGTAAATTGATAGGTAAACGAGCACAAAATCTCCTCTAATGAAGCCTTTAATCAAGGTGGATTATAATTATAATTACTTTCTCTTCCTCCTTGCACCCTTTGTGCACTCTTGGCACTGACTGTCCACGTGCAAGATCAGAAAACCGTGAATGTGACTTAGAACTTCTCTTTATTTTAATTAAATCTCTCTCCGTGTCAATGAAGCTAAAATGGTGAAGCTACTAGAAGACGCCGACAGTGAAAGATCGTTATAAGCTAACACGCTCGCCCCAATCCTCTGGTTTGCACACGATACTCAGAAAACTGCTAAGTTCTGATTAGATGTTGCCATAGGACACCGATCTAAACGAAAGGCTTTCATTTGCTTGCTCAGGCCAGTCTCGGACAGCAACGAGTCCACTTTACCACACAGCACGCAATAGTTCGGCACAAACTCGCCGGTTGATCACGTGGCCTGGCTGGTGACGTGGAGGGTGTGATCTTCGTCTCTTTTGTGGCTTCTCTTTCCTCTCTTCCTCCTCGCACATCTGAATCCCCCCTCCCCCGTCCTCATTAGAGAAGGGCTTAGTGACTGCGTGTGGATGTGACAAGGGGTGTGTGTGTTGCTGGTTGATATCAGACTGCAATAAAAGTCTTCCTCCATTCTCCTTGCTTTTTTATTACAGGAGAATTTGACTCTCCTTTTTTATGACCACATTATGGTAACAGAAAATAGACACAGACAAAGACAAAACATCACGGCACATCTACGATAACAAAAGTGTTTTATTATATAATTACATTGGCTATCATTTTGAAGACATTTAATATAGTTCATTTTCTATGTTTCACCGTGTAAATTTATCCAGTAGAACTTTAACAACATCCTATATAATCCTAGAATGATGTAATATTGCAGCACGTTGCATAATACCATCATGCACACATCAACCAGAGTTTAGTCCATCATTTTCTGCTGCCAGGCGGTTGCTGAAGTAAGCTGACGTCAGAAGTGTACTATATAAAGCCAAATCAGAAAAGTTGAGCATTTAAAATATTTCAGACTTCGTGGGATGCGTTTATGCTACTGTTACATGAAACTGTTATTATTTTATCCTATTAGTTACTGTACAGAACACTAATGCCTCGAAATTCCGTTAATACCGCTGACAATATTTGCTTTATTTATGGGGAAGTGACACTTGCAAAGCAGAAGAAAAGTATCACTTCTCGCGTGAAGAAAGCATATCATGTTTACATCGGATGCAAGATTGGCGACTAAGACAAGCCTCAGGCCCCTCATATATGCTGTGCTACATGTGCAACACAGCTTTCACAGTGGTTGAATGACGAAAGACCATCAATGCCGTTTGCATTCCCCATGGTGTGGAGACAGCCTAGCAACCACATAAATGACTTATTTCTGCTTGGTTCCTCCTCTTTCCGTCGGGATAACGAAGCAAAAGAAGTCAAGAATAGTCTACCCCAACATTCCGTCTGCATTGAGAACCAGTTCCACATGGTGAGGGTCTTCTTATTCCAGAACCTCCAGAAGAATATTATCTTTATTCAGCTGATGAGGATGAGGGTGAGCCGACCTTTTCTTCTCCTGGTCATCAGAATGCGCTGATCCAGATTTTCACTGTAGTGCATCATCAACCCCACACAGAAAAACACAAGAAGAACTAAATGACCTCGTTCGTGATTTGGACTTATCTAAGAACAAAGCAGCATTGCTAAAGTCAAGACTCTGGCCATGAAATCTTCTAAAAGAACAATTACTAACAATTAACAAATTATTAAACAATTACTTCATATCGAAAGCGCCACTAGCAGTTGGAGCCTTTCTTCAGAAAGGAAGGTAATCTAGTATTCTGTTCTGATACTCAGGGCATCATGAATGCCTTAGAAATCACTCATGACCCACAAGAAGGGAGAGTATTTGTTGACTCTTTGAAACTGATTCTTACGGCTGTGCTTTCTCACAACGGAAACCGCCCTCCATCTATTCCAGTAGCGCATGGTGTCCACATGAAAGAGACGTACGATAACTTAAAGCATCTAATGAATTCCATGGAGTATAACAAGTACAGCTGGCACCTCTGTGGTGATTTAAAGGTAGTTGCCCTTTTAACGGGACTGCAGCAGGAGTATATACAAAATACATGTGTTTCTTATGTGAGTGGCTAGCAGAGCAATAGAAGCGCACTACTTGCGAAAGGAATGTACTCGCAGACAAAATGTAGTAGTTGGAGAAAAAAAAATATTCAGCACACAGCTCTGGTCGAGGCTCGCAAATCCTGCTACCGCCACTTCACATCCGACTAGGTTTGATGGAGAACTTTGTGAAAGCCATGGACCAGACTTCACCAGCTTTCCGATATCTGAATGAAAAATTCCCTCGATTCAGCGAGGCAAAGATTAAAAAGGGAGTTTTTGTGGGTCCTCAGATTCGAGAGCTCTTCAAAGATGATCGGTTCAACTTGCTGCAGGGTGATGTGAAACAAGTATGGAATGCTTTTCGCCTAGTGCCTACAAACTTTCTCCGGAATGTAAGGGCAGAAAACTACAAGGAACTAGTAGAAGACATGCTAATGCAGTATCAGAAACTTCCTTCTTTTTTTTCAAAGATGTGATTTTTACATTTAGCTGCCTACAATAAAATTCGAAAATTTAATTCATATACTCATTCACACTGTACCTGTAAATCATGACTCATAAACAAAGTGACAGTTGTGCATGTGGCTCAAGCGCTTCTGGAGATTTAATTTTTGTGATTAGACCAAGGTGAAAAGAAGTTTAATCCGAGATTACGATTGATCTAGGTGCAGGGTTTATAAGACTGATGTGCAAGTAGCAGCTCATTGCGCAGACCCGCCAGCTAACAGTTTGTGGAATACACGGCGATCGCGTACTGATTGTTATTACAGGGATAGCACATATTACTTTAAGAGCAATACTTTAACATTTTACTCAGAGCACTTGTTCTAAGGAGATGGACAGCATCTGCATCAAGGATAAATTCGGTAACGATCGATGGTTTCTTGGGCAGGATATGCGGCTACCTCCCTTTAAAAAGAACTTCAGTTTCCAGCAGCGCTTGAGCCAGATTCACAACTGTCACCTTCGACGTGACGACGTAATTATTGCTGGCTACATGAGAACAGGTGTTACCATCACGCTCTACCTTAATCAAGATTAAAACACAGGTGTGAAGGGATAGCGTGCGCTTGTGTGCCAGTGTGTTTATGTATACTGGCATGTGGTGTGTGCGATTGTGTGTAAGTAAACTTGCACGGATTGTGCACCTGCATATGTTCTGACTACCTAACTATACGATGTTTGGGGCCACGGTTTTTATCATACATAATATTTATATATGTTAGTGCCCTAAGTTCGGATCTCACCTCCGATACCACAGTATCTCGATATGATACTTGTTTTCAGGGCTGACTGTCTGTGGTTTTCTTCTGGTTCTTTGGTTTACTTAACACCGTGTGTATCTGTGTGTGTGTGTGTGTGTGTGTGTGTGTGTGTGTGTGTGTGTGTGTGTGTGTGTGTGTGTGGGTGTGGGTGTGGGTGCGTGCGTGCGTGCGTGCGTGCGTGTATATGTGAATGATCGAAATATGCCTGTGATAGCTGTTCGTGAGCCTTTATATATATATATATATATGTGAATGTACAGCGCCTTGAACCCGTCTTCAGTATTTTATACACATTTATTTATCTATTTATAAAAGGTAACAACTGGCTTCACCAGATGATCTACATGTTGCAAGAAGGACTCCTGGAACCGACTCCTGTATTCGGCCCGGATTCTAACGTCCTTCTGGAGTCCGAGACAGAAGTGTCACGCCACCCCCCACCTGTCAGACCTCGCGTGTTGTACACACACCTTCTCTTCAAGGACCTCCCACCGGCCGTGATGGACAAGAAGGTCAAGGTCGTGCACATCACGCGCAACCTGAAGGACGTCATCGTGTCCTTCTATTGCTTTCTTGGGGGATTCACTTCCTATCAAGATCCTCCCCCATGGCCAGAGTTTTTTAGCACAATGCTTGATGACGGCCGTAAGTTCTCAAGATTGTAAAACAAGTTAAAAGATGTTATTGTATCATCCCCCCATGCTATCATGCTTGATCAGCACTGTGAGTTCTCAAAACTTTTCAAATAAGATAGAAATTAAAAGGGAGCCATCATTCTTTAGTAATTGTTTGTATTGAAAGGTTTGTGTAAACTCAAAGATAAAAGGTCAAACAAGACACATCACATACACACAGGAAGCCTTTGTGAAAACTGTAACAGATTTAGTTTTAATAATTAGTTTTAATGACTGAGCGAAGTGATTTATGTACAAAATACAGCACATACCTATTCACGTTTGTTTGGGGATATAAATGAAATATTTCGGTTTTACCGAGAGCTTCTCTCTCTAATTATAAAGTGAATTCTACATTTATAGCTAAAATAAATTGTATAGCGACTGAGAAAAAAATCTAAAAATCCCCCTCTTAGCGCCCATAACTGCTCGGGTCGCACGCCACTGAGCAGCACGTAAACAAGAAAAATATACTACAGAGGCCTGGCAAGGGCTAAACATAAACATAAAGTAGTGTTCTGTGGGGGAAATGTACGCACAGTATCGCACGAACAATATGCATCTTATTCTCCTGAGACTGGAGTTTTCAACATCATTCTTAGAAATAATCTTAATGAATGGCTAATCTTTAGTTCTTTCACATACTCTCGTTATCATTTCCAGTTATCTTGTTTTTTCTCCTCTGCAGAGCCTTCCTTATAAATTCTTTTTATTTACCAAAAAGACATCGTCTGCTACTGGCTGAGCCTGTATCCCTTACATCTGCCTACTGAAGAGAACAGCTGTCGGCCTGGGGACAGTTGCACAACACATTTCTAATTTTAAAACACTTTGAGGCCTTAACTCTAGTTAGATAATTAGTTTAAAGTGCACATCACAATTTAACAATTTTAAAAACTAAAACTGCTTTAAGTAAGATAAAGTTGTTTAAGTTTGACTTTCAGTCCTGTCAGTAAAATTGTTGGTATGTTTTTCTGCAATGCATCAAAATGGCTAAGAAGAGATTTTGTTTCTTTAGAACAGTTTTAAGGTTTAGAAACGTGTTGTGCAACTGGCCCCAGAACAACAGGGACACAAATTTCTTTCTCACTCACCCACACGGCTTGTACTGAACCCACGTTCTGACGCTCACAGAACAGACATCAGTGACTACCAGCACAGAACATGTCCAGGCTCTCATACAGGTTACGGATATCCAACAAAACCCTTTGCCACGTTCCCTTACCTGCCACTGAGTGAATTATGCTAGTAAAGGAAAAAAAACGAACGAAAAAAAGACTGTTTAATGGTAGTGAAAGCCAAGTGTTTCAACTTCTCGTATCTTCTTTTAAAAGTTAAATCGATTTTCATCAGTACTCATAATTAATCCTTCTCATGCTCTATTGGTTTTTGTCTTTAGACTGGTATGGGGATGTTTTTGATCACGTGACAAGCTGGGAGAAGGCGATCGACGACCATCCTGAACATCCATTTTACTGCGTGACGTACGAGGACTTGACACAAGTAAGATCATCAGTTTTGTCATCTCTATCGTACCCGACGACGTTATAGTATGTTAGTACACGTGTACACTTTCTTGTCTTATGCGCATGCTCAAATAAATGGCAGCACGGGGAGATCTCACAAATACGTCTTGATTATCTTCTCATGTCTCCAAGAGAGGCAGACAGAAAAAACTCTCATAAGTAATAAACTACAGCTAAACACACGCACACACACACAGACACACACACACACACACACACACACACACACACACACACAAAGTTACTACTAAGTGACGAGTTAGATGCTAAGGCTCTTTCGTCTGCTATTCTTGAGTGCGGTGTAGCAATGTGTAAAAACGCCTTGGCGAAAGCACTTTTCTTGGAGACTAGTTTTTTCCATATGCAACCATAGCATTTGGAGATTTTGATGTAGTTGGGAAAAAGTTGGTGAATGAGCTGGGTCTGTGACAATGTTGACAGCTTTTAACCTCATAACCCGGGCGTTTGATCTTTGTGCAAAGACTATGATTTTATTCGCTGTATTGACCACCCCCATCAAACAATCTTTATCCAGGAGAGAACCTCGAACCATACATACAGTCAGGCTGTGATATACCGACTCAAGGACAGGGCTGCTGAGAGCTGACCTTAAAATTCCTTAGTGTCCTCAACAGGAACATACGCTGATTTTTTTTTCCTAGAACCGACTCTAGTGTTTTCATATACATAAATGTAATTAATTATATGTAAGTAGTTCGCTGGCTGATTGCATGGAATCTGGTCGGTTAGTCTTGTGGCTAACTTGCTGGCCGCTGGACAGTAGGCAGCCCCGTTTGCTCGATTGTATTCTTTGTTTGTTGTTGTTGTTTTCTTATTCAATCAATTCAGAACACAGTTGACCAGCTGGAGAAAATTGACCAGTTCTTGGAGACACACAGGGGAAGACCTTTCTGCCAGGCGGTGGTAGACAAGTGTCACATCAACAACATGGTCGATCTCCGAATGGCACAGGACGCTGTAATTAGTCACACCACGCTTTTCAGAAAAGGTAAATGATATTTTTAAATAAAAAATCAAAATTAAGCTGTGAAGGTAAAGGTACACTGGTTATTTGTTGCTCTCTTTCTTCATGCAAAACTGCAAACGGACCTAACCTACATCACAATTGCATCAATAGAATTCAAAAATTATTTACAATAATAATCATAATCATAATAATAATACAGTAGAGGTAAATAGCAAAATGGTATTAAACATTGATGCTCATTACCCTTAACAATGCTTCAATGGCAGCCCAGCTAGCCTAATAGGCGTGTGAGCTTTGATATTTTCATGCACAAGTACAGAGAAGATATTACTTTAATTAATATTTGCTAAATTCAGATGGTTTCTTCCATACCAATCTTCTGTTAAAACAAGTGTTCCATAATTTAAGTAACTCATGTGTAATATCTGCAGGAGTTGTAGGAGACTGGAAGAACTGGTTCACTGTGGCGCAGAACGAAGAGTTTGAGAAGGTCGTCCGAAAGAAGATGGCCGGTAGCAAAAGTCTCCGTCAATACGAACTTGAATAATTGACCTGAAACATTTACATCTACAAACCTGTGTCGCTTTTCTTTAAGATGATTCCTTTTGGTTGTATTTTAATTCCATTCTGTTTGCCTGAGAAGATTAAAGATATCTTTGTCACTGCACACGGCGCTGTCCCCTGTCTGGACACGTTTCGAGTTTCAACTTAGTTTAAAAAAATGTTTCCTTTCTTGCATTTTAAGTAAATGATAATTAAGCTTTCAATATGTTATTGTATTTAGAAGCTTTTAATACAGGAAAATCGATTAGGAGTGATGCTGTTTATATGTCCATCTGCCTCTCCTTCTCACACCGTCTCTCTTACGTGTAGTGCTCGATGTACCTGTAATATAACACGTTATATTAAATCTACTAAAAGGCGAAGGGATTTTTTGTGAAGTGTTGAATGCTCTCAACCTGCTTGGCTTCATTATGTTTATATATTCCCATATATACCCTTGGAGTACATGTGCACCTGAACCGACAACAGCCTGCTGCCGGTAACAGATGTTATCCGCACATTTGCCTACTACCTGTGACTCGCAGATCTGGCCTCACACATCATCGGTTAAGCAAAATCCTGCTAATATCATGTTATTATTGCAGATCAAGTTTTATGGTCTTCACTTTAAAGATATAAAATAAAACAAAATAATTTTGCTGACACATTCAATCTCTGATGCAGTGGTACCTCGAGTTACGAATTTAATAACTAGAAATCCTCGTAACACGAGACGAATTTTCCCATATAAAATAATGGAAGTCATATTAATTCGTTCCAGCCCTCTCACAAGTCCCTATTCCTTAATTATGAAAAATACATGTTTTTAATTAAGAAAAACACACGATTAACTTCAAATTACACAACATAATAAATAAAAGAAAAATGTACAAAATACAGTAAAAAAAAATGTATAAAAAACGGTACTACAATTTTACCTTGGCGACAGATGAGCGCGGCTAACGGAGAGTAGCTGAAGAGAGAGGGAGGGAGGCGGGAATACTGGCACGGAACAAAACTACAATTGCACTTTCACTTTCGGGTAGGATCCCGAAGCTCAGCTGTCTTAACTCGAAATCCTCGTATATGGAGCAGCTCGTAACTCGAGGTACCAATGTACTCAAGTATTGCCTGCTATGTGATATGTTTGTGAAATTTAAGCCATGTTTTTCACGCATTCAGGAAGACACAGAGATGGTTAAAATAATGCGACTATATCTATCTTCCAATGGTTATTTCCTTTTATCGTTTTCTTATAAATCTCACACTTCAATTAGCGTTGCATATGAAAAAAAATCATTTTTTCAACGATGTTCTTTTTATATGAAAATGTCAATACCAAACTTTATGAATAGTTACACAATACTCAATGACAAAAAACTGATCAAGTGGGAAAAGGTGCGAAAATATGAGCAAGTGACACAATCTTTAAAAAAAATGTTGTCAACCTTTCTTTAAAAATAAATGGAAAAGAAGAAGGAAAAAGTCCTCTGACCAAGGCCAGGCTCCCTTCACAGCCACGAGCCCGGGTACACCAGTCCCACCTGTCCCTCGCTCTCGTCAGGCCTGCCTGAGTGGATGAGAGATGGAGCGAGTTTTCATCACAACCCTGTTCCCTTGTCGATAACTATCTGGAAACACGCTCAGGGGCGAACACTTTTGCCTGAACAAATGCCAAGCTGCTACAATGCGTGGTCTCCCTTTGCTTATGACTAAGAGTTACGATTTCAGCAAACTTTACAGAAAACTAATCGTGAAACATTTTGTTCTGGGGCAAACTATTTAGTCATGAAAAGATATAACCTTGATAGATGACCGTCAGCATAAAAGAACAAACGATCTGAAAAGTATGTTCATGATGGAATATTTTTATTTCTGCACTTTTATTCATCCTCCACGTTCACGAGCGCTGCCCGCTCTTCCCAGAGTCTGGCGTAGTTCCAAGCACACTGGATGGCATCTGTTATTTACTGGCTGCTCCTGAAAATATTTGTCTGTGTTAGTGACTGTCTTCACCCTCCTTCCTCTGTTCTGCAAGTGATGTCCGAATGAAAGTACTAGTGAACGAACGACGACGCAGTAAGAATTATGAGTGTAAATAGGTTATCACAAAAATTATGGGTGGAATCGAAAGTCGCAATGGATATGATCTGGAACAGTGAACGAGTGATCACAATAACTAGCCAGCGCTGTTCAGGAGAAAATAGTTTCTCGCTTCTGTCCGTTTACTGGGTTCTTTTTCTTTCTTCTGGATCTGACGCCACGAGTTTTACGAAACCAAACAACTCTGTAAGTTTTTCTTTTTTATTCTAATCTCTGATCTAATTTTTTTTGGGGGGTGGATTTTTTTTTAAGTCTGTTCCTGTTGTTACCTGTAATACTCATCAACTGTCTCATAATAATATGATTTGTGCCAACTAAAATGCTAAAACTTTGTTTACCTATAATAAGCTCAAACTGACTTGCAATCAATTTCTTTTTAACTGCACACCACTTCTTATAATTGTTACATTTCTCATTATATCTAGCTTGAAGTTTCTTAAAGATTAATGCAAAAATGAGTGAGCAATATAGGACTGTTAAAAAACAATAATTTAAATTATTTTCTTCTAAGGTAAATATCTTGTACAAAAAAGGTAGAATACAATTTATTGTGATGTGGTATTTACCTTGTACAATTACAAAGTAGATTTTAACATGTAAAATGAAATTGAAATTTGAATAAAACTGAAATATATAAAAGCTAGCAATCACATGAATTTTACATTATAAACTCATAGCTTGAACTGAAGCAACCTTGACTACAAGTTTTTAAACACCTTGAGCTCCATCCGTTAGACCGACATAACTCTTCCTCTTACCATCTTGAAGGTAATGGTGACTATGGAGAAGAAAAGAAGGTGAAAGCCGCGATTGAAATAAAGGAAAAGTTTCCATCACATAAGCTGCTGTAGTATTGCTCGAAAAGTAAGCCAGTGTCTACATTTCTGTTTGTTGTGGTTATGGAAAATACCAGTGCATGTAGGCCTCGTGCACTACAGTGTGAAAGTATATCAGGGCTGCAATCTGGGAACAACAGGGATCAGTGTTCATCACAAATGTTCTCTTACTCTTACAGCACAGACATCTGCCTCGCAAACACATTGTTTTACACAACACGTGGTCGTCATCCAGACATTCTGAGGTGCACATTGAGCTGTCCTCTAAACAGATGCTGCTGTGGTTATAGTAGTAGTAGTTGTTGTAGTGGATTCTGTCGTTGTTGCTGTCATTACGGCTGTTATTGTGCTGTCGTTTTTTGTTATTGGTACTGGCATTGTTGTTGTTTGTCATTCTGTCGTTTCACTGTTGTTGGTTTTGCTGTGGACACTGCTGTTTTGGAGTGGTTGTTGTTGCTACACAAGCCGATATAGCACAATCCTGGCGACACTTACTGCAGATAAATCTGGTGATTACTCTGCGATGTGTTCTTGACCTTCCTGAACGATTACCCAGTCCCCCCCGCCCCTGCAACCACTAGGAAAATTTCTAGTTCTTTGCCATTGGCTGGCATGATCTCCCCCCGCTCCCCAACCACTAGGAAATTTTCTAGTTCTTTGCCATTGGTTGGCATGGTTTCTCCCACCCACCACCACCCACCCGCTCCTATTTATTCTTTTCTTTTACTATTTGCTGCTACACGCGCGCTGCGCAACATAACTAGGTCACAGCTGGCTTTATATAGGTCACTGGCCTCAGCGGTAGGTTAATTTAACTAACTTTAAGGAGTTTGCGCTTTTAGTGTGTTGTAGGCTGGAAGAGCTCCTCCTAGCGATCTTTCCCTTGTTTAACCTCCTGTTGACATCTCGGTGATGTGTTCATTGACGACGGTGTCAAGGAGTAGTGACCAGCGTTCCATCTTCTCTCTCACGAACCACAACTGGGTTTGTCCCGGTTAAGCTCAGTTTAGCGTCTTTTCGAGGGACACTAGGAAGAAAGATATCATTCTAATGAAGAAACGCTCCGCCTGCAGTCAGCAAAAGTGTTTTTCCCTGTATGTCTGAAACTTTCATCTTTTATCACAGCAAGTCGTCAAGTTCTTGGACAAAGTTTGCTTATTTAAACATCGAAGTTCTGAACTAATGAGTGTCGCAAACATCACTGCATTGTTGTAAGCTCTGTGTTACATTCGTTCTCACGTTGTTTGTTTTATTAGGAACGAACCATTAAGACTGAACATCTGAGGGAAAGTCGAATCTCGGAGTTTTGCTGGCCAGAGCCCTCACCTCCTCTACCTGTACAAGTCAACACTTCTCTTCTTTCGAAGGACAGACAACACGTGACCAGGCTCCAAGATGAAGTTCGACCACATCGTCACAAAGCTTGGCGACTTTGGAACATTCCAGAAGCGCGTGTTGCTGCTGCTAAGTCCTGCCGCCATGTCCTGCGGCATCCAGATCATGATTTCAGTCTTCAACGTGGGTGTGCCGTTCCACAGGTAAGCCAGTGTCTCGATATCAGCTTTCTTTCCATATGACCTTTCCACTCACACTGTTCACGCAGGAACCTTGCCATATTATATGCATGCGTGAAAAAGCATGACAGTAAGAAGGCAAAAATTAATTAGTGAAGTATACAATTTTTATGATGGACTACAATTTATCACCAGTATATAAGAATAAACATGCTCCATTGACATTCTCGCTATTTGTAGTCCTCAGACTACAGTGCTGTTGTCCCTGTTCTATCCACCATGCACTTTCTTACACACCTTTTTCTACAGCATCAATTATACAGCAGTAATTATTGGTGGAGACAACAGTGATTTGCGAAAGCAAGTACAAAAGTTCTAAACGTTTTATTTATATCACATGGTTTTTTAACGGAAACATCAAACAACGCAGGAATCCTCTCATGCTTAATGGCCAAGCTTTTGAAGTAAATAGCCACCGGCACTTGGCGGAAATAGGCTCTCGTGATCTGCACGTGCGCAGTGTATAACTGGAAAGGTACTCTTGGAAGAAAGGTGAGATTATGACAATCGATGTTTTCTTGACTGGAGAGTGACACATGCCGTCATTTCTTACCCAGGCCTTCGTATCACAAAGCCGCACCCAAGAACGCATGGGGACACTGCGTAAGGGAACTTAACGGAAATAAATTGACGAATGTGCAAGAAGAACAGAAGAGAGCAGACGATAGTTCCCTGGTCCTTCTATTATATCCGTTAATTTTGGGACACATTGTGCGAATTAGGTTAGTGGGACTTCGTGAGGAAAGTCCGATTAAAGCAATAACGGGTGAACAGGGTAAGGTACCCCCTCCACAGCTGGATCAGCTGGATGAAATATGTTGAGTTACATCGGGTATCGAGCTGGCTACAATGTACGAATCTGGTTAGAACGACTTTAGTCTAAGGACTCGACTATCGGTTCCCCCCAAACACGAAGGGAAATGCATAGAAAGGGGGCACATGTTTACCTCAAGCACTTACGTTCTTACATTGCAACAATGAAAGCCCTGTATATGAGCTCCAAATGTTTCTGGTCATAAACAGCATGGAGCAACTTGTACACAAGGCTGCAGCAAAGAACGTATTTTGCTATCAATGAGTCGAAACGCCTCTAACAGCTGGCTGAAGGGAGTAGTGCCATCGTTCTACACGATGCCAGACTAGTACCAAAAACATCCTCTAATACGTGTACAGTTACAGCCGTGTGGCTGCCAGAAATGACTGAGTAGGCCTACTCTCGAGAAACAGCTGTATGTGGTCTGAAATAATATAACGTGTGATACCTGCGGGGTTTTATTCGTGAGTATAGTGCCTCAAGCAAAGAGGCTTAGTTTTCGTTATCCAACAGGATTTCCCTGTTTTCTGTTTGTAGACATAACCTACATTATACCGACATATTTTCTCAGATGTGCAGTGCCAGGTTTCCATGACGACACGTGGGAGCTGCAAGGAGCCGCACACGCCAATATTGTGAACGCTTCCATTCCCTTGGATCCCGAACTCGCTGACGACGGGGGTTACTCTCGCTGCCAGATGCGTTTCCACGACAACGCCACTGCGGAAACGACTCTTACCTCATGTTCTCACTACGTCTACGACCAGTCGACTTACGCCTCCTCTATTGTAACCAAGGTAACCACAAACAATCACCGTCAAAACGTATAAATGAGTCGTTAGCTGAATCGGACAAAACGTTCAATGAATGAATGAACAGAGGACAACTCTCTGCTAAATGATGTTTAAAAACTGGGCGCCAGTTGTTATTCGATGCTGTTGTCAGTTGTAAACGCTGTCATAAAGTTGTCCAAAACAGTATTTATAGAAGCAAAAATAAATGTTGCTGCCTACAACCTAAAAGGGTAAATACAGCTTCCGAATCTCATGCCTCAGAGACTCTGAAGCTAAGCTCACCTCTGACTTGATTACCTGTGTTGACCCAGTCCCAGTCTTGTTGTTTATGTTGACAGTGGGACCTGGTGTGCGACAAAGGGCTTCTGCGTTCGCACTGCCGTATGATTGTTATGGCTGGTCTTCTGGTTGGCTCTATCACTACAGGTATCGTCGCCGACATGTGAGTCAGAAGTACATCACATAGCTTTTTATTTGCTTTTATAGTAAGATGACAAAGAACTCCCTGCGTATTTAATTGAGTCCACCGTTTGCTTTCTGTCCTCTACAGAAGCTTCGGTTGTATTTTAAGCGAATGATATAACAAAGTTTTGCTTCAAGAGCATTGAATACATGCAGACTACCATCTTTTTTCTTATTTGTCTTCTGTCATCAACGATAACGCTTAAACCTACAGGCTACCCGTCTTTTCCATTGAAAATAATCGTATCTGCCTAAGAGACTAGTATTGTCTTTGTGCGCATCGTCCACGTTTCGCGCTCTATTGAAATATTGTTTGTCTTGGCTGTTCCAGAATCGGCCGCAAGAAGGCGCTGATGGCCGTGGTGGCGCTGCATGCGTCCTCCAGCATCGCCGTGGCCTGGGCTCCGTCTTTCACCGTCTACGTTATCCTTCGCTTTCTGACCGGTGTCAGCATCGCGGGAATGTTTCTGGTCCTCTTTGTTCTGAGCAAGTGTTGTTACCCCAATATTCTGCTGTTACAACAGTCGTTACTATTGCTAATGTGTTTGTCGACTCTTTTTGTTTGCTTTCATCATCATCATCATCATCATCATCATCATCATCATCATCATCATCATCATCATCATCAAACCTTTAGCTCTGGTTGGTCTTAGAGGCGGTTGACTCTACTATCACCAGGTTTTGCTTTCTCTGTTCTGTCTCGGGTACATCTCATAGAGCTTATGTTACCAAACCCGTAGTTATATGACTACACCCATAGAATGCCAGATGCAAGTAAGCTAAATAAATTAATAAATAATACTTTATCATTTTACTTCGCTTTAGTCATAGAACAATTGGAACATTAGGTAATTTCTCTGTCTCTGTCTCTGTCTCTCTCTCTCGCAACAATCACAAGACTTATGGGGTTTGAAGAATGAAGAAGGCTTTTCGCTGCCGTCATAGAATTAGTTCAGCCGAAGAACCTGACATTAGGAATCCCTTTTTGTTTCTCGCATCAGTTATGGAACTCGTCGGCCCCAGCAAACGTATGCTCGTTGGCATCGTTGTGATGATCTTCTGGTCAGCAGGGGTGATGATACTTGGCGGAATAGCCTACGCTGTTCGCGACTGGGACAAGCTGCAGATGATTGTGTCTTTCCCGATCCTCCTGCTGGGAGGGTACTGGTGGTGAGTGGTCGGAAATGGGGATTTTAGAAGTGTATGTATATTGCTCATGTGTAATATATGTTGATATAAATAATAGGAAGAGAGATCGCGTGCGTGTGTGTGTGTGTGTGTGTGTGTGTGTGTGTGTGTGTGTGTGTGTGAATGTGTGAACGTGTGAACGTGTCTCCACGTGAGGTTGATGTCCATTGTGTCACTTAGCCACTAAGCATTTACGCATCCTTTTGTAAGACATGGCAAACTAACTGACCGAAACAAAAATAAAAAAATGAAAAATGACAACGCGAGTCGAATTAAATACAATGATTTTATGGCAAATCTCAGTTACTTGCACACTAACAATCACACTAACGAGCACACTAACAATCACACTAACACGCATGCAAGAAACAGATCTTCAATAAACTGCTGCATGTTGCAGGCTCATCCCCGAGTCACCAAGATGGCTGCTCTCCAAGAACCATGACATGGAAGCAATAGACATTATTCGTCATGCAGCTCGCGTGAACGAGGCGCAACTTCCGTCGAAATTATTTGATGGCAAAAACGGCGATGAAGTGAAGGAAACGGAGAAACTCTGGCATGCATTCACGTCACCGGTCCTGGTTCTCCGTTGCACCATCCTGTGTTTGAACTGGTAAGTGACGTGAGGTCATGTGGAAACAAGCGCCATTTTATGTATCAAAGGCGGGTGGGTATTTAAATTAAAGAATACCACATATTTCTTTGTTACGGTTAAAGGTGATGTATGACCTCTGTAAAAAAATAATAAAAAAGTCCGGCTTTTGTCCTTCTCCACGCAATAAACTTAATGTCTCTACCATTATATGTAATTTTATAGAGAAGCTTTCCTGATAAAGACCATGTGGAAGCGAAATAGCGGCCTTTTCTTGAGATTAATCTTAAGTAAATGGCAAAGAAACTATTCGTATTCTACATTAATATTCTTTGAAGCCAGACTGAACGATATTTAATTGTTTCTGCAACCTAAGCCGAACAGAATTGTGTGATGAAATAGTTTTTTATCAGCATAGATGAAAGTCAGTTCAGGAAGTGTCACGTGTAGACTGCCCTTTGCCTTATACAGGATGGTCTGTTCCTTGGTGTTCTACGGACTGAGCCTCAACTCTGGCAATCTGGGTGGCAGTGTCTACGTCAACTTTCAGTTGATGGCCATGGTGGAGGTCATCGCGTACGTCCTCTGCCTGCTGCTGCTCAACTTCGTGGGCCGCAAGTTGATGTACATCACGTGCATGATGACTGGTGGCGCCGCCTGCCTCAGCATCATCCTGCCCGTCCTCTGCGCTAGCAGCGGTGAGGGTGGAAGGGTGGAAGGGGTGGGGTAAGGAAGAAGTATGAAGAAAGTCCTATAAAAGAAATACGCAATGAAGTCACTCACCTCTATTTAGTGTAGAGACCAACCTACTTGTCACACTTTACTGCTGTCTTAAAGATCCTAAATTTCCATCGTCTTTAACAACTAGCAACTACCAGCAACAACAACTCCAATGCTGATACCACTTGAATTTCGAAGCACAGTTCTATTTGCTTTATTTTATGCTAGACTACTTAAATGTTGTTGACCGAGCTGTCGATTCGACAGACTGAAATCCCAGTAAAAGTGGGTCAAACTGTCTGAAGCCAGGGTAAACTCAGTTTCATCTGTACTGAAGATTTTGTAACAAGATACTCACATACGAAAACGAAAGAAAGATAAGACTTTCCCAGACAAAATATCGCACTTCAGAGCTCTTCAGCTGAGCTAGAGTTTTTTATTTGGCAATACATTTTTGCAACAACATGACTTCCGCATGGGGGCGCCCACGTTGCGAAACTAGTGAAACGATCAAGATGAATTATTGTTTTGTTTACGATCTTTGCGAATGCAGGACGTGGTCACAAGCGATGTAACTCTAGCTGGCATCATTTCAGAGACGCAGCTCTGGCTGACCATAGTATTGGCACTGGTGGGTAAGCTGGGGGCCTCGGCAGCCTTTGCCATCATCCACATCTACTCTGCCGAGCTCTCGCCGACTTCCCTCCGTAACTCCCTGATGGGCTTTGCGTCTCTCTTCGCGAGAGTGGGCGGCATGATCTCCCCTTACATCGCAGATCTTGTAAGTTACCCTTTGAATCTGCTGCGAATTGAATTTTTGTATCTATGAAATAATTCTATTTAACATATCGGTAATACAGACCAATTGGGTGCAAGTCTTTTAAAATATCTTTGTCTTCATTTTTTGTGACGTCATAATCTAGTGTCGTGTGCATACAACGCACCTTATACGGACTGTGCCTGCGTGCGTGCGTGCGTGCGTGTGTGTGTGTGTGTGTGTGTGTGTGTGTGTGTGTGTGTGTGTCGGGAAGGACCGTCTTGTGGAGGGTCGTATCGGGCGGGCGCTGCCACTAATGGTGTTCGGCTCAGTCACCGTAGGGGTAGGACTGCTGTGTCTTCTACTTCCTGAGACTCTCAACAGCCACTTGCCGGAAACCGTACATGATGCCAAAATGTTTGGCAGGTGAGTGTTTAATGCCAGTTATGGTTAATGAGAATTAAAGTCGGAATGTTGGGTCGTTCCTTCCCTAAGACTTCAGCAACCTTGTTCTTCCTCTTTCTCTGTTCGTCTTTCGTTTGTTTTCGGTCTCCCTCTTTCTCTTTTATCTCTAATTGATTAGCTCTCTCTCTCATTTAATTAAATCTGAGACTAAGTTTATGATCTTTATCCACCGCCAAGAACAGAAACAAAACATCAGATTCTGATTAAATATAATGCTTTTTTGATATTTATGGCCATTAACGTTTTTGTTATTTTTGCAGTTTGCATGCTGCCACATAGGCTACTCTCAAAAAAGTTCTCTGCGACTCATTGTCAATTTTCCCCTGTAAAGAGCTAGCCCTAATGTCACCACCTGTACATCAAATAGTTTTTAACATTTCAGTGAACTTGCCGTCCACACTACACAACATGACATACGTTACTCTATGATGTCCTCTTTCAGAAAACGTGTTCGAGAAGTTGATGCCCCGTCTTCGGAAAACAACGAAGAAAAGGTGAACAAAGGTGACTGTAATATGAATCAGAAACTCCTAACCATTAAAGCGTAGGAAAGTCAAACTAAGGTGTTTCAACAACTTGGGTATCAATAACAAAAATGTTGGAGACATCAGAATATGTTGCTATTGCTGAGCGTCGTGTGCTGGCTGCATATCGTCGGGTATATATATATATATAATTTTATATCGCGTATTGGAATTTTTATGTTTATTTCCTGTTCATTACATTTTCTTAAGTCCCAAGAATCCGTGCTGTGAAAAGCACCTTGTGTTTTTTAATTTTTGATATGAAAATTGTCTTCTCTACAGCTGGTCCCTGCGATCCTTTGACCCTCATCACCTGTAATAGTGAGCTTCTTTTACTTCAAGCGACTTTGGCTATTCTGTTGTTGTTTTCTTTTTGCGACTTGAAAGTAGGACTTCAGAAAATGGCTTGATTAATTTACTGAAAATTGTGTCTGTGTATTAGAAACAAAGTAAAATGTGTGTAATGACCGTGCAAGTGCACTTAAATACGAGTACGATGTTAACTTTCGACAAAATGTTGCTGTTATAATAATAATAATAATTATTATTATTATTATTATTATTATTATTATTATTATTATTATTATTATTATTATTGACATAGTAGTAGCAAATGTCTGTAGGGTAATTGACTAATCATCCTCTGAACACAGCTTTAAAAGCTGCAGATACTTTTCAAAATCAGATAAAAAAAAGGTATTCCACTTTTCATTTGATTATTGTATATTTTTTGTTGTATATCAGGGAGAGGGCAAAGTTCTCTTTTTTGTGGGCTGGTCTCAAAATGCAGTGGGTTGGTAAAATAACAAAAAAAGAAGCTCGTCGTGACTATACAACAAACATCAGACAGTCCCATATCACACACATCAGCCCCGTTGTTTGTTGTTTTTGTACTTTGTATTAGAATGTTATGGACTGGCAATTCATAACACAAAGTTTTATTTGATAAATCTTAGTCAAAATTTGAACGTAGGTTAGCTAGATTGAAATGACAACAAGTACACTTGACATTTTGACCGACTGGCCGGTCCAAAGACATCCGCGGGCCATACTTTGCAGTCCACTGTTTATCATTTTCTATGAAGATACGCTGGTCCACAGAGACAAATTATTTGTTTTTCTTCCGTGAAGAAATCAGTTGTTGTGGACGTGATTATGTCTGTTGAACAAATATTTCACTTGTGTGCACGTGAGTGTGTGTCTGTCGTTCTGACTGCTCTTGATCCTGTCTGATGTTGGATCCCAAAAACGTGTTGGCGCATTTTGATGCTGCTTAGAGAATGCAGGTATTTTTGTAGTAATGTAAATAACTTGAAGACGTGCAAGAAAAGTCAGTGTGAGTTTGTAAGTGAGTGAACTGCTGTATCCCTGGGACTTATTTTTGATATTTTCCTACTATAACTTGATATGTATTTTATATGTGCAACTTGATATGTTTATACATTGTTTGACTCAGTGATTATTTTGTGCAAAGACATTTTCTACACTCTGTAGTTATGAATGACAACTCTTCAACTTAACAAGCACGTTTTAATGTACCTGCTGCTAGTAATTTCGACTTGTTTACCACAACTACCACGGTCAACAATATATTTATCTCAGCCAGACTCTCAAACCATGTACCAGTTTGGGCAGCTGAACTGAACACCATATAAATAGCACTCTAGAGTCTAGACAATCCAACACAAAATCAGAGATACGACAGATGGACAGTATATTGTAGTATCTGATACACTGTCAGCACTCCAGACTCTACAAAAAAATTCTGGCAGAATATAGTGTGGGAAATATAAATTGAGCTATCAACATTAAATAAGAGCAACTGAGCAATTTCTAAAATCAGTTTTCTGGGGGTTCCTTTTCACACTGGAATAAAAGAAAACGAGGAAGCAGAAAAACTAGCTAGATTCGCAAAAAATCCCAAACCTTCACATTATTAACATTAACATTCCTTTTTCTTCAACAAAAGCCATTTAATAAGCACTATGAGAACTGGGAGGCGAGAAATACTAACATGAATTCAAAGAAACTAGAAAACAAATAGAATAGCAAACTAGTGCTACTACTGTTTTTCAGTTCAACTACATCTGCCAATCAAAAGTAACTAAAACTAGACAATAAACAGAACATCATACTGCATTGAAAGATCCGTATTTTGTTTACCAGTGGAGATAGACACACCTGCGCTTAGAGTGTCATGAAAACTGCATAGAAAGAGAAAAAAATTAAAACTTAAATATGAATATGAAAATGTAAAACATAAACAAAAGCATATGTAAGCTTACACAAACTGAAGCAAATATAAACTGACATTAGCTTTTATTAGCTGCTTTCTCAACCCACTTAAAGAACTATGTCACACTGTACTGTCTATAACTGTAAAGATGGTAGAGAATTATGGATTTAGAATATATCAACAAAACCAGTATTAAAGAGAAAAGGGGGAAACATGATAGACAGACGTCCTCTAAAACTAAAATTAAAACAAAAATAACTACAACAACGTGAACATCCGACTACAGATAAAAAATAGTCTCCAAAACTAAAACTCTCAAGACAATATCCGTAAAAATGGGTTAAGACAAGATTAACTCACAAACTTATAACTCAACAAAGCTGTTAGCATTAAGATAGATAACAGAACAAAATAAAAGTGAAATTAAATTATAAACAAGATAGAAGTATGATCCAAACCTTAATGGTGGTGTTGAATATAAAACCAGTCCAGCTTTAAGGATATAAAAACCAGTCTGGTACAACACCAAAGCGCACTTTGCAGTCTGCCTGAACAAGAAGAGCTCCGATGGACGGTGTAGGCCTCAAAGACGATGTTTTATAGAAGTGACTGTCATGGCATGCTTTATTCTTTAAGGAGCAACAGTGATTTTAAATGTGTCTTTATGAGTGTCTGTAAAATACGTTAATCGTTTTACTTGTTCAATATATTTATTTCTGAAAATCAGCTTTTTTATTGGTGTTTTACCTCGTCCGGAAGACCCCTCCCTTACACTCCCCAGATAAAAACTCTCCAAAGTACAAATTACCTTTAGTTGTAACCACTTTTCCGTCTCAAACTCAATAACAAAAATGTCCGTAAATGTTGAGTGAGCGATGTTCCACATGGCCGATGCTCAGGCTCCTTCAACGGTAAAACGAGTTTACTTTAAAATTTAATCCCCGTGTTGATGATGTTTAAACTAAAGCGGCGAAAAGAAGTGGTTCATGGGATGTATAAATAATTTTAATAGAAAATTCTTGCATCTGCTGTTCTTGCATTAAAAGAATAGTTGACTGTGGCGGTCAGCGTTTTAATTGGCTTATAAACTGTTGGCAGCTCTAAGCGTACATGAACACAAACCAGGTTATGGGCTTGGAGAGGAAGAGAAAAAAAAGAAGGCTTGAAATTCAGAAAAAGTAGTATGGAAAACTCCAAAAGAATTGAATGAGAAAAGAGATCAAACAACAGTATCGAAAACGGCAAACCGTCTCAGTCTAGATAAAGACAACATACTCTACTCATGCAGGCCTTCCTAGTTAAATAAGAGTTTCTATTGTAGAAAGATTTGAAACCTTTTCAAAAGCGACAGATTCTCATGAAACAACTGATACAAAAAGTATGAGCTCATTTGCAGAGCAAATTAATATTAAAATAAAATAGAATTAAGAACGGAAAATGAGGTGAAATATATACCGAAAGGAATAAAGTTGAAGACTAAGACACGATTTGCTATTGTTTACGTATCTACATATAGCTTTATATAAGGAACAATGGCTTCAGAGGTGAAATTGGCAAAAATGCTGTCTAAAGAGTATCTCGTTTGGATGAGCCCATAGTGGGAAACATGTTTAACGGAATTTGCCGTCTCATGCTTTGGGGGTCACTTTCATTTTCAAATTGTGTTTTTGCTCTCTCTGATCACCTAAGCGCATGCAGAAGGTTTGAATGTCCTGAAAAGTCCAACTTTAGATTCGCAGCAGTCCTGTGTCAGCTTTATTCATTAAGAAATATTTAGATTTAAAAAAAATGATTGTAAGAATATTCAGTAAGAATGCTAATGTAGAAAGGGACACACACACACACACACACACACACACACACACACACACACGTCTACTCACCGCTTGATGACGTGGTTATTAGCCTCGCCGCAATACCTACTACCCCGCCCACAACCATGGTGACGATGAGAGGCTTGCGGTGACCCACCCGGTTCAGAAGTAGGATACACAGTGCGTAGGTAGGTATATCCACTGTTCCCTCTAGATAGATAGATAGATAGATTTATTTCATTCTAAACATGCTTTTAATATTTAGCTGTTGACAAGCAATAAAGAAGGCAGTTTAATTCACATGCGTGTACTCAGTGAAAATCATGACTATGAACAATTAAGGTTAAGGCTAAGATTTCATGTGATGTAACTGCAGGCCTTATGTAAAGTCACTGTGTACAATCAACAGCCATAATTTTCCTAGGTAAGTAGAAAGACTCACTACCTGTCCACACTGCTTTAGCATGAGTTGACGTCACAACAGGTGAGTCTACAATCCATGCTTCTTAAACAAAACAAAAGAAAAATAAAACAGCCTCGTGCCACCTAGTTAAGTTTATGGGGTACATACCTGCCTGGCACATGCGTGGCTAAGTATATTTATACATGTATTAGGTAAGGTTGTCCTGACCTGCACCCACACATCCCACACAAGATCCGGGTGCATTTACAGTTTAGTCGGAAACAGTTCTCTATCTGTGACACGTCAACCTGCCTTTTGACACGTCTCGCATGGCTGGTCACAAGCTGTGAGGCTCGTAAGGTTTGAGGTGGACGAGAGGGATTTGCCCATACTTGGAGTAAACAAACACGATCAAGACTAAACGGCTGTGTGCTGTCAAAGCTGTCAGGATGTTTTGAACATTTAAAAGCTGTTTTCACAAATTTGTCCAGTTAAAATACATGGTCCTTTTTCTGTGGAACAATCTACATAAGTTGACCGGGTTTGTTGCTGGCGAATAAATCGACACAACTGACTAAAAGTCACTATACTGCCACAGTTGTATTCCGCTTGCATAGTTACTGACAGGTAGTAACGCCAACTCAAAAAATACAGTCTCAATGCCTTGAAGACTTTTTCTTAATATGTAGGTTGGTCAAAATATTGGTCACATACATCAGTTGTATGTGGTTGTTATATAATAGCAACAACAGTCGAATAATGAGATCTCTCACTAATGGAAAGGCGGTTCATTTCTTTAATTTGTTGAAAACAAGCATAAAGTATTTCATAGAAAGGAAATAGAAAACCAAAACATAAAAAGAACTAGTTACAGAGCGCATCGTGCAGTACCCAAAATTTAATAATTTTACTGACTGCATGGTCTGTTTGTATGTTTGAGAACAAAACGGGTAATGCTCAGTTATTCTAAGCATTTTAAATCACAGTTGTTGAATGAAAAACTTCTGTGACTTTTGATAATGAAGCAAGGCAAAGAGATAACTAACACAGGGTTCAGGGAAAGTTTTTAAAATCTAAAAAGTCATGAATTTTGACAATTGGCAGTGCAGTATTTTATTACTTACCTGCAAGCTATCGGGCTAAATTTAATTGTATGCGTACTTCTGCTAAGATCTGTATAGCTTGTTTCTTTTATTTAGCAGTTTTATTTACACATATAGATGTTTGTCAATTTTGTTTAGTTGTCTCTTGCATTGTTTGACAGAAAGAGCATGATGCTTGTGACAGTATCCCTGGTCTCTCAACCAGAACGTGAATACTGGCCCGGGGAATGGGCACGTGGGCACTAGTTACTCAACACTAGCCGCCCACGTCAACATTAACTGCAGGGGAAAACACACGATAATCACACGTCGGTCATTCAATTACACAACTTGGCTCACGAGCCCCCACCCCTGCTCTTCCCCGAACACAATACTCAACGACGTGTGATTTCAATGGAACAATAAAGAAAAGATTTATTCATTACAAAATCATTTCAAGCAAAACACAATCAAATGGACTCGTCTAGGGGGGTCCCAATACTATCCGTGCTAAAGCGTACTTCTGATGTTACAGTGCTGTTGCCTCTCTTTTACAAATACCATACACACTCGCAAGCGCACCAACTTAGCTCTGTTACAGCTGGTTTGTTGTGAGCCCAATACTTCTGCGGACTGTCGCGACACACTGACGGTTTCCCTCGACGTGATGTCTGATGGTCCGACGTCTTCCTCCCTCGAACTGTCACCCCGTCAGAGAGCGATGACTGCTTCTCCCGGTGACCCAGATTCGAGCTTTGTACCTCCCGCGGGTACACACGTGGGTTCCTCGACGACTGTAATGCCTCGTACAGCCGCCAAGCAAACACCACCACAGACGGTCTCAGTCCTTGAGAACCGACGACTTCTAGCGACCTCAACGTTGAACGTCTTCCTCTCACACCGGTAGAGCGAGCCCACAGTCACGTAGCCCTTCCTTCCACGGCGACAGCAGGCAGTCTTGACAGTCCGTCGTCAATTACTTGCCTCCTTCTCTCAAGGTTCTCTAACCCAACTTCTTTCCTCCCGAGTCTTGCCCTCGTGGCTAAGACTCGGTGCGAGGCAGAACTATAGCTGGCGTTAGAAAGCTGAAGTCGCTTCGGCTATGCCCCGTTCCTCCGTCCACTCTGACGTTTTTGCCGAAAAGTAAGTGGTGTGTTCCTGTCTCTCTATTTATCTCTCTACATTCTCACAGATACATACATCGAGGGATGCCATTGGTCACTCACTCATCATCCAATCAGCTAGAATTACAAACAGCAACGAAAGGGGGAAATCTGTCTACTGACCACTGGCCATGCCTACAGGTGGTCGCAGTCAGGTGGCTAAGCCTCCCTCCCCCTGTCTAATTACGTAGTTTGGCGGCAAACAGGTGTGCGCCTTCGAGGTATCTTTCTCCCTCTCCCCAGACTTTGTTGACGTTTAGCCAGCCATCGGTCACGCATGCCGGCCGAAATCACTTAAAGTCGTCTGTTCCTCGCGCTACGTACGCGTCCATACCAAAACATACGCCCACTACTTCCTCGCCAAAGGGCCTCAGGTTTGTCAACAGCCACTCTGGACACTAAGTAGGCCGATTGTTACCTACCCCCTAGAGTTATCTTATGACAATGCTACAGAATTCTTGGGAAAATCATATATCATTAGGGTATTATCTTTATGCTACATTGGTGAAAGAAGCTAACTAGGAAATGTCAATGACAATGACCAACTTTATTAATCCAAATGGGCAAATTAAACATGGGAAATGTGCTCGGTTACTATATATAAAAAGTTCTAGTTACAAAATAAATTCTAGTTAAAATATGAGCAAGTGACACAATCTTCAAAAAAAACACACACACAATCTTACATCTAAAACATTCCTATGCACACCTGCAAACTTGCAAAATCTCTCTCTCTCTCTCACTCACACACACACACACACAAACACACACACACACACAATTCATCTGTGATTGAGCAGCTGAACTGCAGATGGCACGAGCGATTTCAGCTGCTTATTGCTTCTACAAGCAGGCAAAGCAAAACGCTTACTTGAACTTAAGAACACAAAATTCTCCTGTTAGTACATGATCAGGTATTGACAAAAGGTAGGGGGCTTTCCTGACTATTTGTTGATCACAACAAGAAGCTTAACCCCTCTGCTTGATACCAATTATCTTAGAATAGATATGGACAATATTGTTCAGACTATTCCTGTCATGTACTAATCATACTCCTCCGAAAAACTGAAAACAGCAAACAGTGCCAGAACCACAGAACCATAAGCCTTATCAGCCACCCAAGTAAAGTCATGCTAAAAATCATACAGAGCCGCATGAGCAACACTTCAGAGGAGCTCATAGCAGAAGGGCAGGCTGGATTCAGACCACGTAGAATCAGAGCATTTGACAGAGTCTGGCACAAAGGGCTATGGCATGTGATGCGGAAAGTCGACATCGTTCAAGTCATTGAAGCGCTGTACAAAAGCTCAATGAGTGCAGTACTGCTACACAACCAGATAGGAGCTTACTTTCACACCACAGTAAGCCATTTCGGCCCGTAGTCACCAGGTGTAGAATGAATTCATGGTATTCAAGTAGTAATTATTTACTTAATTCATCAGTCTATAAACAACATTAATCAACATTAATACTGAAATCCTTGTATATCATTTTCAATGCGAGTACATTGATCCACCTAAAAGTTCCTGCTGTTTTCTTCTGTGAAGAAATGAAGTAAAGTGGACGTGAAACCGTTTGTAGCACAAACCTTATTAGTGTAACACTTCCTCCCAGTCCAACTGCGCGTGAATCTCATTGTGAAAAACATTTAGAAAACTGTTATGGCCAGATAAGAGCTGCTTTTTCTTGGTACTTGAGAAGAATTAATTTGGAAAACTGGCAGGGTGCACAGAGTGAGTGAGTTTGAGTCAGCAAAGGAAGCGTTGTAGCTCCGAGAATGTTTTTCTACTTCTTTATGTGTGCTTCTAAGACACATGGATTATTTTGTGTGAATGCAGTCTTACCTCTGTGCTGTGACTTGTAATCAGTCATTAAAAATTTGCATGAACTTTGTTACGAAGTTGTTGGTAATAATTTCTGTAAATATTGTATTTGCTTATACTACGGTCTTCTGTTCAGAAAGATTGCATTTAGAGGATCCTCCAAGCTCCTTTTCTTGCTTTGAAATGGACAAGCTTTTGGAAGTTCTGCTCTTGCAGCATGCAATGCTGAAAAAAAATTGTAACATCCAGTTTATTTAAGTAATTCTGGACGTTTTAGTTTTTCCTGAAATGAATCAGACATTACCACAATCAATTGCTTTAGACTGTAGACATTCACCAGCACCCGCATTCTCAAGATCTTTTATTAACAATTTCGATTGAAATTATTAGTTAAAGGATGGAGACGCTCTTTTCTGCGAGTGACGCATGCATCACTGAGAAACCTCTTAGACTTTGTGCCCAAAATGTAGGCAACATTCGAAAATTTTTTTTTAAAGAATTTAGAAAGAATGCATAAAGAAAAAAGTGTGGACAAAAGATTGTATGATCTTGCTGTAAAACAAATGCTGAATGTTGAACACACAGTCACATTACACATCTTTTACACGAATGGTCGTCTGTTTCCGCAGAAAATGTGGATAGTTACTTAGGTGACGCATCTACTAAAGTACCTCTAAGACATAATTTGGTTTGATAGGCGATAGATCTACGTCTTTGGGTTAACAACTAGACTACTGCTCACTTCCATCAAAAATACAGCTACAAAGGTAGCAACGGATTAAAAACTATGTTTACCAGCTACTTCCATAGTCAACATCTTCAAGAAGCTGAGGTAGAGGGCGCCCCGCTGTTTCCGGAAGTAGAAAAGCCAGGGCCGCTGCCAACATGGACAAACCTCCGAACAGCATCATGGGAAGAAATGGAGCTATGGCGGCCGAGTCTAGTATGAAGGGCGCCAGGATCCCGCCAATCCGAGCTGACATTGAAGAGACCCCCATGCCAATATTTCTGAGAAGTAAAAACAGTAAACGACAGTTAGCTGTCTGGATTATTGCCTTTGGAAAATACACTAAAAATAAGCTAGTTGTTGGGAATATTACCTTCAGTAAATAAAGTAAACAAAAGCTAGCTGCCTGGAATATTGCTTTCGGGACCACTGTGTGCTTTTTACAACACGCTGTACCCTGGCAATGACACGGTATAAAGTTGATGAAATAAAAGTCTTATGTCTGCTGCCTCAATTAAATCGATTGAACTTTTAATGCATATTTTGCTGGTTTACACAAACTCCCACATGGTAAGAGCCGTGCTTTCTTAGGCAATTGCAAAAATAACTTCAAAGACATTAAAGTAAGGTTGTCTCGCTGTGTGATATGTTTAAATTATGCAGAGGGTCTTTGATGGATGTGTCTCTTCAGCGAGCACCTACTGATACAAGAATTGGGGAAGACCTCTGCTGAAAGACACCCAAGTGTGTTCGAAAGCTCTGTATACGGCATTTGCAGTTTATCTGTCTTGTATCCTTCGTCTGCTGATACCGGATGCTGTAAATGTGACTGGATACTACAGCCTGTCTTGGTCTGGATTTGTTTGTCTGTTGCCAATCAAACTTACAATATTTTGAAAGATACTGACATCGTAAGAGAGTGACATGCGGGTATCATTCTCAGAATGAGGTCATCATATCATGTTACGACTAGACCTATCCTTCACCACACCAAAACATATATTTGTTGCATTTGTACTAGCCTCATCAAGGCTGCAAAAACATGCCATTATGCATTCGTATTGTATTAATCTCTTCCATGCAAAAGTCAGAGTGAATAAGTGTACTTACCGGACCACAGTTGGGAAAATTTCGGCAGCTGCCAGATAGATGATCCCATATGAAGCAGAGATGCCGAATTTACCGATCATTGCCAAGACAACCGTAAGAGCTCTGAGACCTGAAAAAGCAGCCAGCAATAAGAATTCAAGTGTTAAGTCGGGAAAGCAGCGCGAGCATACCGAAATGATCAATGACTAAGACATTATATTGTATCTAATCTAATTCTAGGGAACAATGGCTTGTACTTAGAGGAGAAATTGGCAAAAGGCTGTCTAATGGGTAACTCGTTTGGACTAGGTCACTACGGGCAAACTTTTTGAACGGATTTTTTTTGGTAATGATTTCCATTTTTTAAATTGTATTCGTTCTCTCTAATCATCTAAAATGTCATAGAATGTCCAACTTTCTGGTTCTTTAGATTCGCAGCAGTCTTATGTCTTTTTTATTAATTGAGAGGGTTTTTTACATAAAAAGATCATGATTGAATTAGTATGAATGTAAATGTCAAAAAAGGCAGTGCGAATCTTCATACCACTTTCTGTCGTGGGTATTAGCCCCGCCGCAATACTCGCCACCCCGCCCACAACCATGCTGACGATGAGAGGCTTACGGCGACCCACCCGGTCCAAAAGCAAGATGCACAGTACGTAGGCAGGTATCTCCACGGCTCCGACTAAGCAGAAGTTGAGGTAGGGCGAGCCGGCCAGGTTCTCTGTGTTCAGAGACAGGCCGTAAAACACCAACGAGTTGACGAGCCTGCGGACAATAAAACGTAAAACTGAGCACAAACTACTCACCCGCTCGCCTATCAACTCACGTACTATGTATCCCTCTTTTATGCAGATATGAAGATCTTAGTCGCATCGTGTGCAATCGGCCTTACAAAGCACCTGTCAGGTTTCTTACCAGTTGAACCAGACGTTGAGTGAGAGGCAGGCCATACGCCGAGTGCGCAGACAGTCCAGCACGGTGTAGGTGCGCGCGGCCTTGAGGGTGGGGTCGTTCTGCAGACTCTTGACCAGGTCCTCGGGCAGCGCCTTGCCGTTGCGCTTGGCCACCGTCTGCAGCACGCGCCGCGCCTCCTCCGTCTTGTTGTGCGAAAACAGCCAGCACAGGGACTCGGGAAGCAGCCTGGTAAAATAAAATAAAAACGTCCCGGAATTTCATGCATATATGCATGTGTGTTCGTGTATTTGAATGCTTAAGTGTGTGTTTTCTAAGTGCGTGTGTGCGTGCGTGCGTGCTTTGCGAGCGTGCATTGTGGACATCAGCAGTTTCCTATGGCTCGTCGTGGCTTCACACACCACCAATAAAACATGAAGAGCAACGATGGAGCTGTGATGGCCATCTCCAAGTATCTCCAGTTCCGGATGAAGTATGCGATCCCGGCCAAAGACATGTAACCAAGACTGCAGAAAATTTGGATAACGAACCCTGCCAAGACTCTGTACTTGGGACCAACCAGCTCCATGACTGAAACAGTGAATAGACTGCTTTGTTAGACATGAATTGGTCTCTCTTGCAAATGTAGATGTGTGTGTGTTTGTGTGTGTGTGTGTGTGTGTGTGTGTGTGTTGGTGTGTGTGTGTGTGTTTAAACTGCAATAGTTCTTGACTGCACCTGCAGAATTTTTAAGCTGTTTTAGTGTTGCACCTGCAGACTTTATTCACCGACACCCTTACCTGGCCAAGCTGGATACCGTCTTCGCTTCTTTGTGGGGTTGGAGGGTATTAGGGTCAGTCTGCGGATCTGTGCAAACTCTGGGATTCCTATTCCCATTCGTTGACTCCTAGACCAGATGTGCCAACAGTTTCTGGCCATCGTTGGTATTACGGGTATCGAAGATGAACTTCCTTGTTACTGCCTTTAGTATCGCTACGTTTACCTTGCCATAGGGGTGGGGTAGGAGCGAAACAAGCTCAGGGCCACAATGCGCTAGTCTCATTCGTCTAATGGCCACCAGATTTCCTGCCAATCAAAATCCAAGAACTTTCTAACGAAAAGATCTGGTTATAGACAGAAGTAATCTGTATGCAATGTTCTCTTACTGAGTATGAAGGAAATAACGAAAGCCCCTGTGCTGGCGGCACCTTGCAAAAGATACATGGACAGGAAGACGATCATGTTTGGAGCAGCAGCTGCCACGCCTCCTGTTAACATCATCAAGGCCACGCCCAGAAAAAACATAGGCCGGCGCCCGAACCTGCCAAAACAGGAACAATGAATAGTGTGCATTTAGTTTAATTGTTCGACACTACGGCAGAAGTCAGCATTTCCCATCTGTAGACAAGACAACTATCTAGTAGTAGTACCTTTTTGTAGTAAAGAGAACAATAAATATACACTTAACAGTAAATTTTCCCGACGATGCAAAGGACTTTTTCTCGATTGCATCATTCACGCTACTATAATTAATAGAGAAAAGTCGCCATCAGCTATACCAGAAATAAAGCTTAAGTAACTCTACACAATAACAGTCAACTATACACAGTAACAGTCCTCTATAACAATGCACATCATGGAATGAAAACTTTCTTCCAATAGTGGTGCCTCACCTGTCTGAGAGCTGTCCAAACAATATGGCTCCAAGCAACCTCCCAGCAAAGAAAACGGACTTTGAGGTATTTTGAAGAAACTTCTTTGAGCATACCAGTTCAAACTGGAATATATATATATATATGTAGTGGATATACACATATATAAATAATATATACCAGTTCAAACTAAAGGATAAAAGAAAAGAGCACTCTGAAGACAAAAACTTGTTCTCCATAATGGGGAAAATTAATTGCTTGGAGTGTGTGTGTGTGTGCGTGTGTGCGTGCGTGCGTGGGTGCGTGCGTGTGTTTTGTGTGTGTGTGTGTGTGTGTGTGTGTGTGTGTGTGTGTGTCTTTTAATCCCTAAGCACTTAGTCTCCAGACACTTAATCCTAAAAATGAAATTTCAACTATAAAAATTACGTCAGTGAAAGATTTAATTCAAATTCAAATAATTATTTTCATTTAAAAATCCCAATAAGTTTGACAATTAAAATAATACTTAACTTCAACGTCATTTCAACATCTATAACATTAGTTAAAGTTCATGTGAGCTATTAAATTCAATGTTCTTCAACAATATGATATGAAAATTGTTCTTAAGTGTTTGTTGTTAATCAATATGACAAAAGCATTACACAATGCTTAATGAAGGATTAAGTGTCTAGGGATTAAGTGACCGGACACTTTGAGAACAGTTGTCAATTTTGACAAATTGAGAACATCTTTTCTCTCTCTACCACCCCCGTGCTCGTCTTATCTCCCTTTTAACAGGAAACCAATTGAACCAATCTGTAATTTGCTTATATTACGAAATCAATGTCACTAGATAGACGATAACCTCTGAAATGATGGTCTTGTCGTACTGGTCCTTAGAAAAGACGTAACCCGCTGGACATGCTTCTTGTACTGCAGTACCGTTAGTGACGTCAGCGTCCACGACCTTTTCGTCCACCCACTGGACTCCTGTCAGTCTGTAAAGAGTGCTGTTCACAGAATACCGCTTGCATCCTTCTCCCTCCGGAATCAAGAGATCTTTCAGCTGCGATTGGTTGACGCCATACCACGTGGCGTTGACGTCACTGAAGGAGCAGTAGAACTCGGGTACGGCTCCCAAGAAGACCATGTTAAGCGCGTGCCACGCGTACAGGACGGCGAAGCCACAGACCAGGAGCAGGTGCACTCGCTGGTATAAACCAAACTCCCCCACTACTCGCAGGGCGTCGTCCAGATGCATGCTGGGGAAAATAACTGAGAGAGAACATTTGTTATTCCCTAAACATCTTCTATTTGACTTCTCACCTCCATTAAAAACTATTATTTCAAGTTTGTCACTAGTCTTAACAGTAACGGCAACAAAAATATAGCATTTTTTTTAATCGTCGATGCATCATGCATGCATGAAGATATATCCATGGATGGAGTATGGAAATATTGTGCACAGATACGTTCTGTATAAAAGGTAGACGCTGCTTTATCCAGAAAAATTAAAAAAAAATTAACGAAAAAGATAATTATGCAAAAAATCAAGTTTTGCAAGCAGAAAGTCATTATTTGCTATGAAAAAATAACTACATCAACAGATTATGAAGAAAGGTATAGTTGTTAGCAAAACCTGAGATTAAATATCACGTCTCGTTTGAGAGAGAAAGCGAGCAGGAAAAAATCATTTATTTAAAGAAACAGAAAAAAACACGCAAGAGCTTGCTTCGCACTTGACTGTAGTAGTTTCCATTCATATCCGTGTGAGCTGTCAGTCAGTCTATAAAACCTTGCAGTTCTCTGTTGGTGCCTTCTATCAGATCTTTGTCGTCTACAGAGCGTAGGTTACAAATCGGCCTTACGACGATGGAAATGGAAGTATGATGGGCACTGATGACTTCACACTTGATGTTCTCCAAAAAATATGTTGATCAACACAGATAATAAGGGACACCCATGAAGAACACCTACTGTCATGTGAATGAAATCTTCCATTAGATAATTCAGCAGTGCTGCGTTCGCTGAGCTGTTGTATTGTTGTACTGCTATTTGACTGAGCCGAGAACCTATTCGATGTTAAGTTTTCGCATCACATGTCATAGCCTCTCGTGCCAGATTCTGTTAAAAGCCCTTTTAAAGTCTATTAAGTTGTGACTGACACGATGCTGATGCTGAAGATGTTTATCCAGATGCTACAGCTGAAGACCTGCTCAGCTGAACTCTTGCTGCTAGCAGAAGAACAGGCTGGCTTCAGACCACGTAGATGCACAGTTGAGCAGATCTTCAACTGTCGTCTCCTTATTGAAAAGCATCTTCAGCACCAGCTGGACCTTTACCACAACTTCATTGACTTTAAAAAGGTATTTGACAAAGTCTTACACAGGGGCTATGTGATGCAGAAATTCAACATCGAAGACGGCCTCGTCCAAGTCGTTGAAGCGCTGTATAATAGCTTAACGGGTACAGAAATGTTGAATAACCAAATAGGAGCTTACTTTCACACCACAGTAGGGGTACGTCAAGGATGTCTTCTATTACCGGTGCTGTTTAATATCTTCTTGGAGAACACCATGCTCGAAGCTCTTCAGGACCATCATACTTCCGTTTCAATTGGTAGAAGACCAATCTGCATCCTATGCTTTGCAGATGACATAGATCTGTCAGCAGGTATTAATAAAGAATTGCAAGATCTCACCAATAGAATGACAGACAGCTCAAATGCACATGAAGTGGAGACCAGCACTAAAAAGAGCAAAGTTATAATCAATAGCAGCGGCAAAGCAGAGATCGATATGAAAAGGGTACAGGTCGAAGAGGTAAGCAGCTTCAAATATTTGGGAGCCACCCTCTCCAATACGGCAGCACCACGCTAGATATCCGCATCAGGATCGCAACAGCAACAGCGGCAATAGCTTGTCTAGATAGGATCGGGTATAGCCATAAGATACGGTTCACTACCAAGAACCAGCTGTACAAATTCCTGGTAGTGCCGATCCTGCTCCGGAAAGGAGAATCCAGGCATTCGAGAACAAGTGCCTGGGGAGGCTGCTCCGGATTTCATACAAAGAATATAAAACCAACGACTTTGTAAGAAACAAGATTGCAACACTGGTAAGACACCAGGAACCTCTACTTTTAACAGTCAAGCGACGTAGTCTGGTCTTCTTTGGCCACGTGACCCGGCATGACACCTTGTCGAAGACTATCCTTCAAGGCACCTTGGAGGGAAGCCGACACCAATGTGGTCAGAGAAAGAACTGGCTTACGAATGTCAAAGACTGGACTGGTCGTCCTGTACAGGACCTGCTCACTATCGCCCAAAATAGGCAAGAGTGGCGGGCCCATGTGCTCCCCTCAACGCCAGGTGCCGGTCAAAGGACGACTGACTGACTGATTGACATATCCAGAAAGACGAGACTGGCTCATGTAGCATGGCTCCCATTTCATCGTCTAGATTTCATTCTGCTACCTACGATGCAAATGTGTTACTTCGGGAAGAAGCAGTCATGTCAAAGCGGGTGCTGTTCAGTCTGATCTTCTCCTTAACTCAAATCGTTCCTTCAGCAAAGCTGAGATCAGTTCGCTTGTCGTAACATACAGTGGAAACAGTTATCAACACAAAGAGCACGAAAGAACCCCCTTATAGTCAGGTTTGCGTACGACCTGCTAAGCACTGATGATTTTCCCGTCAGAAACCAATTAAAAATGAAATAGCCTCATTTCAAACTTCTCTGTCATGGAGAGACAAAAACAATCAGCTACTTTCTCCTTGTGGTCCCATGGTTCCTTATATTCTTTCAACACTTACTGTTGAATTGCCATCACAAACGCGTGCATTAAAATAGCAGTATAGTTATATTTATTTCATTCTTAACATGTTTTTACTATTTAGCTGTTGACAAGCAATAAAGAGGACAGTTTAATGCACATGAATATACACATACTCAAAACTATGACTATGAACAATTAAGATTAATGCCAAGATTTCATGTGATGTAACTGCATGCTTTACAAGACGAAGAGTTTGAGTACTCACACTCCAATCAGACCACCTCTCCGGAAACCAACCGCGTACAAGCAATAACTGAGGAGGAAGACTCACTATTTCTCGATGCTACTCCAGCTGGTGGCGGTCATCGACTGTGAGTACTCACACCTTTATGCAGACCACCACCTTAGTTCTTTTCGTAAAGCCACCGTGTACAATCAACAGCTATATTTTTTCAAGGTAGGGAGAAAGACTCACTACTGCTGATACTGATTTTCTGATGGCGGTGGAAGCTACAACATCTGTGTCTACAATCCCGTTGCTTAACCGGAAAACCTTTGGCAGCTTGGTTCTACCCATATCAAATACCTGGGGTCCACTCATGTTTGGTTCATGCGTGGCTAAGTACGGTTATATTGCGTTATTTTATCCTAACCTACACCCACAAGAAAGTTTTAGTACACTGACACTTTAGTCGGTAACAGTCCGTTGTCTGTATAACAGGTCGACACGTTCTGACACGTCTAGCATGGCTGGTCACAAACTATTGGATTACATCCCTCTACCTTTCTTGCAAGACTAAATGGTGCCAGTCGTTCTCAGTTTATGTGCTTATGGTGATACAGTCTATCGATGTGCATATCCATTTAATAATATATACACTGAGACTTAATAGCGATCGCTAGATCCTCAATTACATATCAAATGACAAAGTCTTCATTATTTTCTAGAGATTCTAACAAAGAATAGCTTGGTGTTGAATATTGCTATGAGTATATCAGACAGCGGTAGTTCCAGTGTAAATGTTTTTGCAGCTGGTAACTTCTTCATCAGTCCAGAACCCGCATAAACTAACATTCAGACTGGAAAATACGTCATCCTTGTATATCACTTTCCAATGCGGGTACGTTGATCCACCTAACAAGTCGTGGTTTTCTTCTTTGAAGAAATGAAGTAACGTTCCTACTGTAACAGTTCCTCCCAATCCAACTGCGCGTGAATTTGGCTGATTTTTGGAATCAATTTAAAAATTGTAATCGCCAGAAAAAAAGCCGTTTCTTCCTGCTACTTTAGAAGAATCCGGTCAAAATGTGAGTAGTGTAGAAAGCTGGCAGAGGTGCGCAGAAGTCAGTGAGTTCGAGTTAGCAAAGGACGCGCTGTAGTCTCAAGAAATACATTCTTTAAAAGTCGATGTTTTTCTACTTCTTTATGTGTACTTCTGTTAGACACATGGATTGTTTTGTGTGAATGCACAGTTCAACCTCTGTACTGTGACTGGTAATCAGTCCCTATAGAATTAACATGAACTTTTTAATGAAGTTGTTAGTAATAATTTCTGTAAATATTGTGTTTGCTTATACTACGGTCTTCTCTTGTTCAGGAAGATTGCATTTAGAGAACACTGAAATCTCCTTTTCTTGATTTAAAATGGATAAGCTGTCATTTCCTTTGGAAGTAGTTCTGCTCTTGCAGCACGCAATGCTGAAACAAATTCACAAAATCCAATTTATCTGAGAAAACAAAAGATTGATTATAAATTTTGGAGGGGTTAGATTTGCCGATATAAACCAGACATTACCACATGATATTGTGTATAGTCAAAAATTCCAATTAAAATTATATTCCAAGGAAAAATAGAAAATGATAATTTATGTCTTAAATCATCAACTTTTATAAATACTGTTTGTTGTGAGGCAAACCTTGTGTGGTGAGTTCATTTTGACGTACAGAGGTTTTATTTTCTAGCGTGTGATGTTTAATCATTTGGTTAAGCTGTGAATGGTAGTCGCTATTGAACTTAACAAAAATACGGTGATCATTTTATTAGTGGTAACAAAAGGAGTGCAATAGAAGAGTTTGTTTACCAGTTCTCCCCATAGTCAACATCTTCTAGAAATTGTGGTAGAGGGCGCCCCGCTGTCTCCGGAAGTAGAAAAGCCAGGGCCGCTGCCAACATGGACAAACCTCCGAACAGCATCATGGGAAGAAATGGAGCTATGGCGGCCGACTCCAGTATCATGGGGGCCAAGATGCCGCCAATCCGAGCTGACATGGAGGAGACTCCCATGCCGATATTTCTGTCAAGTAAATACAGTAAACGACAGTCAGCTGCTTGGAATGGTGGCTTTAGAGAGTGGAGTAAACACGAGATATGTGCCAGGAATATTGTCTTCAGGACTACATGTGTGTTTGCACTTCTACTAAATCTTTCTGGCGACAGCTGGGTGCCGTTGTGCGTCCGCATCGATGTGTGGTACAAGGTTGGTGGAAAAAAAAGATTTGTTTGAATGTCCAAGAACATCAATTTAGATCTTTTTCTTATAGAATATTTTGTTGGCTTAACTACCCCCCTGCTCAAACTGAACTCGCTTTTGGTTACGACGAGAGCCACTGTTTGTGAAACAGTTACAATAACAGGCTGGTAAAGTGAGTTGTGGGAGAGATGGTACACGATAAGGTGTTACATCAAGAAATTACGCAGGAAATCATTTTCTCTCGAGTGTGTGTGTGTGTGTGTGTGTGTGTGTGTGTGTGTGTGTGTGTGTGTGTGTGTGTGTGTGTGTGTGTGTGTGTGTGTGTGTCATTAGGTTGGAGGCAGATACCTCTGCTGAGGTGTTCGAGTGTGTTTACTTCACCACAGGTGGCGCTTACACCTTGTCTCTCTTTATGGTGTCTGCTTCCACTTAATCCCGTGATATGACAGAGTATCACATGTCTAATCCTGCTTTCGTTCGCCTGTTACCAATGACCCTTAAAATATTTTCGAAGATTATATAATTATAAGAATACGAAGATGAAGAAGAAGAAGCGCGAAAACGTGACAGGAATAATTGTAGTCAGGGAATGTAATTCTGTATGTCTAGCTGTATATCTAGCTGCGATGTAGCAGAAAAATGTCTCCATTAGTGCATTAATCGCTCTCATACATAAGAAGATTGACGTCTTGTGTTTGTCACTTACCGGATCACAGTGGGAAAAATTTCGGCAGCTGCCAGATAGATGATCCCATACGAGGTAGTGATGCCAAATTTCCCTACCATTGCCAAAGAGACCGTAAGAGTTTTGAGATCTGGAAAAAGCTAAAAGCAATGAACAAAGTTGCAACACTGTGAACATACCGAAAACAATAGACTGTGATGACTAATATCAACAAACCAATAGAGAACATGGTCATTTACTTCCGGGGACGAGTCAAGGGCGCTGACTGACTCGTTTTCTCGTAAACAGGAGAGCATGCAATTGAAGTCAGATGATTCGGGGATGATTTTCACATTTCTTATTATATTCGCTTCCTTTGAGCACCCAGGTACTTTCAAAAGGTTTGGCTTTATATTCGGAAAGTCGATTCAGATACAACTGTTTACGCAATCATCTTGGACAATAAGAACTTGACTAAACACGAAAATAGTTCATTTTTTTTACAGACAATCATTAAAATAAACAGAACAAAACGGAGACGCACACAAGACGGGGCTTAAATGTAGAAAGTCGAGTCCATCATCTTTCTGGTTCAGTAGACTCAATGCAGTTCTTTGTCCATTAAAGAATTCTTTGAGAACTTCCGCTAACAACAGACAAAACTACACCGCAAAGCAAGCAGACGACGGAGACCACACGAGTATGACTGTAGAAGGGATCAGGGAATTTTCTGGTGGTGGGGCTTATCATTGTTAAACTGATAAGATGGAGTGCGACGATAAGGAGGAAACTCTTAGTGTACACACACGCGCACGCATGCACGCACACACATACATTCCTTAACAAATAGAGCGACCAGCTTTATAAATCCAAATGGGCAATTATAACTTGGGGAGACTGCTCACTTACAAAAACAACGAACACTATTATCTGTAAATCATGTAAATACATGTAAATTTTGCTGCTTCTCTGATCAGCCGATCGGACAGAGATGCTAAGATTGGCCCCACACTTTCGACGACCATGTTCAGCCCCCATCCCTACTCACCGCTTGATGTCTTGGGAATCAGGCTCGCCGCGATACACGCCACCCCGCCCACAACCATGGTGACGATGAGCGGCAACCGGCGACCCACCCGGTTCAGAAGCAGAATGCACAGTATGCTGGCAGGTATCTCCACGGCTCCTGCTAAGCAGAAGTTGAGGTAGGGCGAGCCGGCCAGGTTCTCTGTGTTCAGAGACAGGCCGTAATAAACAAGGGCGTTGACGAGCCTGTGGAAAAAAAGAAAACGTGAGAATGAGCACACACTACTCACCCTCAGGCTGTGGTGAAAAAATGAAATGCAAACACCGTAGATGAGCGCGTGTTTATGTAGTTAAGGGCACGTGACACGGTACGAACAAGTACAATGAAACAGGGAGAAAATCTGGACGACAGCGACTACTGACCTGTCAGCAAAAGGAAGTTGCTCGAAAGCTTGTTTTGTGACATGTGTCCTGCACACGCGAACCCCTTGTGAGGGTGTAGGGAAATAGATCCCTACCTACTCTGCCTTCACCCTAGCCAGGGGCAGATAATATTTCTATTTCTGCTTTTCTTCCCACTCCCTTCCATCTCTACTACTTGTTTTCCTTATTTTTCTTTCCTTCTTTTATTATTTAAATTATTAATTGCTCTAGGTCATCAGTTAAAGTCGTCCATTCATTTATTCATTCGACCGTTGACTGGTACTGGTTGATGGGCGATAGTGAGCAGGTCCTACAGGAAGGCAGTCCACTCTTTCACGTTCGTAAGCCAGTTTTTCCTCTGACATCCGATGTGTCTACTTCCCTCCAAGGGACTTTGAAGGACAGTCTTCCCCGTGAAACAGGTCTTTGACGGTTGCATCCTCGTGGAAAAAAATATACAGCACCAGCTGGATACATTTCGAGGAGGTACTTGGGAGCCACCATTTTTAAAGATGATAGCTCTGCGACAGTCGTCTAAATCAGGATCGCAACAGCAACGGCAACAAAGACCAGACAGGACAGGTTATGGAGAAGCGATTCCGTTAGGTTTGCCATGTGGGACAGACTGTACAAGTCCCTCGTTGTCCTAGTACTGTTGAACAGCAGTACACTACAGGGGCGTAAGCTAGCCTAGTTCAGTCGTCATCCGGGACGACACTATCAGCCGCTGTGTCTAACCAGTTTTCCTCCGACGACCAGACCCAACGGAGCAGTATAACCATTCGTCGGTTGGTACCAGTCAATGAATGAATAAATGAATAAATGAAACAGTTGGTCCGCAAACACAAACTTCATTGAATATCGGTCGAAATATATAATAGAACCCTAACTATTATAGCCCTCCATCATAAAGACACACATAATCATATGACATAATTTCTGCAGTGTAGGACAGCATACAAATCCAGTTTTGCCGTCAACATTTGGACAATAACCAGGCTTTGTTCGATTTTGCCTTAGTATCGTCGTGTGCAGCCGGCCTTACTCAGCGACTGCATGGCCACCCACCAGTTGAACCAGACGTTGAGTGAGAGGCAGGCCATACGCCGAGTGCGCAGACAGTCCAGCACGGTGTAAGTGCGCGTGGTCTTGAGGCTGGGGTCGTCCTGCAGACTCTTGACCAGGTCCTCGGGCAGCGCCTTGCCGTTGCGTCTGGCCACCGTCTGCAGCACCCGCCGCGCCTCCTCCGTCTTGTCGTGCGACAACAGCCAGCGGAGGGACTCAGGAAGCAGCCTGGTGCACCACATGCAATCATCTCAGCGGAATTCCACGTGTGCATATGTATATATACATACGTGATTATATGTGTGCATGCGTGCCTGCACGCGTGCGTGCGTGCGTGCGTGCGTGTGTGTGTGTGTGTGTGTGTGTGTGTGTGTGTGTGTGTGTGTGAAAGAGAGAGAGAAAGAATGGGGAACAGCGCGCGCGTTTGCATATGAATTGTAGACATCAGCATACTGTTCGCAATCGTTGATCGTCAGTGTCCTGTGACCCATGTAAACTTCACAAATCTTAATTCAGTACTAAAAGTAGCGTTCGTCAATATTCTACTTAGGGAGTAACCTTCACATATCTCCAAGATAACAAATCAAACCAATTAGTCTGTACACACAGACACGAGGGACGCTACTTACAGTCTATTGGTCGGAAGCAAAGTGGACGTCTTTGATCGCAAAGAACAGAAAAGTAGAACACAGCCACGGCCCCCGGACACCCAGAATAAGTGGGCGGTTAAAAAATCAGTATCTAAGGCTTGAAAAGCAAGTCTGGTTGGTGCTGTTGTAACATTACCTAGATACGTCAAAGAAAAAAATAACAATTTACATTTTTCCCCATCCCTCGTTAACAAGTAACTGTTTTAGTACAGACTGCGGCTTCACGCACCACCAGTAAGACACGAAGAGCAGCGCTGGAGCTGTGATGGCGACCTCCAAGTATCTCCAGTTCCGGATGAAGTATGCGATCCCACCAAGAGCCATGAAACCCAGGCTGTAAAATATTTTGATCACAAACCCGGCTACGACTCTGTACTTGGGACCAACCAGCTCCGTGGCTGAAACATTGAATAGACTGCGTTGTTAGACAGGAAGTAATGTCTCTGCAAGTGTAGCTGTGTGTGTGTGTGTGTGCGTGCGTGCGTGCGTGCGTGCGTGTGTGTGTGCGTGCGTGAGTGAGTGAGTGCGCAACAACGTGATGTTATTTCTTTCCGCAGTCATTTCATTTGTCTTGTAGCCTTATTAGCTGCCATATCGTACGTGTTTGAAGTTGACTGTTACCCTTATCCCTGCTCTAATTAGAAACTGCTCAAATAATATTTTTAACTATAATGTGTCAATGCTTATATCTAAACAGTTTCACGCTCAGAACGTGCGCAAGTATTTTTCCTGAGAAGCTGCTTTTAGGTTTTTGTTAATGTTTCATTTTCTCCTTTTTAAATCTCTAAGTTTAGAAAAAGATGAAAAAGAAAGGAAATGTTTTCCTGATGATGGATCAATGGAACACTTTAGAACTGTTATAAAAGGAAGCTGACGAAATTCGCAGAGTATTTTGTTTCATTAATTTATTCACTCGTTCATTAATTTTTTTATTGATGCCAGCTGACGTCCAGTTTAGGTTAGTGTCAGGAACGCAGGGAAAGTGTGGACATGTCACACACAACACACACTGACCTCACAGCGTTCTTCACGTGTCCTTTCACACAACAAAATACAAAGACCTGCACATGGGCTCGAACGTTTCTATTAATCGGGTGAACGTAAATATATACTTTACTAAATAACAACAGAAAACTTCAGCACAAATATTCTACACTGAGTTTGCACCGAAACAAATATATCTAAGCAGTTTATATTAAAGTCCTTCAAGTTCTCTCTTCTTCTGTTGTTGGGGGGGGGGAAGGGTCGACACGGCAAACAGTTCCCCTCTTTCAGTCTTGCTCTCTGGCGTTGATCATACGGACAGCCTACATTCACCAAATAACTCCGACAGTCTAACGGCAGACAAATGATCAAGTCAATAAAAATTCCACAGTAGGTAAATCCACACAGTTCTACGATCTTCTCAAGAGATCACACAGCAGTTGAGAAAATTTATAAATCGAGGAACCACACAGTTAATATTTCTCCACACAGTTACTCTTTCTCCATACAGTTAATATTTCTTTACACCGTTAATATGTATCCACACAGTTGCTATTTCTTCACACAGTTAATATTAATCCACACAGTACTATTAATTCCAACCTCTGTACCAAATTCCTCTTTCTCCCCAGACTCTCACGTCTGCTTCCTCTTCCAATTTCTAAACAACGCCCCCTATCAACATTCAAACCAGGGGTCATAATCGCTATTCAATCAAGGGCGACAACCTCGTTACTTCGACGTTCATGGGTGGTAACACATGTTCATAACATTCCTCCCCTCCTACAAAAAAAAAATGTTCACATTTTTGCCTAACTATAATAGAACTGTTACGTTCTAACGAAAAGATTATCTGACAGCCCTATGGAATTTCTTGATCCATTTCAGCCCTTGATAAGGCATCGGCTAATTTATTAGTGGTCCCCTTAATCGGCTGAATATCAAACTTAAACTCCTGGAGGGCTAAAGCCCACCGCATCACTCTGGCATTCTTATAAGGATTAGATGTGAGGAAAGATAGGGGCTTGTGATCAGTATGTAGGGTAAACTGTCTCCCATACAAATATCTAGACAGCTTCAGAACAGACCATACTATGGCTAAACACTCTCTTTCTACTGTGCTGTATCTCTTCTCTCTATCCAGTAATTTTCTACTCACATATATGACGGGTAAGAAACTGTCATCATGGGGTTGGAGCAACACTGCCCCTAGCCCTACTGCACTAGCGTCAGTCTGCAGTAAGAACGGCAATGTAAAGTCTGGTAGCCTCAGAATGGGATAGCTTGAGAGGAGAACCTGGATCTTTTCTAAAGCAGATTTACACTCTGAAGTCCATTGAATAGATCTGGGCCTGTCTCCTTTCACGAGATCCGATATCGGTGCAATAACTTCAGAGAAGTTAGCGATGTATCTTCGGTAGTAGCTAATGAGTCCAATGAGAGATCGAATCTGTTTCTTAGACCTAGGAGTCTGGATGTCAAGGATCTTTTGAATAAGGGATCGATCAGGTTTCATTATCCCTCGTCCTAACTGATGGCCTAGGTATAATATTTGTTGATAGCCGGCGTTGATTTTCGAAGGCCTGGCTGTCAGTTGGAATTTGGCTAGAGTCCTCAATACTCCTTGGAGATGCATTAGATGACTTTCCCAATCATCACTTCCGGTGAGTAAATCATCAAAGAAATGACGAGTGGCGTGTTTTTCCAAGTGTAGTAGGTCTTCTGGTTTAATCATTTCCTTGAATATATCGGTTACTTGTTCACTTTTTTTGCACTTCTTTATAGATTTAGACAACTCTTCTGCTGTGGTATCCAGTTCACGACGATAGGCGATGAAAGTGTGTTTAAAGTTTTTTTTTTTTTTTTTACAAGAGCAGATGGTGTTGCTGTTTTTCTTTTCTTGCGAACTCTCGTGATTTTCATCCTTTTGTTCTTGCCTACCAGTTCGAAGCTCAGCAGTAGGTATTGTAACTCCTTGAAAAGTGTTACATTGGAGTCCTCTACAAATGCCTGTTCTTTCTTGGTTGTCCCCAGCCCTGTTATGGGTTCTGTGAAACTCTTCTGATGGATTTCACGATCTTTTGACAAGATGCCAATGAGTATCTTCTTCTCTGCTATGTCTTCTACTAACTGGCGTTTCAATCCCAGATATTCCTTTTGAGTTTCTCTCCTATCACCAAGTCTTTGTTCGAATTCTCTCATTTGCTTTGTCAAACGTTCCACGGCTCGGTTAGCCTCCACACTGTTTAATTTCTCGACTTCCAGAGATCCTTTCAGGTCTCTAACACGAAGCTTTAAGCTTTCTGAGTTGAATTTCGTTTCCAGATGAGCTGTTTTTTCTGCCTCGATGTTTCCTTCCAGAGAATTCAATCTTGTGATAGTATTATCAAGATCTTTCCTGAGTCTTTCCTCTCGTTCCTTGAAGGTTCTGATATCTGCTGAGGCTTTCAGTAGGTCATCACACTGATGCTTACGTCTCAACTCCAATTCATGAATCTTTTCTTTCAACTCACCAATGGTCGACTTCTGTTGTTGGCACAGTACAGCCAATCGATCTCTTTTCTTTTGGTTAACATCCATCTCGGCCTTGAGTTGAGCAATTTCTTTGTCCCTGATCTCTAACGGCAGTCTACACTCACGACCTTCTGCATCTTCTTTTATGTTCTCTAGTGAGGAATCGCTTTGCTGTAATTCCATTCGGTTGTTCTTCTTTATATTCCATTGAACTGGTGGTAGAGTTAGGGGTTGAGGTCCCTGCATCTGGCGTTGGAATTGCGCGCGTGTGGTAACCGCTGCTGTTGGTTCTGACTCTTTCTCTTGTACATCAAATACCACCCGTTTTGTACCTCTCGTGTTTCCAATGATTAGATCGACAACTGGATTTTCGATGACACAACATTTCAGGTCTCCATTGAAGAAAGGTGTCTCTACTGGAACACGTGCTAGAGGGAAGGTTTCAACCTTTCCACCAAAGGTAATACAAGATTGTTTCCCGTTCAGTCGGTCCTGTGGTTGAACCAAGGAGGCTCGTATACCGGAGATGGTTGCACCTGAGTCGCGTAGCACCTTAACTTGCTGTCCCCTAATCCGTCCTGGATACAGATGTAGTTTACCCAATTCTTCCTCGTCGGTGACTGAACACATAATAGCAACATTGGCTGGGGTTGGGTTGCTCTCATTTTTCCAATTTCCATTTGTGTTATCTTGGGGTCTATAGCTTGGACAAACCTTCGCTATATGTCCAAGTCCTCCACAGTTGAAGCAACGTCGTGGTGGTTTCCAACGATCAGGATGACAAGGGCTGTTTCGATCATATATGGTCGTTGGTGCTTCCTTCGGAACTGTTCTTATTGGTGGGGAGTGGGGTGGAGTCCTCCATGATTCATTCCTTCTGTAGGGAGGAGTATTTCGTTGTCTTGAAGATCGAGGAGAAGTAAATTGGTGTCTGTCCTGCTTTGGGCGAGCTGGCGGTGAAGAAGGAGGAGTGGCTTGTCCCACATTTGCGAACATGATAGTTTCTGTTCGTCTTGCCGGAGATTTCTGGGGGTGTGCTTGGCGATAACGTTCAGCACTGTCAATCATTTCATTAGCGTTCTGAAAATCTCTTTCTCTCAGAAATACGGCTAAATCTCTAGATACACTTTGCAGTATTTGTTCTCTGACTAGCAGATCATGCAATCCTTCATAAGTTTTTTGGACTTTGGATAAGTCAATCCACCTGTTGAACAATCCGATTAGTCGGGCTTGAAAAGAATGCATTGACTCTTGAGATTGGGGTTTCACCGATCTAAATTTTTCTCTGTATCCTTCGGCTGTGCACTGAAACTTGAGTAATAGTTCTCTTTTGAGCACATCATAATCCACGGGGCCCTGTACACATAGGTTATCATATAGCTGGAGGGCTTCTCCGTGAAAAGAAGTGGCGATTTGTAATGGCCAGATATCTCTGGTCCATTTAAGGGACTGCGCCTGAGCCTCAAATCGATTCAAAAATGCGTTGATATCGTCTTCGTCCTCTTTGAAGGCGGGGAGTTTATGTGTGAGTCCTTTTGGGGTTTGGTTCCCATTACTCCTCGTCGCGCTGGAATCGGTCTCTCTCTCTAAACGTAGTTTCTCTAATTCGAACTGACGCTCGGCCTCTCTTTCTCTTGCGGCCCTTTCAGCTTCTTTTTCTTTAGCTATCCTGTCAGCTTCTTTTTCTTTATCTAATCTTTCTGCTTCTTTCTCTCTGGCTAATCTTTCTGCTTCTTTCTCTCTGGCTAATCTTTCTGCATATCTGTCCTGCCTTTCAATACACTGAAATACATACTTTGTAAGGGCTTCTTCTTTCAATCCCAACAGTTGTCCTTCTTTCATAAAGTCGGCTACCTCCCTAACGGATTCAGCCATGGTTAACACCTCTCCAACACAATTACTCTACTATGTTTACAAAAAGGGAGCACCCTACTATCAAAGCTTCTAATAAGGCAGAAAATACAACCAGAATTCTAATAAGTCTAAGCTACTGGCATGTCAACATCAATCAGGCAAAACAAAAATTATCTTCAAGGAATGCAACTGGGTTACAAAATAACATCAATAGCAGTCTTAACTTGTTCAAAACTAGTCACTCAGATTTCTAGATCTATTAACAATCCTAAAGTACCGTACGAGTACATCAAAATAATCCAAGGGCGACAACTTATTCAAACATCCAATGATTTCACATAAATTAATAACGGAACACGCAAGGCCCAGAATTATTTTTTTTTTTTTTTATAAAAATAAAACAAGACAGATAACTACAGGATAGAGAACATCCACTCTCACTTTCGGTTTCTGCATACACTTTCACACAGAATAGTGAGCTTGGAAAATAAAGACGAGAGGCAAAGTAGAAACAGAGCTAATTCCTTACTACGGGTAGAACTTTACACACCCGTAGACCCGTGAAGCTGGAGACGGGGAAACTGCACCACGCCCAACATGTAACACTTAAACACTGAGCAAATATAAATAAGTACAACCGCTTTGCAAAATTCTCAAAGATAAATAATTAACTGCCAACCTTCTACCACTAAGTCCCAGGGGAATCACAAACACTGAATCGAAGACCCACTTTCACCCGACTCTGTACCGAACGAAACAAACCCACGACAGATCACGTCGGGGTCACCAATGTCAGGAACGCAGGGAAAGTGTGGACAGGTCACACACAACACACACTGACCTCACAGCCTTCTTCACGTGTCCTTTCACACAACAAAATACAAAGACCTGCACATGGGCTCGAACGTTTCTATTAATCGGGTGAACGTAAATATATACTTTACTAAATAACAACAGAAAACTTCAGCACAAATATTCTACACTGAGTTTGCACCGAAACAAATATATCTAAGCAGTTTATATTAAAGTCCTTCAAGTTCTCTCTTCTTCTGTTGTTGGGGGGGGGGGGAAGGGTCGACACGGCAAACAGTTCCCCTCTTTCAGTCTTGCTCTCTGGCGTTGATCATACGGACAGCCTACATTCACCAAATAACTCCGACAGTCTAACGGCAGACAAATGATCAAGTCAATAAAAATTCCACAGTAGGTAAATCCACACAGTTCTACGATCTTCTCAAGAGATCACACAGCAGTTGAGAAAATTAGTAAATCGAGGAACCACACAGATAATATTTCTCCACACAGTTCTACGATCTTCTCAAGAGATCACACAGCAGTTGAGAAAATTTATAAATCGAGGAACCACACAGTTAATATTTCTCCACACAGTTACTCTTTCTCCATACAGTTAATATTTCTTTACACCGTTAATATGTATCCACACAGTTGCTATTTCTTCACACAGTTAATATTAATCCACACAGTACTATTAATTCCAACCTCTGTACCAAATTCCTCTTTCTCCCCAGACTCTCACGTCTGCTTCCTCTTCCAATTTCTAAACAACGCCCCCTATCAACATTCAAACCAGGGGTCATAATCGCTATTCAATCAAGGGCGACAACCTCGTTACTTCGACGTTCATGGGTGGTAACACATGTTCATAACAGTTAGTCAACCTCTACCGGTCATCTAAGGGATCTGGACATTGGTTGACGAGTCTCGCCACTTAGGTCTGTCATTTCTACGGCACTGCTTCTCACTCCACTACTCTTTAGCTGCCTCCATGACTTCAGCTTCAGTCTCAGGTCATGGCTGATGTCTGTGTTGGCTTCGATATGGATATGAGCTTGCTTTCGTGTTGATGTTGACGGTTTTTAAACTCTGTGATAGCCCCTTACTAATTCAGTCAATAAAATCAGTTGATTTCCTGTTTGAACCGAAACCTCGAGAGAGTCACCAGATGACCCCCTCGATTCTTTGTTGGGATGGAGGGTATTGGCGGTGAGTCTGTGGCTTTGTTTCACTGGCTGCTCATGTTGGCCTGAGACACGAGTTTGTCTTGTGTCATCTACTGGCGACCAGTACATTCCAACGAAAAACGAAATCTGCTTATAAACAATGGTAAACAATGCAATGCAATCTCTATCAATCTTTCTCGATCAGTCAATGTAACGTCTATGTAAGATTCTCTTACAGAGTGTGAAGGAAACAAGGAAAGCCCCTGTGTGGGCGGCGCCTTGCAAAAAATACATGGCTAGGAAGACGGTCATATTCGGCGCAGCAGCTGCCACGCCCCCTGCTAACATCAGCATGGCCACGCCTACAAAAAACATAGGCCGACGCCCGAATCTGCCAAAACAAAGACAAAACTTTAGAGGGATTTCAGTATGAAGACAGGACGTTCAGTGTTACGGCAAAAGTCAACATTCCCAATCTCATGACTAATTTGTAAGAACAATAAAGAGTATACAATGAAGAGTAAAGTTTTCTGACGATGAACAGGACTCAGACTTTTTTACCCCAGGCCTGATATTTCATGCAGAAATATACGTCGATGTAAAAGTGATAAAGCTTATGTTGAACAGAACATGGACTCGTTCCGCTTTGCCTCCCCTTTCCAAGGTAAAGGTGTTGGAGATCTCGCTTTTCTCGACGGTGCCCATCTCCTCTCCTTCGCTGCTTTACCTTACCCAATCCTCTCAGGAGTCGACTGTGGGAAGTTTGCTATTGTACTCAGGTATCGAACCTGCGCACCTCTCAGTTCGTAAGCCAGCGCTCTAATCACTTGGCTATCCGCTTAGCCCCACTGCCTTAGGAAGTATTATATTCTTTAGCTAAACATGTAAGCAAACAGGTATACTTTTCTGTAACTGGTGTTCTCGTCACGTGTACAATTATTTTAAAGTAAAAAAGCCAAGGTATTTGTTGGAAATAGATTGTTCGAGGAGGCTATTGTAAGCCTTAGATAAAGTCGGAACTATTTTTTCTGAAAATGATGCATCGGACATTTTTGACTGACACGTCTTACACCTATGGATAAGATGTGATTACGCAACTCTTCAAACGGAGATGAAAACAGTTCCCGATAAAACTTACTGCCACTACCACAATGCATGCTAATCATGAGGACTGGTACCTCACCTGTCAGAGAGCTGCCCGAACACTACAGCTCCAGCCAACCTTCCAGCAAAGAACACGGACTTGGAGGTACTGCGCCAAAATTTCTTCGTGCATATCAATTCAAACTGAAATATATATATATATATAGTGTCAATATATACTCACATAAAAATTATAAATACGCTCGTATATATACATGCGTGTGTAAGTATATATAAATATATAGATTATAAAGACACGTAATATGTGCGAGGGTGGGCTAATACGTTTTGCCACTAATTGCATATCAAATAAATGCAAAAGATTTTTCAGTAAAATAAAGTGATTAAAGTCAATTATTTTCAAAGCTGCATACGTATTTTTGAACAAAATCACCATCATGCATTTTAATATACTTTCGCCAACGTTGCACTAGTTTTTTATCTGTCCTTTAAAATAATAACGGCGTTTTATTTTTGACACAATTATTCTCACTGTAGACTTTCACTCTTTGTCAGGCCCTTTAACTGTTCCTTTAGTTTTGAGTGGAAATCATTAGGAGGGTGGTCAGGGTTATGCGGTGCATGGGGTGACGCTGAAAAGTTCGGGAGTTGAACTTTCTTTTGTTGCTGCCTTTTTGTGTGAGGCTTGGCGCTGTCATGAGGATGAATTGATTCTGCTTTTTTAATTCAGAAATAGCTTCAATGTAAAGCTCAGATTTCATTGTTGTACTTTTTGCAAGAAAATCTACAAGAAAAACCCGTTCGGAATTCCAAGAAAAAGTCGACATGAACTTCCCAGCCTAGGGCTGAATTTTCAGCCAAATGTCTAAACACTCTTCTATTTCGATGTCCATTGTGTAGGAACTGTAACCATTCGTGTGTTTATTAAGGTCGAGTATGATAGAAGGGAGAAACCAAATGAAGAACCATGCACACGGAAGTGATGTATCTAAATGAAACTAAAAATATATAATTATTATATATCTATACTTAAAAAATGGCTAGATTGCTTGCCTGTTTACGTTCCACACAACATTATTATTATAAATAATACCTTTCTGTGGTAGTCTCTTTTCACTGGCTATGATTAAAAATTAATTTTGGCGAAATATTCAGATAATTTTGTGACAGTCGTTTCCCCTTGTCACCTCTCCTTTCCAACTGAAACAAGAAATAAAGCTCCAACAATTTTTTAATTAAACAGCAGCGATGCTAGTAGACAGTTAACCTCTGAAGTGATGGTGCTGTCGTATTGGTCTCTAGAAAAGACGTAACCCACTGGACATGCTTCTTGTGCTGCTGTACCGTTAGTGACGTCAACGTCCAGACCACTACTTTGGTCCACCCAGCGCACTCCTGGCAGCCTGTGGAGAGTGCTGTTCACAGAATACCGCGTGCAACCTCCTTCCTCTGGAACCAAGAGATCTTTCAGCTGCGATTGGTTGACGCCATACCACGTGGCATTGACGTCACTGAGAGAACAGTGGAACCGGGGCATGGCTCCTACGAAGACCATGTTGAAGGCGTGCCACGCGGACAGGACGGAGAAGCCACAGAGCAGCAGCAGGTGCCCACGCTGGTACCAACCGAACTCCCCCAACACTCGCAGGGCGTCGTCCAGATGCATGCTGGTTGAAAGATGACAGCTGAGAGAAAAAATTAATAATTTCTGAACCATCTTCAAGGTTATTTTTCACTTTCTTAAGAGTTAATTAGTGTGATGTGATTTTAAAGGCATTAGCAGCAAAATAATTGTATAATTGTTCTTGTTTTTATCGTCAGTGCACGGATGGACGGACGGACAGATGGATGGATGAAAGCAAATCTTTGCACATATTCTTTATGTTAGTTACTCTGGTGCCTTAGAGAAGGACACAAAATTGTTAATAAAAGAAATCTTGTACATACAATTTTGTAATTAAGAATGCGAGAAACAAATGACCATATTTATAAAAAAAAAAGAAGTTAATTTAAACAGACAAGCATGCAAAAATGTAGTTTTACGTAATCAGAACAAACCAAAGTAAGATATAAATAAATCTGAGAAATCTGTCCAGTAAATCGGAAATTATTTTTCCGCCTGTGATATTTCAAGTTTGATATCTCATAAAGGAAGCCTTCAAATTTTATAGAAGGAAATTAGGAGAGTATTGTATAATGGTTACTTTGAAGTTAAAACGTTTTAGTGTATTTAGTAATATACATCTTAAAATGGAGTAATTGAAATATAGTGTTTTTGTGCAAAATGACGAAGAGTCAAACTGCTTTTTCCAGATTTTGATCTGATTTTTCCAGTTTGTCTTTTTTTTTTTTTGCAAATTAGTTTTTCAATCACTTGAGTAGAAAGTCAATGTTGTTAAAAGTAGTCAGCAAAGAGTGGACATTCTTTGGAAAATAAATAGTTACTCAGTCAGTTCAGCAACCTTGAGTCATTTTATCAGTTATTCATTGAAACTCTTTTATCTTTTTCCTTTGTCTGCTAGTTCTACAGCTTGTCGTATAATGTCATGGGTGTGTTTTATAAGTGGTTTTAGACGTAAAGTTACGTATTTTTAATCTTACCTGGTATTGTACTATGCCGCACCGCTTATCTTATCTTGTACTGTATATATATATATATATATTTATATTGTTTTGTCTTTTGTTTCGTAACTGACCACACTTTCCCAGGTTATAATCCTTCTTTGAGATTAATAAAGTTGGTCATTTGTCATTTGGTCATATTGACTGTTTTTCAAGCTGTTTATGGGTGGATTTGCATGCAGCTGATAATAGTGAAGCAGCATTCAAAAATATTTCTCTTTTCCTCCTTTGGGAAGCATTATTTCGTAGCGTCTGTTGTTTCTTTGTTTTCACAAGTACAAAGTATTTAGCTACTTTTACATGCAGTTCAACTGTTCATCAAAACCTTTGCCGTTATGTTAACTTAATAGAATCAATCATTCTCCACATAAACCCAACCTAATAAGCCCAACATAGCTGATATATACAAAGCATAGCTAATAATTTATACTAGCAAACAACATGCTTCTCTAAACTACTTAACACAAAGTAATAAACAACAACTATGCATAAAGCTAAACGTATCATCGACACGTGCGCACTGTTTAGAAGTCAAAGCAAAAGCAACAGGAATTTCCACTTTCATTTACTCAACCATCTGGCGCTCAGAGAACTTACCCCAGTAGTTAACCGCAATCCTATCTTTCTGCAACTTCTCGAACAGAGTATGGAGATAAACAACACTTACTACCACACTGCACTCAGGTCAGTCTGGAACTCTGCTCAGAAACAAACCGGTACATTCAAACTCCGTTGAAGCAGTGGCTTCTATCTGATGCACTAGTGTGTCCAGTGAAGCTACATCGTCAAATATTCAGCCCATCCGTGTTGCACACTCACCTGTCATCTAGGCCCAAGTTCGGAGAAAGGATGCCAGCCACGCAGAGTTGTCTTTAATGACACACCGAGTGTAAGGAGATGGATGGAAGAGATCATTATTGTGTTATCAATTGTCACAACGAAAATATAGAGAAAAAAGTTAGTATTCCGCTTACCTGATTTGTATATGTTGGAGAGATAGAAATTCTGGTTGCAAGTGATACAAAAAACAATTCGTGTCGACAACAAATTCAAGAGTTTGCGACCGACATTCCCTGTCAGGATTTCAGATACATGACCAGTCTTCAATCAGCCACATACCAACATCGCATCGTTGGTATTCAATCTGTAAAGTCAGTTAAGAGAAGGATTGCCAAGATGGGCAGAACCATGGCTTGCAGTGTGAATTTAAACATCTTTGCCAGGCTTAGAGAAAAAGCAGCAAAAGTTTTATGTTGTTGAAAGTCATGACTATAAACAGTTACAGAGGCCAAGGCCAGAGTGCCAGCTGACATTAAGTACAGACTTTATCAGACGGCGAATGTAAGAAACTGCACTTTACGTACAGCGTCAACTGGTTGTTGTGCAGTCGCAGGGTAAAAGCAGGGAAAATGACAGACTCGCCACATGTCACTGCTGCAGCTGTTAGTGATGTAGACCACAACAATTGTGTGACAGAGTCCAGAGTCCTAGTTCTGTGCGTGCCAAACACTGGCCAATCTAGCTCCCCCTCCCCGGTCAGGTGTTGGTCCCTGGCTAATAACACTTTTTGGTGGTGGTGTGGTGTGGGGGGGGGGGTTACAGGCCGAGTAGGGTTGGATATTCCGGGTCCCTACTAGTCACCCTCAGTAGCACTTAGCACTCAGTACTACATTTACGCCTCAACTGGAACACATGTCGACTTCCCTTCTGACTCGATCCTGCCTTTGCATCTCACGGCTACCATCGTCAGTCTATCGCCAGACACAGGATTAATAAACTGCAGTTCAACTTCGAGGAGTCTTAACACAGAGAGACAATACGAAAAATCAAAATTGATTAAAAACAAGAAAGGAAAAGTAGTCCTATGAAACATAAGATAATACGTAAATGATTACAACACGGAAAATACAACCCCCCCCCCCCACTCCTTTGTAAGTAAAGTCCCTAACCTTTCTTCTTTTTCTTTTAACCCTCGCTAGCAAACAAAATTCAGTCTCAGACCGTCAGCCGGTCAACACTTGAGGCTGTTTAAAATTACTGAAGGTGAGTAACAACACTGCCCTAAATCGAGGCACGCTTGGGATTACGAATTGGGGGCAGTAGGAAGAAAAACTGACTCAGTGAAGGGTGTTCACACTGCACTCTGTGCTAATGTCCTGAGGAATGTACAACTACAAGATGCTTCATGCAGACACCACATGTTGTCGGTATGTTGTTGGCGTATCTTCGTTGTGTGGTTTGTTTGTTTGCAGTCTTTTGTACACACAGCATTGAATTCGCACCCACACAGAAACTGCTCTCTACAATTATTGTTATTACTATTTCTACAACAGATTCACCCTGACATCCCTGTAACCAATCTAACGCGTGGATTTCACCATCGCTATCACGTCTGCATGTCGACAAACAACCAAAATGGCGGTCGCTGAATGGATCTCGCGAGGTGAGGTTTGTACCCTTGTAGACGGCGACAACGGTTGTGACGTCTAGTGCAGGGTCTGTGACGTCACTACCACCGATACAAGTTACCGTCCTTGGTCACAATCAGCTCTTCGTATTTTTCAAAAAGTGCACCTTACGTGTATCATGCCAGAATGTTCAGCAGCTGAGTGTCGATATCCAGTTTTGATTAAAGAAAAAGTAGAAACAGAATGTAGTCTCGTTCAGTGTGTATGGCAATATGTGTTTTTTTTCTTTTCTCTCTTTTCTTCTCTCCATTTCTTTCTGTTTCTCAATTTTTCTTTTCTTTTTTTATTCCGTAAGTACAATTCACAGAACACAATTCAAACACCCCTTTCATTCTTAAATCCGTACTAAAGCAGAGGTAGAAAAGATAAAGAGTGTAAGATATCTATACTTTAAAAAAAAGAGAAAGAGAGAGAGAGACAAGAAGAAAGTGTCCACATGTACCATTACAAAAGGCTGTACCTAATGACATTGGTAATGTGATTATGATGCACAAGCACACAATGTACAACTGTTCTTGGTTTACAGGGCAAGTGTAAGATTAATAAGTGACACCATGATCATTTACACTGGAGGAAATGAAGTCTCAATTTGGCATATATAACATTAAACCCTCTAAATATGTGCAGACACCCCAGGAAAACAATCCTGACAAGCTGACATGCAATTTACACCAAACAACATACATCAGTGATGCACAGGTAAACCACTTGAAATGAATGAAAAAACTAGAGCCTTCAAGCTCTCGACACCAGGCAAAGCGGTAACATTTGTGACACCCGACTTTATCAAGCTACAAAACTTGAATTCACCAAAGACTCGCTGAGTGTATTAACATCTCAAACTTCTGGTCATAGAAAATGTAATGGCATGTGAACTGTTTACCCCACTTGCCGTGCCAAGTCCTGCATGTACTGTTCACTTGAGAATTCTGTTCTTTTCCTCTGAACCTCCACATCACTCCTCCTTCAAACTACTACGCCTTCCTCATTTACATCTTTTCTAACAGTTGTGACAATATTCGATTAAACTCATAAAATGTTATAATGGTGAGAGATAAATGAGGCTAAGTTTTTCATTTACATAATGCATGCATATTGGCATAATGTATTATCCTGACAACCCTGGAACCCATCAGTTTCTCCATTTTTCTGTTTTCTTTTCCATCACTTCTCTGACTCTTTCTCTTAACTTAATTAAGTCTAAGCTTAAGAGTAAGTTTATGCTTGTATTAACTGTCACGAAATGAAACGAAAACAATTGTTTGTTATGATAATTGGTGATAACCCAGTGTCTCTTATATCAGCAGCTACCAGCAATATCTCATTTTTTCCTTAAATATTATTACTGAATGGTTTGCTTTTTACAGATATCGATAAAATTGACAAAATATATCTACAGCGATTTACGCGCAACCAGCTGTGAAATATCTTGGCTTACTAAGAATGTGTTTTGCGTGCGAGAAGATTCTATCGAAAAATCTTTACTTTTCCTCAGGAAAGAAATTGTTCCTGTTGCTGCTTTAGAGGAATGCAGAGATTTTGTGATTACTTTAGAAAGGTGAATGGAGGGGGAGGAATTGTTGAATAAATGAGTAAATTGAACAATGTAGTCCTGAGTAGAATTCTTGCAAAGACTTCTGCCACATCTTTTACCCTGGTGATTAGCTTGTGTCAAAACGCCTTCCAAGCTCTGTAGCTGTGATTTCTAGCAAATAACTCTAAAATATGCAACCACTTGTTAATCAACGTCTTGGCAACAATTTATGTAAATATTCTGTTTGTTTATAAAGAGTTCTTTTCGGAAAAAGTGCTTTTTGAGAAGACTTCAAGCTCTTTTTCTTTCTTGAGAATGGACAAGCTACCATTTTCTTTGGACCTAGTTCTGCTCTTGCAGCACGGAATGCTGAAACAAATTAATAAATCAAATTTATAGAAGAAAAGCAAAAATATATGACACAATATCTAGACGTTTTAGCTTTGCTGACATGAAACTAGCACTATTACAATGTATTGTTTTTGACTGCAGATGTTCCCTCAGACATTGATTAGCTCCCCTCCATCCCGTAGAGTTTCAGTAAAGATTCCAATCGCAGTTCCAAATCCAAGTGCATAAAAGCGGTAGATACCAATAATTTTTGTTTACGTCCTTTTAAATCAGCAGCACACAAAGATAGAGTAAGAGTCTTCTCTCTGAATGTTATGATGGAAAAGGTGTGACTTGTAGACGTATGGAGGATCCATTTTCTTGTGTGTTAGGCTGGAAGTAGTAGAAATGAATCGTGATCATTATGTCAAGTACAGTCGAAACGAGCGGAAAAAAATGTAGATAAGAGTATGTTTACCAGGTCCCCCCATAGTCAACATCTTCCAAAAGTTGAGGTAGAGGGCGCCCCGCTGTCTCCGGAAGTAGAAAAGCCAGGGCCGCTGCCAACATGGACAAACCTCCAAACAGCATCATGGGAAGAAATGGAGCTATGGAGGCCGACTCCAGTATCAAGGGGGCCAGTATCCCGCCAATCCGAGCTGACATGGAGGAGACTCCCATTCCGATATTTCTGTCAAGTAAATACAGTAAAATGACAGTCAGCTGCCTAGAATATTACCTCCGGTAAAACTGTTCACTACAATTAGCAGCAGTGTTGATGCCAGTAAGACCTTTAGCAAGTTTCGTTGTACATGACTTTGTTAAGAAATGTGTCGTGTTTATTAGTTGTTTTTTTATTGCAGAACTACGCAACTTCCGCTTCAATTGTTGAGAAAAGCATCTGCACAAAATTTTTCCTCGCGTTTTGATTGGCTCATTTTTCTTTCCATTAGCTGAAAACTATTGCTATACTGCGAAAAAGAAATAAGATTTTGCGGACATTATGAATGCACTTACCGGATCACAGTGGGAAAAATTTCCGCAGCTGCCAGATAGATGATCCCATAAGAGGTAGTGATGCCAAATTTCCCTACCATTGCCAAGGCAACCGTAAGAGTTTTGAGATCTAAAACAATATATAAACCCACAAACAATAAGAATAAAGGTGTTAAGACGGGGAGTACTGTAAAAATACCGACAAAAATATGGATGAAGGCATGGAATCAATATTATTGAGTTATCGACACATCGATAGTAAAGCATGTCGAACAAGATCATTTACTACCAGTGACGAATAGACAAAAGGATATCGATTGGGGAAAATGTTAAAGATATTGAACTTCTTGTCACATGATTCGGAAACGATTTTGATTTTTCGAATTAAATTTGCTCCCTTTGCAAAAAAAAAAAAAAAAAATAAAATAGTTTTCGAGTTTGGACACCCGTGTCCAGACTTATGTAGATTCACATCAGTTCGAGGTTGATTACAGAATTTACTTATTAAGATTTCGCGATTAAAGAGAACAATGGTGCGAGGGAATGTGACCGTGATAGGAACACAGCAAATTATAGGAACAGCGCGAATGTGATTGCAGAATGCAACAATCAATTTTCCGGTGCAGGGGCTAATAATTGTAAGACTGATGAGTGGCTTGCGACGATAACAAGGAAGCTAAGGATTGACATCACTGTCTTTATCTATTAACACAATCGTTAATTGTGCAATTTTATTGTAACAACAGTCTACCTATAGACACAGATACTGAAATAGTCCCTTGATCTTTCCGATGGCCATGTCACCCACCCATTCTCACCGCTTGATGTCTTGGGTATCAGGCTCGCCGCGATACACGCCACCCCGCCCACAACCATGGTGACGATGAGCGGCATCCGGCGACCCACCCGGTTCAGAAGCAGAATGCACAGTACGTAGGCAGGTATCTCCACGGCTCCTGCTAAGCAGAAGTTGAGGTAGGGCGAGCCGGCCAGGTTCTCTGTGTTCAGAGACAGGCCGTAATAAACAAGGGCGTTGACGAGCCTGCGGACAATAAAGCGTGAGACTGAGTACACACTACTCACCCGCTGAGTTACTCAGTATTCCGGTTTCCGTTCATATACACTTACATGTAAACATACATATAGACATACATGACTGCAATGCAAACTGTAAGGACAATGTCGCACCACAGGGTACGTCAAATACATCCAATGAAACAGGTAGTCCGCAAATAAAGATTTCACCGAATTTTGATTAACTTCTCACCCAGTTTCATCACAGAAAGAAGGGGAAAAGAAGTTTTACGAAATAAAAATAAAATTTTCTCCTCCACCATTGGACAATCACCATGTTTTGTTCGTCTTTAGCCTTATCAGCTACGTGTGCAGCCGGCCTTACACTGCGCCTGCATGGCCACCCACCAGTTGAACCAGACGTTGAGTGAGAGGCAGGCCATACGCCGAGTGCGCAGACAGTCCAGCACGGTGTAGGTGCGCGCGGCCTTGAGGGTGGGGTCGTCCTGCAGACTCTTGATCAGGTCCTCGGGCAGCGCCTTGCCGTTGCGTCTGGCCACCGTCTGCAGTACGCGACGCGCCTCCTCCGTCTTGTCGTGCGACAACAGCCAGCGGAGGGACTCAGGAAGCAGCCTGGTACACCACATGTAATCATCTCAGCGGAATTTTACATATGTGCGTGCGTGCGTGCGTGCGTGCGTGCGTGCGTGCGTGCGTGCGTGCGTGCGTGTGGGAGTGGTGTTTATGTGTACGTGGCTCTGTGTGTGTCTCTATGCCCGCGCTTTTTCATGCAAAAATTGTAGACATAAGACATTATTTCCTATCATTGGTCGCCCCTGTCTACAGTCCTATGTTTGTTTACGTTGGTTCTGCTTTGACAAGGTGAATTTTGTTTGCAGGAGTACCTAACTTCTTTCGTAGCTAGGATCCAAAGTAAAACGGAAGGAACTCCTGAAACACAGATCACAAGGAGAAGAAATGCCCCACACAGCCATGGGCCCGGGGATCCTCAGACTGCAGCTGTGGGCCGGAAGTAAAAAAAAAAAAAAATTCGGACGAATATATTCACGCTTAATAGAGCCCCTGAAAGTAAAGTCTGTCTCGTGTAACATGTCCAATAAGAGATTAACATAATTATTTCATTTCAGCTCTATGCCTTGTTACGGGGTCATCAGGTATTACTGCTGTAGATGCACGCACCACCAGTAAGACACGAAGAGCAGCGCTGGAGCTGTGATGGCGACCTCCAAGTATCTCCAGTTCCGGATAAAGTATGCGATCCCAGCAAGAGACATGAAACCCAGGCTGTAAAATCCTTGGATCACAAACCCGGCTACGACTCTGTACTTGGGACCAACCAGCTCCGTGGCTGAAACATTGGGAACTGCATCGTTAGACAGGAAGGGACAGCTCTTTCTGCACGTGCAGATGTGTGTGTGTGTGTGTGTGTGTGTGTGTGTGTGTGTGTGTGTGTGTGTGTGTGTGTGTGTGTGTGTGTGTGTGTGTGTGTGTGTGGCATTACTTTTGTTACTCTGTGGTACGTGTTGTGAATTAGACCTACATCTCTGCCAACTTTGATATATCAGCTGCACCAATCTACTTTCTCTACAGCTATTATATGTGTCGATGTTTATATCTCAACATTTTACATTTTAAATCGTGAACTTGCGATTTTCCTTTGTAATCGCGTCTAGAGATATTTTATTTCATTCATTTTTTGTTTCTTTCTTAAATCTTTTTTCCATAAGTGCACACTCACTCAAGTAGATTCCTACACATTTTCAGGAGTGTGTGTACCAGCTAAAAAATATTACAAAGTAAATTGCAGCAGTTGTCTAATAGGACAATCGTCACGATGAACTTATAAATGCAAAATTAATCGTGTAACCTAAACTCACACAGCGTGTAGGAAACAAGGAAAGCTCCTGTGTGGGCGGCGCCTTGCACAAAATACATGGACAGAAAGACGAGCATATTCGGTGCAGCAGCTGCCACGCCCCCTGCAAGCACCAGCATGGCCACGCCCACAAAAAACATAGGCCGACGTCCGAATCTGCCATAAAACGAAATCAGAAAGAAAGTTCAGTACGAATATAGAACATTGATCTAAGTACACTTTTGCATTTTATGTCATCATAAAGAACAGCACACCTGCACCGCAGTGGAAGGTAGTTTATATCCTTCGCTTATACAGGTGGGCATTCTATAATTACGGACAGAGGCGGGTTACTTTTAAGTAGTCCACCCTTATAATTAAAAAATACATGATGGGCAGTGTAGTTCTTCGCTGGCCTCTTTTCCCGCGCTGCGACGACTGCGGTGTTTCTCGACCTAACACCCCTTACTCGCTACCCGTCCTCAGCATCTGCATGTCCGTTTTGGTGCGCGTTGGCACGAACCGTATATAAAGCATTAAACTAATGCTACCGTTCTATTCTTGGATATCTCATAGCACCATGCTGGAACTCATGTTTACAAATAATTTTAGTATCTTTCAGTGGCGTAGGAACCGGGGTTGGGGTAAGGATGCAGCCGCCCCTTCTCTCTCTCTCTCTCTCAAAAAAAAAAAAAAGATACAGAGGACTCAAAAATGTGAACGTCTTTCACTGTCAGCATGAAGTTTGCCCTCTCCTCCTAAAGCCGAGCATCTTCCTACGCTTCTGTCTTTTCGCCTGCGGACCGACGACCTAGTTTGCCTCTGAGAAGCAACCATAATTTCAAGTCATTCCTGTGCATTTAATTTTTATGATAATGAGCTTTTCCCCAAGCTTTGTAGCTTCAGCACGGCTAAAGTGAATACCGTATTTCCCCTTTAGAATACTACAGCAGATAAATCTGTGTGCATACTCCTATATTGTATTATACTGTATTTTCACTGCGACCCTGTCCTGACCGTAAGCGTGCATAAAGTGTGTTTTTATGTACCTTGTGTGAGTAGGTGTGTCTGTTGTGGAAGTGAGCCTGTTTGTTACATGCGAATATGGGTGCATGGTATTAGTGATTCCGTTGATGTGGATAGGTCTGTCTGACGCACCAGGCTTGTTCGGCTGACACGTCTTACACACGTGGACAAGATGTGACCACACTTCTAGAGGACATGATGAGAGGAACAAAGAAAAGTAACTATTCATAAAATGATGGAACAAATTGACTGTTTCTCTTGCAATGCAAAGAGCAAGAAAAAAAAACCCTCACCTGCTAGAGAGAAAAAACACCTGTCAGAGAGAAAAACCTCACCTGTCAGAGAGCTGCCCGAATACTACAGCTCCAACCAACCTCCCAGCAAAGAACACGGACTTGGAGGTACTGCGCCAAAACTTTTTCGCGCATACCAATTCAAACTGAAAAATATATATAGTGAATATACACATATAAATGATATATATCAGTTCAAACTAAGACGAGCGCGTTGACGCCAATAGTCTTCTTCTTCATAATAGGAAAATAGATTGTGACAATGTCTATAATTATATATGTATCATGCATGTGTTTGTTTATATATATATATATATACACATACAAAATATCTACATATTTATTAACAATAATGGGGAAAATATACATCCATGATACATCAACAATAAACAAATGGTAAGATTTTCTAACTATTAGCAATCATGTAACATTATTAAAAAATATCTTCTTAGGGAAAACTGATTTTAAATGGTTGAACAAATTTCGCGGAAATATTAATTAAGATCAGTTTTTTATATTGTATGTCTGTCTCTCATTCTATTCTGCTTTCCAACTGAAACAGGAAATAGCGATTTTCTGAATATTTTTAAATTATACAACAGCGATGTCAACAGATAGACGTGAACCTCTGAAGTGATGGTGCTGTCGTATTGGTCTCTAGAAAAGACGTAACCCACTGGACATGCTTCTTGTGCTGCTGTACCGTTCGTGACGTCAGCGTATAGACCACTACTTTGGTCCACCCAGCGCACTCCTGGCAGCCTGTGGAGAGTGCTGTTCACAGAATACCGCGTGCAACCTCCTTCCTCTGGAACCAAGAGATCTTTCAGCTGCGATTGGTTGACGCCATACCACGTGGCATTGACGTCACTGAGAGAACAGTGGAACCGGGGCACGGCTCCTACGAAGACCATGTTTAGCGCGTGCCACGCGGACAGGACGGAGAAGCCACAGAGCAGCAGCAGGTGCCCACGCTGGTACCAACCGAACTCCCCCAACACTCGTAGGGCGTCGTCCAGATGCATGCTGGGTAAAAAATGACAACTGAGAGAGAAAAAGAATAATCTTTTAGCCATTGTCATATCCGTAAAGGCTAATTAGTTTGATGTGGTCGTTAGTCTTAATAAGAGCACCATCAACAGATGTATCATTGCCGTTGTTTTCACCCACAGTGCTTGACTACACTCAAGCACACCTGAGTACAAGTACCTCCTATGTGAAGGTGGGATGCTGCTAATATAAAACAGAGGGCACAACAAAAGTTTCATACAGATGTAACATATTTAATTTTTTCAGCAGTGAAGTAAGAAACAGCCTCAACAAATGGAGTGTAAGAAACAGACGCATAACGGTTATTTGTTAACAAATATTCACACAAGACAGCGCGTCCCACTCAGGAGAATTCTTAATTCAAGCAGATACGCAAGCAAACATTCGAACCATATACGATCAAAACTAAATCGTAATCAGAGTGATCTCAAATAAGACTGAATTCAAAGACGATAAAAATAACAACAGAAACTACAACGCAAAACACTTGACCGAAAAAGAGAACAGCATAGAATTGTGTTTACAAATACCTGGCGACTAACCTTACAGGGACAACTTACAGGCTCGGAATCTACTGTCGTTTCTTTATCTCTGCTTGACCGCGCGAGCACTCACCTCCGGTGTCTCCCCTTCTATGACGCTCTCCTGGGACGTGACGGGATTTTTTATTAACAAACAGACTCAGGCCAGAGTAGCGCCGGAACACTAATGCTTGCCCGCAGACGATCAGCCGAACTCGAGACCCCGACACGGGAAAAAAGTGACAGGGCGTGACCATCTTTCTCTCAGGTGACACTACATCCCTACACTTGGTCAACTCTCGGTCGCCCGGATGTAGCATGTGTGAGAGAAGTTATCTGTACATGTGAAACGATGTAGACAAACCTATGTATGTTTCTATTCATGTTGACGTGTCCGTGTGTCTATTTGTCCACGTGTGCGTTGAAATTACCCTTATGAATTTTAATTTTTTGCTGGTTGCTTCAAGGGCACTTTTCTCTCTTTTCTTGTTGACAGATTTTTCTTTGTAAAGCGCGGTGAGCCTGGTTTTTGCTGGGGAACTGCGCTATAAAAGCTCACATTATTATTATTATTATTATTATGTAAGCAGAAACCTAACAACCCTCTGTGTGGTTACTATGGGGCGCACTGATTGGTTGATCTTTGACCTTCTTTTCCCATATGCAAATGAGCCATCCCCGTTCCGTATACATTTCAAGTCAGAAGTTATAGAATGCAATCTATAAATATAGATTTCAAATGTAATAATAATAATAATAATAATAATAATAATAATAATGCGAACTTATAATGCGCAGAATCACGAATAAGATAGATCGCACTCTCTGCGCAGTACAATTTGATAGAAAGAAACATAACAACCAATAGACAGTGAGGTACACATAGGGACACTGAACAACATAAAGATGAGGTACAAGTCAGGAATATATAGTACTTTGTAAAAAGATATGTTTTAAGAGAGCGTTTGAATGCAGCCTTGGAGGCTGATGTATAGCTTGTATACAACAAATGTATACAACAAATGTATAGCTAGAATGCATTCTATAGCTAAAGAATTGAAATGTATATATATAAAATGAATTGGATAGCAACTTCTGAGTATAATATAAATGAAACACTTCGGTTTTTTCCGAGTTTTTCTCTCTCTCTTTATACTTATAGAATGCAATATATAGCTATAGAATGCAATCTATAAGCATAGAATGAATTGTATAAATATAAAATGCAATCTATAAGTATAAAATGCAATGTATAGCTAGAAATAGCAAATTTGAGAAAATTCCCCTCTTGGCGCCCCATAGGTTACGGCCTGAGTCGTAAAGACGACAAAGACTGTCCACAACGTGCGATCAAAAGACCGCTCATCGGGTGACCTCAAGGACCTGCGTAGGACAGTTATGGTGGCTGGGTGGGCGAATTTCCCGCCGAAAACTTCACGCGTCTTCTGAAAATTATACACAAGAAAATGGGGCGGGGGTGGAAGTCTGGGCTTACGTACAAATTTCGGACTGTGTTTATATATATATATATATGTTAAAATGTTTGTTACATACCATGGAATAAAGCAGTAAAAATTAAGAAAAATATCTGAGCTGGTCACGTGATCAGCCCACTGGCTGTAATGTGTGGGACTTGCTTACCGCCGCTCCAGAAAGGTCAATGTGATGGCCTGCTGCGTCCACTTAGTCATCTCCCATCTCCCCCTCCCATTCCACACACTTTTCCCTCTCACCTCTTGATGACTCGTGCGGGTAGACTAGCACAGGTCAGCTAGTACAGGTCAAGAGAATAAATGAAGAATGAATTTAGAACGTCCTGTCTCCTTTGCGAATGCGTTATAGGTTGTCTTTCCATCATCCACAAATTTCTAATTATTTTTTTTAATAATTTTAATCTTTTCAATAAAATTTTCTGTTGAGAAAAGAATGTTTTTGTTTTGCTGTGTTTTATTTTTCTTCCGGAATCCAATAAATGGTGGGCAGATTCGCCACTGGGGTTGATATCACCTAGGCATAGTGGTAGGCTATGTTACGCCGTAGGAGAAAGACAAGTGCAGAGCCCTTCCCCCCAGCTCTCACCCCAAAGCAAACGTCAACCAATTATAGCACCTTCAACAATTGATGTATATGTTCTGGTCATCAAGCTAAGGATGCAAATCTCACTTTCCTTGCTTTTTTGTTGTGTGAAGAGAGCTGCTAGTTCTTTCCGATCTAGCGAGGTGCAAGTCATGCCCAATGGATATGATGGCTGTCACAACCACCGCGAAGTGTATCATTCAATCTCTGCTTTCGACACACTCAGAGAAGCCTGACAAATACGTGTTCTTTCACACAAACTAAAAGAAAATCACAAATAAAATGAAAAAAGAAGAACAATACAATTAAATGAGAAAGTCCGTTTATAACCGTTTCTTACATCTAAATCATTTTAAAAGAATAAAATCCCTACCCTTCGGGTCCTTTCCTGCTGTTCCTAATTAAATACCTAAATCCCTACTCAACTAATCGTCCTATTTAATTTCTAAAGATCCTACTCAACAAATTCTTCTTACAATTCCTACTCTACTGTCCTTGTTTCTCGGCCTAATTCTCTACCTTTTTCCCCCTGACTACTAACTGCTCGCGCGCTCTCTCTCTCTCTCTCTCTCACGTCATTTCCTTCACTTTTTTTTACATCACCCATACACGTCTTACAACTGACGTCATTCACGCTCTTTCGTTCTTGCAAATTAATCCTTATAAAATTTAAGCTTAATCAAACGATACAGCAAATATCAATGATACCTGACATTGGCTATCCCAACCAATATTTCTTGCACTATTGTTAACCTTAGATTTTTTCAATTAATTACAACTTAAAAAAAATATCAAGTCGCAAGAGACATTCGTGTGCAAAATTAAGTGGCGAGTGAGTGGAGAATGAGTGTAGAGTGCAGAGTGTGATAATTGATGGTAGGCAGTGACTTGCATTTGTTATCTGGATTAGCCATAAGGAAGAGTAGCGTGGATCTTAGAAAACTAACCATTTGGTGTATATTTATATGTTATGTAAATATTGTCAAAGCTCTCGATTTTATTAATAATTCATTCCATTGCAGTCGTGTATGAAGCAGGGGGCAAGAGGACAACCGCCCTTCAAAAATGATACTGAGGGGACAAGAATGTGAAAATCATTCACTGTCAACATGAACTCTGCCCCCCCCCCCCGCGACTCCCTCTAAAGTCGAGCATCTTCCAGACAACTGCATTGTTACACTAAATTGCATTGGTTATTGGGGAGGTACGCTGGGGACTCGGAGTCAAACTTTGTTATCTTTACTAGCAATTTAGTGTAAGTGTCGGCGGGGTGGCGGAGACTGAGATTGTAATCAGCCTAAAGCAGCGGTTCGACTGCGGCACTTCTGTCCATTTCGCATGCCCAAGGTTCCCCATCCCTAAGGTTAAAGACACCTGGTGTCTACGTGATACCTTTCTACCTACACATATACAAAACAGCCTATTGTCACCTGTAAATGTATTCACGTACCTATTCACGCACGTTTTACTAGCTTAATTGCCTGTATCCCACAAACCAATCTTCTTAATTAACTACCTATACCTAACCTACACACCTAACAACCAAGATACCTGCACATTCTAGTCAGGCGTGTTTTCTTCTTTATTTTGTTTATTGTTTTTGTCGTGTGGTTTGCGTCATTGTATCGCTCTGTTAGTAGTCATCCACTAGTAGTGCAGGTCTTGTACAGACAACGTACCCAGCCAACCTCCACGCATGCGCGTTACCAAGGATACAGCACAAGCACACGCTCGCTCTTTTTCTCTCCTCTCTCTCTCTCTGAGGCTGTCCGGTGGTGCAACGGTTAGCGGCTGTCACCAATACAGTGAAGATTGGCTGTCCTGGGTTCAGCTCTCGTCTCGGGCACACTGTTCTTTCTCTGCATGTGGCATCTGTTTACAGGGCTGAGTGTCTTGCCATGATATAAGCTTAGCTGCTGGCTCGGCGTAAAACACCCATTTCACCCCCTTCCCTCTCACTTTCACACACACACACACACACGTGTTAAATCTCTCGCAAGACGGCCCATTACCTAAAACGTTTGTCAGACATCGCTGCGTCAGTGTACACGTGGTTATCAGGAAAAATGTCTTCATTATATATTCAACGTGAAAATACAAATAATGTTTGAAAAGCATTTCGCTCATTGCACATTTAATATGGCGCTTTGCAGATAAATTATTCAACAAATCGGACATTTGACGAACAGACAGGCGGGAAGAAAAAAATGAACATGCAAACAAAGCAGGTTGCGACCAAAAAAAAAAAACCTTAATAAGACCTACCTCGCTGACTTTTGGTCCACCTTGGAGTCAAAGGTGTGTTGAGCTCGCGCCACAGGTTTTCACTCGTCACCCAAAGAAGGTTTATGATCGACCGTGTCGACGTTATCACAGTCGTTTGAAATGCAGTACTGGTCACGATAACTTAATATTACACCGAAAATATAACACGTGACCCAAGTTGGTTGAACCGCTCTCATTCGTTTTGCACTCTAAGACTTGTATGTGCTGTGAGCATATAATAGCTATGCTCACTTTAATTTCATTTCTTTGGTCCGTCTCTCTCCCACTCTCCACCGCCTCATCGGAGTTCAACGAACCGTAAGGTCAGAGGGCGATCCAGGAGCAACACACCCGCAACTAATCATAAGGCGAGTGCCGACTCGCAGAAGCGTGAAGTCGTCAAGCACCGGTTTTCCCCTCCCCCCACCCCCACCGTAGAAAAGGTTTTATGCTTGCATTAATCAGGAGCCGGGTGCACGATACCCGGGCAAACCACTAGCTGTGTGTTAATAACGAGGACTCAACAACGCTGAAAGATAGCGCTGAAACGAGTGGACTTATAATTCCTCCTGTGTCACTACAGTCTACACTTTTTGTTTTGCTTGAGAGAGGGGAGACGAGAAAAAAAAGTGCGCCCACGCACGCGCGCTCCCTCACATACTCAGGCCCTGGGATATAGCAACCAATACAGGAATCCTCCAACCTGAGATTTCAACTTTGCGTGTGTGTGTGTGTGTGTGTAATGTGACTAGGTCGCACCACCAGTCTTGCGTAATGACTTGAACTATCAGTTTGGTTTCTTCAAGGTGGTGTCTCACTCGCATGCACCTCACACCCACCCGTCCACCTCTTTCTCTCTCAAAGAGAGAGCAGCAAGACAGAAGAGTTATGATCGACCCATTGAAACTTTAATCATCGCAAACATTTGTCACCAGAAGCGGTCGACTGGGTTCCTGTTTAGATGCTGCCGGCAACGCCTCGGATCAGTTGGCCGCGTGCGCCTCTTTAAGCCGTTCTTACCTGGCCAAAGTGCCCAAGCGTGAAACCTCCGAAGTCCCCCATTTGAACTGGAAACTGCATCATCAATGTCTTAGTAAATAAATTTACATGTCGAGTGTTAACCAAAGTTTCAATGCTCCGAATGTTTGTCCCCAAAACCATTGGTTACCTGTGACCCTCTCATGCAGCTTTGACAAACTCTCAACATTTATTGGTTACATGACTACCAAGGGTTCGGGTTAGACTTTAACCACTGGGGCGGTTCAACAAAACCATCCGTTATGTCGCAATCGGAAAAATTCTGTGTCCCGTCAGTCGCAGGGCAACTACGCTATGCAAATATTTCTGAAATGCAAAGGACGGTATGACTGAATATTTTAGTTTTGACGAGCCGATGATAACAGCAATCCACCCTGAGTTAAACACGTTTCTGTCGTTGAAATGCGATTTTGTTATCTACCTGTGATTCTTTTCCGTTCAACGGAATGCATTCTACCTAAACGCTTGACGTTTCACTCCTGAACGAATTTTTGTATACTACCATCATGTAGAGACTTTGACAAACGTATGTCCAGTAAAGAAGAGCCTTTATGTGCCTTTTAATAAAGTTGTATATGCAGATGATATATTTCCGCTCAATAACTCACGTAGTTGAACAGAAGGCCTACTTTATTTTGAACTTTTTAAACGTTGTATCGTTTCCATAATACTTCCCAAATCGTTCACATTGTAAGCAGTTTTGGTATATATTCTCTACATATTAATGTCGGCATGGACAGACCATTTAAGCCGTAACTAGGAAAAGTTGCTGCTTGGCAACGGCAGATGCTGTGCAAGGAGAGTAAACCCCTACACTGGGAATCCCTTTCACTGGGGTTGAGGAAAGATCTGGTCTTGATGGTTATATATACAGCACTTCCGGTATTCTCTTGTTCTTTTACAACATAAATTTGGCTTTAAACATTTCTGCTGGGGAGTGGGGAAAATATACATTTGCATCAAAAATTCGATCGACTACGTCATTACGCCGACAAAAACGGGTGTGGTCAACGTGGAGACTGGGTAGGTCACACCACCAGAGTCAGCCATCAAAGTCAGGACTACACCCGCCCACCACCTTCTCTTGTTTATCCCGCTTCTTCCTTCAGTCACGTGGGTGCCAACGGGTTTAGCGAGTGAACTTACAAATCATTAGACGACAGTTAACGGCGAACCCCAGTCAGTGACGAATTATGCTGACCGTTGCGAGCAAGTTAACGTAGTTTTGTTACACAAATGCGTAGTAAATTTATATTTTCATATAAATGGAAATCACAGGTGAGCTGACGGAACTTCGTACTTCGGATGCCGCTTAAATTCGCAACACATGCAGGTTATGCTGTTGTTGCTGTAGCACGATTGGCGAGTCGAGAATTTGTCACGGGGGGAAGGGGGGGGGGAGATCGAGGTCCCAACGTTCTCTAACCTCAGGTAAGAGCTGTAAGCTGAAGTCCTTGTATCTTGTTGGCGGAATAAAATTCTTCGCTCACAGTTTGAGGGGAGGGGGAGAACTGGTGTTTTACGCCGAGCCAGCAACTAAGGCTACATCATAGCAAGGCAGCCAGGCCTGAAAACAGATGCCACATGCAGAGAAACAGCGTGCGCGCGAGACGAAAGCTGAGTAATACGATATACGATGGATCATAATTACCCGCATTAATAATGTCATCGTTTCAAAAAACTTTTTCACTGCACTATTTTAATTACACTTAATTACAATGCATGCGTTTCTGAGTTTCTAACATACTATGCACGTGTGCACACGCAGCGCGTCGGGAATTGCCCGTGCTAATCAGTGCTTTTAAAACTAGTTTCGCAATCCCCTCAGCAGTGGAAACCACATTCTGTCTGAGATTGCTGCTGTGAGGACATTGCTTTCTCGCACAGACATAGTGAATCTAGAGCACCAATGACTAACGGATCTGCCCAAGATGTTTGGGCCGTCTCCTAGGCCTGCGGAAAATGTTTGCGCTATTGATTCCACGAGTTCTGCGCGTCAATGGAAAGGTCAATCAGGGAATATTGCGAACACATTCAGTACACTGCGGTTCTGGGTATCAGGTTTTCCACGGCCGAAAACGTAGGGCGGCAAATGTCTACCAACATTTCACAATAAAATCAGACCACGCCAGTCATTCAAACTGCATGTCTAACTACGTTGGCGAAAGCTGCAGCAAATATTCACGCGCGTACGCACGGTGAGAAACAGAGAGAGGCTTCTAGCGACGACACTCTCAACATAAACACAACGCCAAATTCTTTAAAAAATATTTACATCTCAGTTCTTGATTTCTGTACATCATAAAACATTATTGAAAGAACTTGACTCTTGAACTGACAGCTATGATCTGGCTCATCCCAGTGAGGAGAGATGCAGAAAATAGGGGAAAAATAAAGTCCTATGAGGTATACCGAATATATGAACAAATAATGAATTGCATGACAGGATAAATATGCTATATAACACAGAAAACACAGCATCAACACAAATAGGGTACAATTTTTAACTTTTTAAAAAAGCCAGTTAGTTTGTAATCTAAGGGAAAGTTGGTTGGGTGGCCAAGGAACAAACTCATTTCCCTGTTGTTCAAGAGATCTTCATGCATGCATGTACTAACACATACACACTCACATACACAGTTTGTGTTAACAGTAAGCATTAAAGTGTCAAGTGCTCTACACGACAAACTAACAAGCCACATCCTTCTGTACTGTAGCTCCTTTACTTCAGAAGCGTCCTTGCATTGTTAGAGCTAGACACAAGTTTAGTTTTTGTCCCTCCTCCCATGAGGTCAAAGGGCAAATGGGGAAGTGGGCTGGATGGGATACAAACGAGAAATGTGTGCAAAGTTTAAAAGAACTACGGGGGAAAGCATCTGAAATACGTGCTTGGGGAGGGGGTGGTGGTGGGGAAGAACGAATTTATCTACAGCTTCAAGTCTTGAGAATTTAAGCAAGTCTTATTTATTTTTTTTACAAATTAGTGGGCATCACTCATGTCACTCAGAAGTTCCGAGTGGAAGAAAATTCTTCCTGAATTTAGTCAATTTTTGAATCGGTGGCATTGTAAAATCATTGTCAATGCTTCCAACTACGGTTATTGAACACATCACTTATGAAATGCTAAACAGACTTAAGAAGCATGGCTTGAGGGAGTGCAAATGGATGGCCTTTACTGATCTCATCCTGATGTTGAAACACTAATGGGAAAGTTTAAAAAAAAACCTGCTTGAAGTAAGGGGCTCTATGACATTGCAATAGTAGACTGAGCAATATCAAAAACACAAGACACTAATGATGTGCTTATCACAGGCAGGGTACTTACAGCCCAGCTGATCTATTGTCTATTTAAGGCAATCTGTTTCGCACTGATGCATGTATGCATGCCATGCATGACAGTATATGGAGAGTGTATGGCTCTATGTACTGACAGGCAGGTGTTTACATATGCACACACAAATACACACAAAATGAGTAACACCACGCCCCACTCTGCTTCAAAACATGATGATGCCCTGTAAAGAGACCTGACTGTGTACTCAAGAGATATTTTGTATTAAGCCAAATCTTTAAAAAAAGCAATCTATATTTGGTGCTGGCACCAATGTAAAGACTTTCACAATACCATACATACTTCCGTTTTTACATGCATTCTGAGAGACAAGCATGTTACCATGAAAATTTTTACACTGAAACTGACCATGATAGGCTCTATGTAGTCAATGGTATTAAATGGTCCTTGCTGATAGCAACTGTACCACAAACACACTAATTAAATCATCTATTACGATCATCTCAACATATGAAGACCAAAGAAACACCTGTGACTGTGCAAAGATTTGCCCTGAAGGATAAACTACACACACTTTTAAGTGTTTTTCAAATGTTACGATAGTTCCGATAAAGGATGAACTGCCCTAGCATAGGAAAAAAAAAGGGTTTAATGTGGGAAGGGAGGTAAGGGTGCTTCTCAGGCTAGATGAAAGCAATAAGGTAAGTATGACCATAATCATGTGTTCTCCTCACCTCCCTCTCATTGGTTAAACTATTCTTTCCCACAAGGTAGAAGTTGGCCTTTAAAGAAAACAGCATATGTCATTCAGCTCTTATAACTTTGATTAAAAGCAGTTAATACATAACTATAGTGTCTATAAAGTCAAACATGATGGAAAACAAAGCATCTGCAAGTATTCTCTAGCTGCTGCTGTAGCTTCTTGGAAATAGCCTCAAGAGTTTTCAAACCACAGAAATATCATATATGAAACATCCTCAAAATCTTTCAAAATAACTCGCAAAACAGTATTCAGAACCAGTTTCCTTTTCAGTGCTAACATGTCAACATCTTTCTTGTAAGCTTTTGGTGTAAGTCTATTTACAATCAACAGACTGCACACAAGCCTACAAAATACCAGGGTCAGAAAATTTTTAGAAGTGAAAGTGCATAGTTAAAATCTGCATGGAGTGAAAGCAACAATGGAAGCATCTTTAAAAATGACAGGATGGCGACTTCAAAGTTGACAGACTGCCATCACAGCAAGCCACATAAAAAATAAAAACCCTGTGTACTGTCCTATAAACAAAGATTTATGGTGAGAAATTAAGGTTCGTTTAAGCAGATAACAACAAAGGTATGTACTGTTACACAAACATCAGAAATAAAATACAAAAATATAATTTTTGAACACTCCAACAGCAAGATAATGAAACTGTATTACACAAAATAAAGAACATATTGTTAGTTTTTGTTAACTTATTAGGTATTCATTGTCGAAATACAAATTAACACCAAGCACACATTCACCCCACCCCCTATTATCAACCCCAAAACCTTTCACACTCCTCTCTCACTTTCAGCTCTTCCCAATGACATTAGCACAAAATTCCCTTCAAAATGTTGATATATCATCATTTTTTGTCATGACTTCATATTTTCATAACTGCAGTGTGTAGGGGAAGGGTCATTTCAAAAGAAATTTTAAACAGCTGATTCCTTTATCTTATGCCAGGAACACAGCACTCAAAATCAGTCTTTTCATTTTAGAGTTATCCTCCATTCATTAAAAAAAATGAATAAATAAAAGAAAAACTTGTTAACAATTCCTTAGCCCACAGATTCCGCTGTCACACATCAAAGAAACATTACGTGTTGTAGTCTATTAACTAGGTTAACAATTCAATTGCATTACTTCGAAAGCTGATTATTTGCTGCTTGCTTCTAATCTTTGATTGTAAAATTACAAAAATCAAGCAGCAACTACATAATTCTATGTAACTACATATGTAACTGCTAAATTTCAAGCATGTTCATATTAGCAAAAATATATAACACTGTTTAAATACAAAATGCTATAAAATGATAAACAAAAATTACAATGAACACCTACAACAATGCCTACAAGCATTCCAAATGATTCAGTAGTAACTTGTTACCATTCACTGCATTCTTCTACAGATATACAAGCTTTCACTTTGAGTTTGTTAGCTGACTGCTATGTAAACACTTACCCTGATCAAAATCATTATTAATGGAATTATTTAAAATTTATCATCCTAAGACTCATGATTTTGCACATGGAAAAAAAAGGCTGGGCTGGCCAGTCATGTATGAAGTAATATGCAAAATCACATGCACCAACTCATTAACTAATAAAATGACTTCAGGGGGTGGGGGAAGGGGTTGCAAGCATACTTTGTCCATCCCTGTACAATGTGGTGCTGATATGGTTGGTTTGACGATTTGACAGTCTCATAAATCAAGACACTTCTGCTTGTGCACAATACTAACTGCTGAACCCCAGAATGTAGCACAAGTCTGTCCTACATATAAGCTGATCATAATAAATAAAATAGAATTTGAATAGACTGTTAATGACTTCATGAGGAATGATGTGTCCTAAGAATAATCAGAATTCTTTAAGTTTTTTCATTCAGAATTGTTTCCATTTCAAATACATTTAATCAAATCAAAGGACACTGAACAGCTGAGTGATTAGAGCACCTGTGTCTGAAACTAGAGGTATGCAAACTAGCAAGTAACTGAAATACTAGCATATGTCCACCAGGTTTACCCAGCTGCTGAAAGTATACCTGATCTATTACAAGGCTGAGGAAGGAAAGACAGCAAAATAGAGATCAGCACTGCCCTCAGCATGCCCTGAGAAAAGTGAGATCTATAACACCTAGTGTCAAGCAAATGAAAGGTTAGGGGACTACCTCTACATTTTTTAATTCCAAAGATCGTCACACTCTCAAAGATTCATGAGCTACCATCAAAACATTTTTCTCAGCATATCTAGATTTCAGCCCCTGTGCAAGATCATAAAGATCATTATTTTGATGATTATCATTGGAAGCACAGTATTTTTTCATTATTTCCCAATGAGTTACTGTGTTTCTCAGGCCTCTCTTTCTCACACACACACACAGGACCCGTTTAATAGAGCCACCATAAGTAAATTAGTCAAGACTGACAAAAATAAAAGTACTTTTTTTTTAGGATTTGGGATAAGAAATGACAAGAGGAAATGGAAGAAATGGTCAGAAACTGTAAGAAAAAGCACAAATTTCAAGATTTAAATCTATGTTAATGTTGCTGGCTAATTAGCAGTGCTCATTTCATGCAAAACATCAAGGAGTATGAGCAACAGGCACGACTGTGCATGAATGTGGTTCAGCTCTGGACAAAATTAGTTGCCTCAGCATGTACAATGTTTTATAGCTCATGTAGCACCTTCATCGCACACAAAATCATTCCAATATTGAGCTTCTAAACCAACACTGGGGTCATTCTTATGATTTATAAAGAACTTGTGACCATGCATACGTATGAAATGTGAATGAGGTTATGAAGGAAATGGGACAAAATAAATGTTGCTCTTTGTGGACAAATATTTTATATTTCACTCCCTTGAAACTATCCAAAGTATTCCACATTACTTCCTCTCTTATTTTAGTGTAAACTGAGTGTTTTGTGAAGAAAAGAATGATCCTTAATAGTTTATCTGCAAAACAAAAATGTTAAAGCCAAAATGTCATTAACCTTTAGTATGCTTTAAATTTCACAACCTTTGGTTTATTTTTTAAAGTTACTGGAAATAAAAAGCAGCAATGCCTTTTTTTAAGATGGAAATTCATTGGCTAAACTCCCATACATTTTTCACCATAACTTAAAAAGATATTCCTTACTTTTGTGTCAGGTATGATTAACAAAACTAATCTAAATTGTCAAATGTGGAAAATAAAACCTGACAGCCAATTTTAACCAAGTCTGTGTTTGTGTTATCTGCAAGTTAACAAGCAAGTACTTGATTAAAAAAGGCACATATGCACAATTTTCTTGCACCTTCAAAACGTGAACTGGCAGTACTTAATGTCAGCACCCTTTATGACTTCTGAAAAACAAAAACCCCTGTGCAGAAGTCTATAGCATTAATGATTATCATTGCAAAGGAAAGAAGGGCTTCTGGAAACAAAAATAAGGGAACAAATTTTAATGAATGATGAGCTCTCTTCTCGCATCATGAAATATCAAGGCGTTTGTGCCACCCATAAGTTAATTCCTACACCGGTCATGTTTTCAGGCCAGACATCAAACCTTTGACCATCACAAACAAGCCCAAGACCCTCAAACCCAGAACTGAAGCATTGGCTGAGTGAGGCTTCAGCCAAATGCAAAGAAGCCCACAACACCATGTCTACAGCTTGAGAAAACTTCTATCTTCACCCTTCAAAGGCCTCAATTGGGTACATATTGTTGATATGCAGTTCTCTGGCAAATTTCTACATAATGCTCTTCTGAAACAGTTACCAAACAGTCACATGTTTCACAATGTCAAGAAACCCTTTATAAACAGTTTATCAGAGCATCACACTATAAGTCTTGGCTATGCATGTGACCTAAAAGCTAGAGCCTACCAGCATTTTTGGGAGCTTTTTTAGAGATTCTGAATGTTATGCAGCAAACTTCTACTGATCGTATCCCTTCAGATTTTTATTTTAGGACATCACCTTGCACATTAAACAAGTACAATCACAGCAATCCTTATAAAGGAAGTAGGTAATAAATGACTAACACTGCTATGCAGAATAATTCTACAGTGCTGCAGCAAACTCCTTTGTAAATAAGCATTTAAAATTAAAACCCTGTGTTAGAATTTACGGAAAAGATTAAAGAATAATGTTGTCCATGCAGTGACATCAGCTCAATTAACAAGCAAAATTAGCTTAGATGTTGTTTTAGAAAAGTACATCTGGAAGTGAAGAACTTTTCAAAATTATGCAATTCAATAAACAAGACTTATAATAATTCTACATCAGTAACTGGGATATTACCAAGCAAAATTTAAAAAGTGACAATGATTTACAAAACTACTGGGTTGCATTAGGCAGTCACAAAAAGAGGGTAGCTGTCGAAAAACCTGTTGCCTTCATAGCTAGACATCACTCAAACTCAATCACAAATGTCTACCGTCACTGTATTAGACCAAGATAGCTGCTGTCCAACATCCTGGAAAGGATGACAAAAAAAAACCCAAACAAACAAACAAAAACTGCCCAAGAGAAAGAGATGTATAGGACCTCTATGCATTTCTTCACTTTGATAACCTTTCAAAGGTTGAATTTATGAGCAAAACAAAATCTTGTACTGATTACAATCAACTGTACTACAGCAAATACACTCAAGACGAAATGGAAGATGCGCCCTTCAAATCAAGCCCATCACACCTCAAACATTCTTATCAATGGTAATATATACTGAACAAGTATGCTACTTCTGTTGTCTGTGACCAGTTTTCACAAAATAAACAGTTCCTTCATTTACTCTGCAGCCCAGTTCCCTTTCTTAAAATTCATTCTCTCTTGCAGTCAACATCTGGAGAACACTGCTGCTCGACCATCATCATTTGTAACAATCACTGTCCCCATCACTGGAGGACTTATGTCAGTTGTGAAAGTTCACCAAATGATAAGAAAAAAGGGTAAGCAAAGCGAGACAGAAAGACAAGCATAAGTTTCTGTAAGAACGAACTAAGAGAAAGACAAAAATAATCACTCATGCCATTTTTATGTTCTTGATTTCGCATGCCATCTGCTCACAAGTAGAAATCTACAAAAGCTGATATTCAGACTTTGTGTTAACTTTGTAGTGATACATTTCACAAAGATATTTTAAGTGCCTAAGGGAGAAAAAGAAGAAAAAAAAACTTGCAGGTAAGTATGTGGTATCACTTTCTCTCGCACCTGCTGAGTGATACAAAGATGCATCTCCTCTTCTCCAACAAGAAGAGATGCACTTGTCGTGGCTCTGAGGGATAGTCGCTGCTGTATACGAAGAAACTTAGGGGGACAATCAGACGGGGGACCTACTCCTCTGATGGCGGTGTTACAATGCTGTGGATGACTTGGGACGTGCTTTACCACGCCGCTGTGCAAGTCTTGAAGCACCGACAGGTTCCAGCTGAGCCTTGTTGATGTTTTGGGCATTAAAAGCTTTAAATGTAGCTGCCAAAGACCCCTGAACAGTAGGAAAAGAAATAAGAGTATAATAACATACTGTTTGCTTTACTAATTTATGCATCTTTACTTTGTCTAGAGTGGTTCCAGAGGTTAGGAAAAAGAGCCACCCATTTGGAAAAGATTAAATTTGTGCATCCATATTTAAATTTTTGGTTGTCATAAGTGATTTAGTATTAAAAATTGTCTATACAGACAGAAAGTATCCTGATGTAAGAGGTGTTTGCTAGATGACTATGACAAAGAAGTGACACAAACAAGCCATGATAATCATAAAGCAGGTTGGTCATTTACCTTTACAAGCTGAGCATCTTGTATGGTCAAAGGAAGATGTGGTAGCATCTGGCGCTGTGAGATCCACTGGTGCTTTAACACCTGAGCTGCACTCAGGCGAGTGTGTGGGTCAATGTGCAGCATCCGCTTCACTAGATCCTGAAATTTAAAAAAAAAAACTAAAATGGCTGTTTAGATCTGCAAGTTTGAAACAAATTTATTGTCTTGTTTGTGCATGGGTGTGGTTGTAGTGTGAGAAAAAGTGAAAGAAAATTCTTCAGCATTCTTCAAAATTATTAACTAAATAAAAGAATTTCTTCTTGATGTTTTACAGCAACCTGCACGTCTTTCTACAAGACAAAAAAGTTATTAGTTCCCCTTGGCAAAGAAAAATTTTCTGATCATGAGACCGATTACATTTAGGTATGCCTTGAAGTATGCCTTGAATACAGCTGGTTTCTCAGAACAAAAGAGGGGAACACAATCCTAGCCCTGCACCTCCACAACAAACTCAAAACTGTGCACATACATCTCTGATCATGCTTGCATTTTAATCACAATTATTATTAGCTACAGCATGTCCTTGGAAAGAAAATTGTTCCACAAAATAAAAATTAACAAGAAGCATTACTTGTTTGTGCTAATATCAAATAATCTATCAAATGCTAAAATTAAATAGCCAGTCTAAAAACCAATTAACAGAAAATAAGCTTTTAAAAAATCTTTCTTTTGTGGAAACACTGACCTTTGCTGGGGCAGAGACTGAATCCCAATTACCACCAACCAGCGTAAACTTGCCTTCTTCGATGCGTGCTAAAATGTCATTTGGTGTATCATTTGGACCATTTGCAAAAGGTGTGTGCCTGTGACAGAAAGCTTTCTGATATATATCTTTCAAAGAAAAAGATCAGACCTTAGGTCCAGCAATGCACTTTTGTTATTCTGCTTTCTGTTCCTTCTAAACTTCTGAATTTAAACTATAATGCTGCCATCTTTGTTTTCCTACCATGACTAATATTTCTTCATTTGCATTCGACCATTTTCATCAGATATGTGTTAACTCGGATCCTAACTGACATTTCCAAAACACATGCAAACAGCAGTAATTTTATTAGGCATTTAACCATCAGAATACTTACAGTATTGATAAAAAGTAAAAACGATAAAAGGTAATAATAAAAGTGAATTGCCTAGTGCTTCCACAACTTCTGCTATGACTGATTGATATTAAGGACAGAATTTAAATAATCCATCCAGACTTGGTTCTTACAAGACTTCCTTGCAGCAGAGCAACTCAAAATAGCTTCCTATATACCATTCCATAAATCTGTCACACAAAAATATATAGTGGCATATTGGAAATTCATGAAACAGCGAAACGGTGTGTCAGGATCCTTAAGCGCTCACCCCTTCTCCCTGTCCTTGGAACAAGAATCTCACTACAGTCACCAAACTGCGATGAGGCAATGCTTACCCTGCCAGCATGGTGTACAGCAACACTCCCAAACTCCAGATATCACAGGATGCATCATACCCTTGTCTTTTTAACACCTGCACAAATTCCACAGCATGTATCAGTTCTGTCATTTAACACATGCACAGAACCAAACCACAAAAAGCCTGGTAGCATTGTGTTTTCAGCTTTAACTTTTTTTGAGGGATTTCAACTCCTGTAGACTTTAATGATTGGCTTGTTTTACCTGCGTATGCTATCAGCTGCTGTATGTTGTTGTTTTTTTACCGACATATTAATGTTTATGTATTCGATCTTTCACACTTGCATGTGACCTTTTTTTTTTATTTTCGGAAATTTCATTCCTCAGCATAATAATTATCAGCAAAATTTTACTGAACATTTCACCACAAAAGTAAAACAGACACAAATATACAAACAGAGACTCAAAAGGAAAACACTATGCATACATCGATTAAAACAAAAAAAAATTATCCAGAAGCAATACCCCAGTATCAAAGTATAGGAATAAGATCTTGCAGTCAAGGTGAGGAGAAGAAAAAATTGAACACTTGGCCATGGTATAAAGCTGTGTTTTTAATAAACTTCTCTAGGGCACATGATTGTCAATTCCTGGCACCCAAAAAAAAACTTTACAGAACAAGATAGTAGTCCACAAAAAAAAAAAATTCACTGAAAATTTAGTCAATATATTGAAAGTTTAGTTGAAGTGTACCTAATTAATAATTTCATGACTTGACCCCCCAGCGCACATCCCCCAGTAAATGACACAATGCAATTTAGTGAAGAAGTTAATTTTAATAATAAAAGAATGCTGAGAGTTTAAACAGAACAATGAAAGAAAAATGAAATAAAACTACAAATGAAAGTTCTTATCTAAGCTGGTTATCTAAGGTGTCTCGTTAATCTATTTTCCCTACTACTGATCCCGGTATCTAGTGAGTATAACACTCTATCATTAGCTACTTCATTTGTTCATACATTCATTCACTCGCTTCATAAGTTACCTATTCATACACCACTCAGTTCGGCCCAATTGTTTTTCTTTTTAGTAAAGCGCCTTGAGACTCCCTTAAATGGTCGGAAAAAGCGCTATATAAATTAACTTCATTATTATTATTAAATTGTCTCTACTGCATGTAATATGTCTCTGTTGTTATGGCACAACTGCCCTTTCTACTCTGAGGGCTCCTCCTTGCACCACGATGGGAGACGGGCTTGGTAGAAAGTTGGGACGAGCGCTCATGCGTACCACCCCCTTTGCACCAGTGTGTACCTCTTCCTGTCACAAGCTATCTGATGGTACTTCAGATAGGGACCATCGCCTGGCTCTGGGACCAGAGTAACATGTCCTGCGGCTAAGAGTAGACTGTTGTCATGCAGGGACAGAGGTTACTCTTGTTGACACTCATTTAAGAACAGGCTGCACATCTCATGTAAACTCCTGGCAAGTCTCTGCACCCCGTCTTGTGTCTGGAAGTGGCAGATTGGTGGTAGCTGACAACGCTTGCTGACAAAGAGTGTTCAAAGACTCTCTCTTCCTCTTGTCCCAAAGTGTATGCCTCAAGAGTTTGGTGGCAAAGCGCGGATTCCGGGTCCATCACAAGGTTAAAAGGCCTGGTTCGGCCCATACACAGCACGACTGGTCAGTCACATAAACATACTCATCGTTCACATATCTTCAAAACTACATCCAATCACGCATCACTGCCAGCACAAGACACAGTCGCCCAGCCTATAAAACTCAGCCTTACTCACCCTCATCAGAGTTGCTAAACATCGGTACTACCAACCAGAGTATAACTACACCTTACCTCCTATGACTGACCCGCATCGGGTCTGTTCCCTTCCTGACTTGACCTGACTTGTATTACTGAAACTAGAGCTAGCCCTACACACCCACCTTCATGGACCTTGCATCTACTTGGCTTGGGGAGAAGGAATAGGGGAAGGAAAGTGTGGCACCCAAGCTACAGCATCATTCTTACTTTCTTTTGTGACAGTACACACACATCGATCCAAAATCTAATCATTAGAAAATATAGCAAAGATCATGGCCTGCAGATTGAAAAAAAGGTAACGGTAAGCTCTATTCATTTATTCATCAAATTATATATATATATATGTGTGTGTGTATATATATATCTCGTTCTCTTAAATGATTTCAAAAACATGGAAATGATGCAACAACATATAATTAGGTACCAACACATGCTTTCCCACTGGTGGAAACTGGGCAATCATACAAAAATAGCTTGTTTTATTATCAAAGTATTACAAGGACCATCAGGAACAAAAACATCACTATTTTGAATCATAACAAAGAAAAAAATTTCATCATTTGGACGGAATATAGTTTTGTTGTGCGTGACTGATAGAATCGTGTATTTTGTGAGAATAAATGGTATCCAACATAAAAATTCGGCAGCAGCAAGGCGGCTATTTTCTATGTGTAGAAAGGGTTTGCATCACTACTGATATATATATTTTTTTAATTAAATCAGTAAAGATGGTGAAAAAGACTGTTTTCTAATAAAATTTAGCAGTTCTAAAGCATAATGAGACAATGCAAAATATCCATCAACTTTAAACCAATGTAACGTGAACCTATACCTGCAAGATGTAAAATTAACTGACACTTATAACACAGATTAAAAGATACATTCTCTTTTAAAATTAATGTCAAACATTTGAACCAAATCTGTCAAGAAGATCAGAAATTACAGCTGTTTAAAAGTCATTACTCTTAAACTTATTTTTCTGCCTGAAAGATTTATGATTTTCCTGATTTTACTGGGGTTTTTTTTTTTAAGTATGTCTTTATGCAAATTAGTTTTTCAGTCACTTGAGTATAAAGTCAGTGTTAGTAATTTCTCATATGAAGTACTTGGGAACTTTTAACATTTCAAGCTGCTATATATGCTGGCTTCAAACATGGTTCAAAATATTTATAGCTGTGATGCAAATCACAAACTCCAAACAGCAATATCCTCAAAGAGTTAGAGGACTCATTTTTTCGTTTTGTTTCCTTATAAATCCTTGTACTTTCATGTGAACACAGAAACATTATTCACTTTACAAAACTCAGTTTTGTGTGCTGGTATCTAATATAATCTTTCATAATATTAAACTGAGCAGCTTATACAAAGCATATGACCCTCACCTCAGGGGCAACAAAATTGGCAGTATAGCAGGGTGTCATGAGCAAGCCGTTTTCTGCTCTTAGCTGCTTAGCAAAACCAAAGTCACAAATGCGAAGACTCTCGGGTGAACCACTGTCATCAGCATACAAAATGTTGGACGGCTTGAGATCCCGGTGAACCACCTGAAAATGGCACAGAACAGTTCACTTTATGTACAAAGTAGCCTCCATGCAGTATACATGCATGAGCACAGATCAAAGAGCAGGAAGAGGTGAAAGGAGAGATGATAAGAGTAAAAAGACCATCAACAAGAAATAGGTATATTAGATGCTTGATGCACAAGAAAGTGTAAGATATAAACAATTATGGCACCATATAATGATTAAATTTCAAGTCTACAGAGAATTTCTTCAGTTTGGGGATATATTAGTTCCTTGCCTACAGCAGTAGACAGTTCATGCATCGAAAAATCAAAATAATTATACAGCTGTAAGTTTGCAGCAAACTGTCAGGCTCTACAGAAATTGGCATAGGCGTGTCAACAGTTGAGTCAATAAACCATGCTGAAAATTAACAAGCAGCAGTGAAATGTGGCAATCTTTTCACTAGCTTTTATAGCTGACAGCAAGATAGTCTCATTTATAAATATTTTCTAGCATTTGTGCATGGTTTTATCACCAAATGACATCACTGACAGACCTGCCAAAATTATTTGCCATTTTCTCAAAAGCACAAACTCAGGTGCATCTCTTTCTCCTGCCCCATTCTTCTCCAGCTCTACCTGGCACCAACGTGATAGTCCAGCTATCACACCAGGACAAAGCTGATAAAATTATCCACATAACACTCACCCTTTCCCTTTTATGGGTTACGTCAGGATGTGTAAGATAACCTTCTCCCATTTATGTCTTTACCCCCCATCCCTCCACTGCACACCATCCTGTCACCATCTTCCCCACAAACAAGCCAGCTGCCTTCTTAACTGACTGATAAATGTGTATAGGCATGAAGCCAGTGTGTGTGTTTGTCTTTCTACTGTGTTTTTGAATAGCTATGCCCTTCATAGTAATGTCATGGAGTGCCACAGCAGGTGTGAGCCATCAAGACATTTTACAGCTCAAAAATCTTCTCAAGCAGCAAAATAAAAATGCCAAGGAAACAACTTACCCCATTTGAATGTAAATACTCCACTGTTTTGGTAACCACTTCAAGCACAGCACTTGCTTCACGCTCAGAAAAGAACTTCTGTCGCAAAATTTTGTCTAGGAGTTCTCCACCCTTCATTAGCTCTGTGACCATATACACTTTGCTTCCATTGTCATAAACCTATGCAAGACGAGTCATGTATCACTTATCAGGCATATATAGAAAATGAGTGACAAAACATAATTTGTCAACATCTACCAAGTCTTTATAATACATGAAGTCTTACCTAGCTTTTGAGGACAACTGTATAACATTACCACTTAATCCACTTTTATTATTGTATGCATACACGTATGCAGGCAAAAAGACACACAAACAGACCTTTTGTAACAGTAAGTGCTCCAAAATGGAAATGTTTGTAAAAGCTGAGAATACAAAATGATGGAATTTAATTATGCACATAAACTCACATCTCGCAAAGTGATAACATTGGGGTGGTGTCCAAACCGTAAGAGAATCTCCACTTCTTCTGAAGGGTCCCTTTTGTCTTTGTCCATAATCTGCACACACAAAAAAAAACACCACACTAATGCAAATCCTATTTCCTTTACACAAAAAGTTTCTGAATGACAGGTTTTCTTAACGCACACACACACACACATAAGATATGTGTGTAGGCATGCACCAGCACCCAATACCAATGTTTAGTAATTGATGGTTACCTTTACTGCATAGCTGATCCCCGAAACTTTGTGCACACACCTCTTGCAAACAGAGTAGGAACCAATGCCAATGTCCTGTAACATTCATTCACAGAGGGGGAAAAGTTTCTTCAAGTCACCTGTTCTTGTACTACTGATTCAGTTCTGATTCTCAAGATTTATAGTAGGCCACTCTACATTTCTGGGTCTTTATTTTTATTTAAGAAAAGGTAGATTTATAGACTCGTTGAAAAAGAAAAGAAAAACACCTTTTCTTATTACAAAGCAGCACTACCACTAAAATTTACCAATCTATGGCAATACCCAAACTAATATGACATAGCAAAGACTTTTAATGAAAATGTATTCTTTCTCCTATCCTGTGGGATTTAAAGGTAAAACATTTGAAGACATTTCTGGAAATGTTACTTACTTCCTTGAGTTCATAGTCTTCTGAGAAACTGCAAATCTTCACCCCAGGAAGCTGAAATACATTGAAATGAAAAAATAAAATCAACTCTATAGTTGGTGGCATTGTATATGTAATCTCAATGAATATTCAAGACTCTCCTTCAAGGAATTATAGTAAAATAGAATGAACACAAAATCTTTCAAAGGTGCAAATTGTTTTTGAATAATGATGGGTAAAGCTTAGGGTGAATACCCCCTCCCTCTTAAGACACTATCCTACAAATGTCAAAATGCATAGAAAGATGTCAACAACATATATGTCAGGTCTGTAAGTGGATACATTTACCCTGTGAAGGCCTCAGCCTATGTAAACTGGGACCATATGTTAATTAAGCAAATCTGTGATATATTGATTTTGACCTCTTTTGTGTGCATGATGCTCTAGGATAAAAAATTGCACACTACTTGTCTTTTAACACAGTGGATTCTTTACTGTGTAAAACAGTAAAACTGTAAGTGAACATGCCTGCAGGCTAGAACAGCCTGAGCTACTGTGTATGTTTGTTCCATCTCAGCACAGCAATGAAAGAAAATAAGGCGTTAAAAAAAAAAAGAGAAATCATCAAAACAGCTCAATGTGTGGCTTTTTTTAAATACAGCTGGTGTACATAAAGTTTCTACCATAAACAGAACTGGAATGCTAAGCAAATGTTTCCTGCTTCTAGCATAGACTGTAAAGGGCTGCAGGTTCTCAATCCATCTACACATCTGAATCCACCCCACATATAATGGACCTGGGCACATTCCCCAAGATCAGAAGTGTACAGAGGAAGTAAAAATATACTGAAGATGTCAAATCATGTAAATTATCAGAAGAAAAATTATTGTTAACTATTTGATCCCACGCTTTGGGAAATTTTTTCCTGAGGAAAAAAAATTGGTTGGCAAGTGAAACTTTTGCATAACCTGCACTAAATGCACACTTAAAACACTCTTACCTTAGCTAAGCTTATATGGTTATCAATGGGATCATCTGGAGGTTTGGTTTCACCAAGTAATGCTGGAGCTACAAAACTAAATCCTCGGAACAGCTCGTGAGCTGTAGCACTTGCTGGGATTCCAGGAGAGTCTGATGAAAATAAATACACTTTTTAACTTTTGGCACCATTTAAACATTGATTTTTGGGGGGGACCCTCTCTTCCATATACATATATCTCATGTTGGCAAGTTCAAAATAGTTAATGTTTGGCAGATAATCTTTTTGTACTGTTCTGGCATTTGGCTGCATCAAGAAAATAAAAAAAAATTCTTCACATTGCTAGCAACACCAAAGCATCACAAAAGTATAATGCTGAAAAAAAGATACTGCGCTACTAGCAGTAAGACAGCAGCTAATATCAACATCTGATTTTATGCTTTTTAAGCACAGTCCCTAAAGTAAATATACACTCTACAATATACGTAGTGATAAGCTATCCAAGAAATAAAACACTTCAACATACCTTTCGGAGTTTTCGATGTGAATTCATGATCAAAGTAGAAGACTTCATCTGTCTGCACCACAGCTGGCTTAAAAGGTGGCGACATTTCTCTACGATATAACTTTTCCCAGTCGATTGTTGCAAAAAATGGATGCGATTTTAAATCTTCAATGCCATTTGGAGAGGAACCTGTTGCAAGGAATCATAATCATATGCATGCTAATATCCCCATAAAATATTGCTGACATCAGTTCTGTTTGTTTTAATAATTACTAAACAGATGACACTCAAAATTTATTGAATCCAAGTCGACAGCTAAAAAAATATAACCCAACGTACCAAGCCTGTTGACTGGATTGCGCTTGAATAGTGCACGAAGTAAACTCTGAGCTTCTGGACTGAGAAACTGTGGCATGCCTAGTTTGGCTCTGTTGGCAGAAAATAAAGCATTCTCTTTGATAACATCATGCAAGACTGTCTTTGAGCACCCATGTACCACTGCACCTCTCTCATCAGCCAGGAAGCTGGTATCATGCTCTACCTTCCCCTCTTAAGGGGAAAATCCATGGAGAGTTGGGCTTAAATGAATGTTTTGAATCCTGTCTGATCAAAATTTTGAGTTGCCAATGCTGGCTTGATTGCAAATGAATTTTTACTTGCAGTCAAGTCTAAAACACAGCTTTGACCTGATTCATAAAGTCCACCATGTTCGCGTACTCTTTCATGAAAACAAACAAATTGGCTCTCATACATTATGTGGGTAGATCTTTTAAACAAGAAAAGTGTCGACCAATGCTGAATCAGCGTTAGGAGTATTGTGGTGGATCTATCTGACAGAAAAAGTCATGCAATGCTGTAATACTATAAGCACTGGCTAGCATGACTTTGGTTTATAACTTGCAATCTGTGACAGGCACTAAGCTTGTCATCCATGGAAACGCATCGTTTGCAGCAAGGATGTAAAGAGGCTTATCCTGGATGCATCCTGCCTTTGAAAAAGCCTGGCATGTTTGAGAATCTATACAAATTTTACTGCCATTCTTCTCAATGCAAGTAACTTACGGAAGGTTCATTCAGTTTTGCAATAGTAATCTATTTTTCATATACACAGATTGTTAGCACAGCTTCTTCCATGATTACCATATTGAAACATTCAGTAGCTACACTGAATCTCTTATGTTACTATCCAACATTATTTTTTGTAATGCTAGTATTATCCAATTCACTTAACATTTTATTACTGTGCTCTGGTTCAAAATTTCCCTGCACAATTTCCAAATACAAGATGCCAGAGTTTTAATGATTCACTACTCAGAAGAACCACCTCAGAGCTGTTTCAGATGCTACTGTAAGTAAATGATCGTTTTGCAACCTGACAGTTTGATCAGACACGATTCAAAATGTCAGAATGTATCATTTAAGCCCAGCTTATCTTTTCCCTTTAAACAATACGCAAAAAGGAAGAAATTATGGATTCACCAAAAGAAAACTTTTCCACAGTCATAACCATGGCAAGCAAAAATCTCCTGCACACAAATTCTGACACCTTCGGTCAGCTATTTAAAGTCAACAGAAGTGTTCTAAACCTTTTTGAAATGACAGTGCCACCTATAAAATCCATACAGTCATGAAAATAAAAGATTCTTCTATACTAAAAGTCAAATTAAAATGGACTAAAACTGAAATGTTAATGGGTAATTATTCATTTTTGAGCCAGCAACACTCAAAACTTAAAACTATACTTTTTCTTTGTTGCATGTGCTTCTGCTACTAGTTCCACAGAAATACACTGTTTTAAGTCTCCTAGGACAGATGGTGCTTACTTCAAGATCTGGGTCATAGTTTCCTTCCTGTTTGCTCCTTGGAAGGGGAGAGCACCTGTCAGCATCTCAAACTGACCAACAGAAGTATATCATACCTAATGTCAATAGAGGTGCAGTAACCTTAATGGGAGCAATACTACATACAATAAGCCCAAGTTATATAGACTCTATCTCTCTTGCCCCTAAAGCATGCAAACGCAAGTTTTTCAGTCCAGTTAAAGAATCTGTGCTGTACACCTCCGTAAATTCCCTTCAAAATTATTTATTCACCACAGAATTTATACTGTTGCACATTTCCACCAGACAGTCACTAAATATTGGATTAATTAGACACAAATAATGCACAGTTTAGAGTGTTATTCCAGCATCAATAAAATGTCTGCTCTTCTTTAGGCCCACATTAACCAAAGAAATTATTTCATATTCCAAAAACTTCTGACATCACCTTATGCACACTGTATCTACATGCACCACCTCATCACCAATGAAGAACTCGTGCGAAGGCTATTTGAAGTTGTATGCTTTCTTATGAGAGTTTTTTTTTCTTGATACCTTAAAGTTACACAGTAAAAGACTGGTTCTCACACACATATTTGCTCTTTCAAATTAAAAAAAAAACCACACACACACACACACAGAGTTAGCTGATTTAGACCTAATGCATTTATACCATGAGCACTCCATATGACCACCAGTCTGCAGCTGTACTGTGCCCTTTCCTATTGACAACCTCAGGTGCCATGTATTCTACTGTTCCACAGAAAGAAAATGTCTTCTCTTCGTCAAAAATGGACTCCTTGCTTAGGCCAAAATCTGTTAACTTTATGTGCCCCTCTGTATCGAGTAGTATGCTGGAAAAAGAAAATTCAGGTTTAAGCTAAGACCATCTATCAGAAAACAAATACAGTTTAATTTTTTTTTAAAGCGAACAAGACCTACCTTCATATTTTCCTTTTTAACCTTTCTTTTGTGTGAATTTCTCCCTCTACCTGATTATTTCTTATCATATATAATCTAAAATCTAGTTCAAAATAAGCTAATGTTTTTTTTTTCTTCCCCACAACTATTCACCACATATAAAACTGATGTTGTTGGTAGATGGTGTAGAAACCTTTACAAACATTTTAATATCTAAGTGTAAAATAGTGTAATTATAGTTAACACTTTCAAGCTCGTTTATTGCCATTTTATGGAATAACATGAGCACCCACTCTCTCCCTTTTACAAGGGAGGAAAGAGAGTGAGGGATGGGGGTATTTGGTCTGCCAATCAAACATCAGAAGTCTGATTTACTTTTCTGGTTTAAGGTCCCTGTAGATAATTCCTAGACTGTGCAGATGATCCAGTGCCAGAGCCAATTCTGCCAGGTAAAACTTGACGTCTTCTTCAGTAAACATCACCTGGAGATGGTGCATCAAACATCAGCATTTTGGGTCATCATGCACTTTGATATGCTTTAAGTGTGAAGTTGTGTGCATAATTTTTCAGCTGCATCTATCCTGGATATGAATTTGTTCAACTAACCACAAAAGAACAGCTTCTGCTATGACTGTTACATGAATCTTTGCAATAGAAATAAGCAGGCTTGGCTAAGACACACCTGATGGGAAGGACCAATTAGTGCAAACTGTACTCAAAGCATTCTAACTATTTAAATACCAACAGTTCAACAGCTAAAATTCATATCCATCAAAATATTCTCAGCAATTATTTGAAGATATTTTAAAGACAGTTTCGACAACAACTGTACAACAATTTTGAATATGCAACTACAGACTGTATAAGATGTTATATATTCTAACAATAAGGGAATCATGCAAATTACACAAAGCTTTAAATTTAGAATGGCTAAGATCCATGAAACCAAGTGTTCAAAGAAACTGTATCAATGGTGCCTTCAACACAGTATAAAAATATAAGTATGCTATCTTATTCCTAGAGCTAGATCTATAAGGACTTGTTTATGGCAAAAAACTTTAAGCTCTTATCCAAATGACCAACTGACCTCTTTGGACAGACGAGTGAAAAGGTCCCCACCTCTCAGAAACTCCAAAATCAGGTACAGCTTTCCTTCAGTCTGAAATGCTGCACAAAGAAAATCATTTTGTCCACTATTAGTTGATGGCTGGCAGGATTAAGCTTATGATTTTCCCGCTTACTCTTCAAGTATTCAGCATCAGTATTGTGTGGTGCACATATACCTGCATTCACAGACAATCAGTAATCAATAAATCCCATTAAGCAGCACCAGCACAGTTGATGGCAGCCAGTCACCTGCAGAAGCTCCTGAGCCTTTAATGTTCAGCACTTCCTTCATAATCCTGCACATCCTCCGCAGCAGCTTTCAAATGGAGGAAAGATGGTCCCGATTTGCTTTCAGTGTGCATCACAATTTGAAGACAACCCTTTGATTATAAAAAATTCCTACATCTATGCAGATCCATGCCAATGGCATACATGTACTTTTGTTCACACTTCATGCATAATTATACCCCCAAGTAACATGAGATCACAACTTGCATTGAAACACAACCACAAAGGTATAAAATGCCAAGTCTGTTATGTCCCAGATCATGTAGCTGAAATTTTTGCTTTATCAAAGCCAAAAAAAAAAAATCCAGCCTTCTCACCTGTGTTCACATCTAACAATGTATTGGCTGGACATTTTGTGTCAGCCAAAAGAATTTTCTGTATTTTTTTCAAACAAAGGACAAAATAATGGCATCCCAGAATTATTTTACATTCTTAGAAATGGATTTGTGATATTCTGCCCATACAAGCACTGAGTGATTAGTGACTGCACTGCTTTCATCAGGCGAACTACGAAGGTTCCTGATCTGTTGTTGTGACAGTCCTGCCGTTACCTATCTTCTGTTCTAAAGCTTTGACCCAAAACAATCTTGTACACTACACCTCCCCCTCAAAGCTTCTGCTATTAACATTCATGTATACATTTATACATAGAGAAATCTGTAATAACACACTACATAAACATCGTGAATTCATATCAAATCCTTGTTACTGGAACTCTGAGTTGTAGTTGCTCTTTCTTCTCTTAATCTCAACAAAACTATCAAGGTTCGGTTACTTCCAAAACTTCAGCCCTAATGTGTCACTTAAGCTTTGCTCTTTAGTGTAGTAATCTCTGAATGGACAATACTCGTTGCTTCAACCCAGCTGTGCAAAGTTTTTATTACAAAGCTGGAGTCCCAGGCTTTCTGGTCATACATTTCTTATACTTTAACAAGTGCTGTGCTTTTCAATCCATTTCAACTTGACCATAAAATTCTGTATCAATTGTATCAAGCTTGAATATATACTACAACTGATGCCAAATCAATTTCCTTTTCATATCATTACATCAAAAGGAATACTGATGACTTCAAATGTACCAACAACTTACCACACATGAAGCTTTCTCTCAACATATACCACTTTTACTAATATTACAATACTCACAATCAAACTACAAGATAGCAAAACAATACATGACAACCCTTCATTTTGTTACATGTGCTGGTATATGCAAGAAAATACAATGAATTCAGTAAACAGTGAAAACTTTTTTAATTTTTCAAAACCAACCAGAGACAGCTTCACCTATATACAAAAGTATTTGCCACTGAGCAATGGAGAATGGAGGAAAAGGCAAACATGCTCCCTACAACGTCATGGGTTATTTGACAAATATTTTTATTTTGTATCTATCGTGATGTCTTGAAATGTCCGCAAAACCAAATGTCAAGGGATGGTGATAAATCATTCTGTGGGCTTTTTTTTTCCAAAACAAGATCTGGTTGTGAATGAAGAGTAAGCTGGTGAATGTTCCTGTCTATTTACACACCTGAGCGCTTCCACAGAAATAATAAATATTTCTGCAACAGCTGGGCCTGTTTGGATTAACTGTAAGGTGACAGCTCAATCTTCTCTACAGTGCACAGTTTTTTTCCTCAAACTGCCAGATGAAACAGAAGCTAAAAGACAACTACATTTTTAAACAATGTAAAACTGTTCTACTAAAATACATTTTCAAGATGGCAAAAACTGTAAATAATTTCATTAATTTTTGTGATGTTTTCTCATATTAATAGAAAGAAAAATGCAACAAAACGAACTATTCCTCAGTTAAACTCATTCGGAAAGATTACACTAACAGCATAAAAGAGAGACATGCATAAAACCGAATCTTCCAGTTTTCTCACAAGGTTTAAACATCATTATCTTCACACGAGTGCCAGTATCACTTTTTTGTTGCAGAAATGCAAGTCATTAATAATATTCTGCTAACTGCTTACCATCATTTTCTTGACAGATAAATAATGAAGTACACATATGTTCTGATTGTAATGAATGATTTCCTTTTGGGCCCATGATCCAGTAAAACATATTTGCCATTCTTCTCAACATTCCCCACAAAACTCAGAGAATGTATACACTGTACACAAAGCACACATAATGTTTACCCTGTACACAGAGCACACATCATGTTTAGACTGTACACAGAGCACACACAATGTGGGAGAACACTTACTCTTTCCAATTACACTTCCTCTTAAAAAACAATAGAAGAAATGTTAACATTCCTGTACAAATTCCCACTGCAGCAAGCTAGTTCCCCCCATTCCCATTTTTCACCATTAATCACCTGGCCAAGAATGGCTACTGAGATAAAACAGTATATCAACAGGCCTTCCAGCATCAGGTAAATGCTGTATCTGTTTTTATGCTGCATCATAGCCATAATGCGAAGTGTATGGTGCAGATGACTATGTCCATTTAGCAACTGGCCAGATTACATAACAAAATAACCAATATTCCTGAACAGTCTCTGATGTTCATGGTTGGCTTATGCCACTTTCATGTTCTACAGTCTGCAACTGCTCAGTCTCAAAAAAATGAGCAAAAACATACAAATTTACATTACATTACAGACTTGTACAAACTCTGTAGAAAAGTAACCCCCCCAAAAATAAATTAAAAAATAAAAAAAAAAATACGATACACAATGAAAATCACAGCTCTGGCAAATATAACTCTCTACTTATCCCTACCATGTAAGGAATATTCTAATATTTTACCAATAATTTTGTCTTTGGTATTTCACTTTTAAAAAATAAAAACAAATGTTAGAGACTTGAAGAAAGCACTTGTACACTATCACAGCATGTCCGGAACACAGATCCCACAAGATAGAAAACATCTTGTCTGTGGAAACTTACAGGAAGTGTTCGACCTAATCAGTGGCGAAGCATTGCCAGTAAAGATGGCATGTCTTACACAGAAGGCAGGTTCTCTGAATAATAAAGATTACTGCTTACTGGCATACCTTTTCTATGGAGTCCACATAGGAATAACATTTCATTCTCTATCGATTCAGCTGCATCACAGTAGTACCCAGTCTGCTGTTTTAGATGTATATTTTCAGTCTGAAAGCTTGTAAATTTTGTCTGGCTATAGAGAGAAATAGAAAACACTGAGTGCTTATGCACTTACTTATGCCTTTAATGGAACAGGGCTTCCATCACACATCTTGCATGAAACAGGAGAGCTCTAAAGCATGTTCTGATACAGGTCAATGTACTGAGTACAGTCTGCCTTTCCTCTTGTACATTAAACTGTGTTCACTCTGGTTTTACTCACTTGTTTTAGAGAATAATTTAACAACCCTGATCATATAATACCCAACTGGTATTGCTGCAGTTAATGGCAGAAGCATATAAGCCAACATATCAATCAGTATAAATGAATAAAGAAGTCTTTTAAATTTTCTGTCGAATGACGTAATGTAACAGCTGCACTACTACATAAACCTTGCAAGTCATTTACCCATGTTTGTCAGAGACTGTATGATATCTACAAATTTAAGTTTCATCACATTTAGAATTTGCAGCTGCTTCTAAATGCAATGAAAGACTGTTTGAGATATGGATCCAGAATCTTTACAAATAATGAAGAAAAAAGGGGTAAGGGTGAATTTCTTCTGTTTAAGCTTGGACCAAAGAATTTTCAGCTGCCATTTCCAAGAACCCAAGCAGCTGTATCCATAGAAATAACAAGGAACAAGACACACCACTTACAGAAAAATCAATGCTAAGTGCACATATCCAGCTGAACTGATGGCCACAGCTTTCTCAAGAGGCCCCCTTGAAGGATTCTCTATTTCACTCAAGTGGAACAGTTTCCTCACATAAACTTTCAGTTTTCAGTTCATGGTGGCACAAACTCTTTTAAATCTAAAGTAATATCCCAGCTCATGTGGTCATATACAATGCTGCAAAATTCAACTACAAATTAGGTTAGTTGTGTTAGTTTGCAATACACCAATCACAAAATCTGCTACAAGAACGTTAAGCCCATTTACGATGGATTGTTCAGCATAAAGTACAATTTAGCCAAAAATAAGAAAAATTGAAGACTAACAATCATTTTAAGATATTTTTTAAAAGGTCCATCAGCAATTATTAAAATAAACAGTTATCTGTACCAGCCCAATTTTGACATAAGTGCTGCATTAAGAATTTGACATTTGTTTCACCAATATATTAAAAAAAATATCCATGTACTTGTCTGAAAGTGCATGGGAAACATCTACTAATATCTTCAAAAGGCCTGATTCCTATTTGAAATATTTCCCATTTCTCATTTTGATTTTTATGAAAATGTTGTAGTTTGTTTAGACAGCATTCTTCCCTCCAGAGCAGAGCTGGCAGTCGTTTACAATAACTACAACAGATGTTTAACTGTCATCTGACACGTGGGTAGTCGTTTGAATGGACTCTTATTTTGATCTGTCCACCCTCCCCCAACTTTATTCCAGCGATTAATCACAAACAGGAATTACTTATAGTGACTGGACACTAGCAAATAGGAATTCCAACATACTGGTTTTCAATTTGTCTTCAAGAAGAATATGACTGCCATCCTCTGACACTGATGACTAGGTTGATGCTTCTGGAACGTCACAAGTAATCTTTCTCATGGAAATGTTACTGGAGGCCTAAGGGGGTGGATTTCCAAACTGCTATTGATCCTGTAGCACAGACTTTTGAGTCCTAGCATATTAAATAAGAGTTTGCATGCCACTGGACGGAGATACTTGCATGTGTGTGGGTGTTTGTGTGTACATTTGCCACGCAAATTCAGAGGGGGAGAGAGAATACGTAAACAGATGTGTTTGGCTGGATGAATGCTTAACACATGACATCTACTGCTATCCCACACGATGAGAGAGCAATGCTTAACTAAAATTCATCTTCACCCTCTCCTCATTTAAGCACAAAGCAAAAAAGCAACATTACTTTGAAGTTTAACTTAAGAGGGCAGACCTATCCATGCACAAATCCTCTAAAAGATCTAAATCATAAAAATGACACATGGGTATGAAAATGTATACAATTTGATGTCAGGAATATGGAAGTGTGTAAGAATTCATGGCATAGGCCTCATGGCATAAGACATGAAATTAGGTAAACGCATGAAAGCTGATAGTTTCATCAATACATGTTAGCAAATGTCACAAACAGGTTTACATGTATAAAACATATTGTTAATAATTTACACAGTTTCTTGACAATGATCATCAAGATTACAACAGTTTTAATACATGTGCAGTGAAGCATTTTTGGCAACTGGTTGCTCAAATGCCTAAATGCTTTTTTTAAACAAGGATCTAAAAACCACACAATTTTGTGGGGATCTAAAAATCTCTTGCATTTTATGGATAGGCAACGCTGAACATCAGTATTATTTGGAAAGGAATTTTACCCTCCTGTTAATGTACCATCTGATGCCCTGCACTGCCAAAAACAGTATACCAAAATCAGCAAGCTCACCAAATGAAAAAAAAGCTGCCATACAAGATGGGATACTTGAAAAAGATGAATAACTATGTGGTGGCGGGGGGGGGGGGGGTTAATACCTTTCTAATCACTGATCACTAAACATCTTTAAGTAAATATACTGCAAGATTCCACTTTGGAGATATTCAAGGAAAACAAATGATACCATCACAGCAGAAAAGTCTTTTCCTGCGTTGACCTCTTACCTTCCTCATATAGTAACACTTCCTTCCCTCTCTGCCAGAGGATCAATAATTCTGTCTTAGGTAGGAAAGGGGGGAATAGGCAGGGCAGAGAGAGAGAGAGAGAAAAAAATACAAATAATAATGTTGTGCTTGCCAGAAAGAGGCAATACTAGGTCACGCCTCCACTTCTCAGAAATAGTCTACATGCATCAAAGATTAAAGTGCATGTCTTACAGCATCAACTTGGATTAACTGTAGATTTGTTTCCCTATTAAGCATTAAGAGATTTCTTTTTCATGACTTCTATGGATGCACACATCCAAAGAACATCTTCCTCTATCTCTCCCCTTCTCAATATGCTAGAGCATTCTAACACAATATGAATACAAACTACACAAATCATTCACAAAATCAAAATGCCCACGTGCATGTAAAAAGTTGCCTAAGTCCTAAAACAGTTTTTTTTAAATAAACAGAAGTATGGTTCATGCTGACAATGTATATAAATGTCAGAATGTTTTACAGCTACGTGTTCATTTACAGGAATGAACGATGTCTTGAAAACAAACTGTATAATTGTTTAGATAGTTAAAAACAATAACAATAACACATAAAACACCTCTTGACAGAAATAAATATCACTCTGCCATGAGTTTGTTTTATCTTTAAAACTATTTTAATGCTTAGAAGGCTTGAAAGACAATAGCAACCAAAAACAGAAAAAAAGGAATTTGTTGGCACATACAGGTATGTAAAGACTGGAGGGTTTACGAGATCATCATTTAAGCATTTCTAAATGAGTAGGAAAAATAGTACCAATTGAATTTGTAGAGCACATCTTCCCATGATGATGTGAGCTTAGCCTACTGTACACAGATGACTACAAATGAACTCTCAACTATCCAAGAAACAAGCATCAGCAAACACCATGGCAAATATAAACTAAGAGCATGGATTAAAAAAAAAAAAGAACTGAGGAGTGAGCCAAAGAGTAGTGTTGATTATGCAAGGTATTTCATAAAGAAATTGGTTTTGAGGCTGGACTTGCAAGCTTTGAGCATAGACACAGTTTGAAGAGAAAGAGGCACCAAGTTTCAAAATATTAGGAGGAGAAGAAGCATTTGCTGAATTACTCCAGTCTGAGGAGGGCAACACAAACAGACTGATGGATGGTGTAAAGAGCCAGCAGCTCCAGCAGATATGCTGAGTTGACACAGTGAAGACAACACTTGAACGTAGCACTGTGTGGTGATCTTGTAATCAATGTTAGCTTAAGCTGGCAGCCAGTGAATCTCACAAAGGAAGGGTATAGCACTGCCTTTTGCCAACGGAAGACAATTCAAGCAGCGCTGTTCTAAACCCTTCGGTAGTTTGTCCACTAGGGTGTTAGGAAGATTGACAAGCAGAGTTGCAGCAATCCAGCCGGGACAGCACGAAAGTAGATCTGTGGGGGTTTTTTTTAAATAGCAGAAAATGACAGGATGGGTCGGGTATGACTGATTCTGCAATGCTCAAGGAAGATGGGCTTACAGACTGAACTGATGAGATTCCAAAGATAATCGTGCATCAATAATGCCAAGATTCTGGATGGTTTGTCGCCCCAGAAAAAGTAGTACTAGTAGCAGAGGATGGCACACATTTCAGTTTATTTGCAGAGGCTATTAAAAGGACCTCAGTCTCGTGCTGCTTTTGCTTCTTTATATATTATGCATAGGTGTATCTAGGAGCCAGTTGTGAGGTTAGGTTACTTGGACCACATCTTTCCGTAAAATGCAGTATCACACAATCTGTTACACGGATGGCAAGAAATAGAAGCACTGTTTCAACGTATATTCCAAAAACAGGTCTCCAGAAAATACTCCCAGAAAACATTGAATACACTGGAGCATTCCATATTATTAAGCACAGGCTTGAGCAGCACCTCACAATTCCTATGATGGTAGGCTATGGATTTCATAGATGCCAACACGCAGATATCTCGATGATTACTGGAATAATATCCTTGATTGTTAGACTGCCTTGCCTCCAGAAAGTGTAATAGTACAGCTTATCACTCATTCTTTACTTTTTACAAAAAGGAAAAAATACCTGTTCACCACAAAAGAGTAGCAAGACTGCGAATAACACAAAAATCTCATTTACCCGCCATTTACAGCCACAGCCAGCTGGCTATTGTCATGAACATTACTCACCATAGTGAAGTCGTACAATGAAGGGATGGTTAACATCTGCCAGAATATCTCTCTCCATTTTGGTTCTCTGTCTATCTCGTACTGTAATATACATTGATAATGTTGTAACATTTAGTAAGTCTAATGCATAATAATGACAAAAATATAAAGCATAACATTTAAACATTGAAAGAAGGAAAATAATGAAGCAGCTTACAGTTATATTGTTACAGTTATAAACAAAAAAAACAAACAAACAAACAAATGAAGACTTCGGCACTGGTAAAATAAATAGCTGCACTACTCGTTCTCTTCCCTCCAGCAATATTCATGATGATAAAATTTTAAGTCATTATATCAAGCATTTAAAAAAGCAATGCCAAATGAAAACTAGTGACATACCTTTAAGTGTAGCCTTTTTCAAAACTTTCATGGCATACAATGTTCCTGCATCAGCCCCAGTTATCTTGCGCACCAGAAAAACCTAACCAACAAACACAAAAGATGTATCAGATGAAGAACAGAGTTCCATCATTTGTCAAGCCAATATTTCACTGCCAACTGCTGGCACACAGTCAACATCATTAAAATATTTCTAGCTACAAAAGGCAGGTCAGTTTTGTTCTCGAGAAAAGCAGACACTTTTTGATGACAGTTAATTTTTTTGCTTTTTTTGGAAGGCACTAAGTGCTTTTGTTCACTTTTTACTAGATGATAAATGATAAATAAGCAAGTGAAATCAAATAAGTCAATGCTGCCACATCATAAGATATGCATTTATTTTTTAATCTTGCTTGGAATCCTCTAGAGTTAATTTGAGACAGGTGACGTCATACCATAATAAATGATAATATTACTGGAAAAACTTTTAACAGAGATGAAATTTTGTGGGCTTTTTTTTTTTTTTTTTTGCTAAAAATATTTTATGCCAGCTCACCTTTCCAAAAGAACCCTGTCCAAGCACTTTCAGCAACTCAAACTGAGAAGGATCAGCCCTCTCCCCTTGCCTGTTTGCAACGGAGGTTATTTCCAATTCATTTGTAGAGTCATCTCCCTTAGAGGTGGAAAAAAAGAAAATCAGTATCTTAGGTCACACAGTGACTCAGGTGCACATAAAAGGACCATCTGTTCTAGGTAAACACTCCATAGCTTAACATTTTTTTTAAAAAGGGAATCATCCCCATCCATGACTGTTACCATGTAAGTAAAATTGTCACTGCATTTTTATTTAAATGTCATGCCAGATGAATCTACACCTAACAATGCTTTCAACTGCACTCTATGTGATATATTTAAATTAAGATGGACTGCTTAAAGAACCTTGAAGTAAATGACTTCCACTGGAGATTTCTGCTTTAGAAAAAATTATGAAAAAAACATGTATTCTAAAACCTATAGAGAATTCTTATCTGCTGACTTACGTGCATGGAAACAAAAGCCGTATACATAATTATGAATAATTTGAAGCCTGACTCCATAAATAAAGAAATAAAGTATCTGTAAAAAGCAAAGTTGTGTGTAGTCTTTAGCATAAAGCATATAAGAGAACTGGCAACAAACAGCTGACCCGTCAGCTAACTTAGCATGCACGTCATTGGATACTTCACTCAAGCATCATCAACCGGCCATATGGCTATTAAACAGTCCTTTCATCTTTCAAAAACTATAACAAAATAAAAGTACGTCATAACAAGGTTGACATATTAAAAACATTAGATAAAAAAATACTAATTTATGCTCATTTTTTTCTGTAAACTCTACAGAAACTCAAGGACTTATCCCCAAAAATACAAAAAAACAGAAGTAGGCAAACATAAAATTTAATCATATTTTTATTAAAGTCAATCAACCAACATACCTCATCATCCACCAAAATGTCCTCCGTGCTTCCCGCCTGAAATTGAAAAAAGAAAGTTTCTAGAAGGAAAAGCAGTTTGGATCTCAGAATAAAAGGATCAATGGACTTTAAGAAACAAAGGAAACAATGGTTAATGTACTGGCATCTGAAACCAAAGGTGCCTGAGTTTGATACCCAGTTGACCTAGCTGTCATGAAAGGAGAGAGAGAAGATGGGCAATGACCCCCCTCCCCACAGCAAAAAACAAAAGGGGGGGCCAGGTACCTTCAATTACACCTGATAAAATTTCAACCTAAAATAGGGAAACTGAACAGCATCTGAAAAAAATATATTTACAATAACCAGAAAAAGATTTCTGCATTCTGTGACTTGCCTCAGATGGCAAATTTGGTTAGACTGATAAGAGAAAAACAGGAAAAAAAACCCAATCTACTATCAGATGATTTATTTGTAAACCTTGGATTTAAGAACACTGTTGTTTTGGGGTTTTCTTTTTTTTGTTTTTTTTTGAGGAGGGAAAATATGAGTGTGTGTCAAACAAATTCAGTAGTTAGCATCAGCATGAGTTATACGAGCTCAAGCATATCTATGGGTTGTGCTGGACTTTCTCTATTGCACAGTCAATATTTACTGGATCCAACATGCAGTAAAAAAAAAGAAAAGTAAAAAAGAAAAAAAGGTAAAAAGTAGGAACTACCATTATGACCTACCTAAGCTTCATTCAGGATATAAACTTAATTGTATCAAGAGAAGGATGCAGCTTGGAACTGCCAGTCCCTCCCCCTTCCCCCTTATCATTCACATTTATTTTAACCTAATTTAATGATAACTTGCATAAACATTCATATCACTTTTTCTATTTACAAAAATGTGCATGCCTTTTGATTTTCAGATAACAAATCCAACTGGCACATCTGAGAGCAGAAAAAGAACAATCTGAAGAAGCAGATGTAGAGAAAAAAATCAGCAGGTGGTTTTATAGTGGTACCTAAGTTGATGCTCTCTAAACAAGGGTGGGATGCAGTTTTCACATGCCCATCACCTTCATTTTAACAGTTTAAAAATGCCATAAAATGTGCATATGCTCGAATAAGAAGAAAAATCTTTAAGAGTCAGTCTATATGTAGTTAATGATAGAATTAAAATGATCTTAATTTAGATATAATATCTAGTATGATCTTAATATAGATACAATATGTAGTATAATATCTAGTATATATATAATACAGTATATCACCTTGCATTCCAGTAGCTATTTATTTTCACAAAATGTATATTTCAAAAAATGGCCATCGAGCACTGAGCAAGAGAGACAATTAGCAATGCAAAATAAACCATCTGTAAATTGTCTTCACTAATACTGTCTGGTGTTTAGTAGGTATAGGCATTTGTTTACTTTAAGCATTGTTAGAGATAATAAATCAAGTTTGGCATGACCACAACAAAGCATTATCAGTAGTAACGCACTTGCTACAGTGTTGTGGTCATTAATCAGTAATGGGGGGGGTGTTAATTATGTCTGTTAAATTCAGCAGTTACTTTTACTAATTAATTTTAAAAAAACAGTGATAACCAAAGATGGCCGCATAACCAAATATGAAATAGGCCTAAATGTCTTTCCTGTCATTGTGTACAATTTTAAAATAAAATTCTGCTCCTGTATTCCTTTTCGCCTGCTAGAGGCAATACTACAGATGATATTAATTTTGACCAGAGCTTTTCTGAAACATTTCCTGATAATGAAACATAAGGTAAGTTTATAAATTTTTTAGCGGTTTAAAACTACAGTATCCCAGCCAGGTGTTTGGTATAATCATACTGGAACATTTGTACCGATTGCTACTGTCCCTGTAAACGGGAAGCATTTATCTTTCAAGCGAAGACCATGTTAACTCTTCTATTTTGGACCGACCTGTTGGTTAAAAACCACTTCCTTTACATCTTCTGGTAACGCATTACTTAAGGTACTGGTATGCATGCTTCCTATTCGTATCCATTTTATTTGGTGTTTCTATGACAGAGCGTACTTTTAAAGCGATGCACTAGTGGGAAATATGTAAGCGGTGCTTTATTTCAAGTCAGAGACGGCATCAAATATCAAGGTACACCTTCACCGGTGACCACCGCTCAACTTGTCGGACGAGTTGGTAAACTTCAGATTAGGCCAGACAGTTGTGCATGCACTTGACTAGCAACAGAGTACACTGGTGCTCAGCAGAGCAACCCTTCCTATCCAGCGAAGAGTTGTTAGAGCTACGCTCAAAACAAGCCATTAGAAGCGGCTTACCTCTGTATCGCGGGCTAGTTCCATACGCCGCCATGGATCTGCCAGTTGCGCCAGAGGCATTGTTGGAGAAAAAAGCGGAATTTTGACAGGTTGTACAGCGCCCACTCAATCCTGAAACAGTGTCTTCGCCAACCAAAATGGCGGCGACTAGCGAAGTAGAGGCTCGGGTCTCACTTCCTGTGACGCAGGCTACCTTAACCAAAAATTCCACGCGTGCTTTCCCGCGCCAACCCTGCATTCCACGCCCCACTGCGTCGACGAGCACGAAGCAGGTGAAGTAGAGCACTGAAAGCGACTTCGTAGGCGCTTTTTCCGCTGGTTGTCGCGCTGCGCGAGTGGGCGTCTACCTGCTTGTATCCAGCTTGCCAGGGTATGGGCTTGCGTGATGGAAGCGAGGCAGGTCGTCTGCCACTGGGACAAGCAACCTTTCTTGATACCCCTGGGCTAAAAGAAGCCTGCGTCTTTTTGAGCATACCAGTTCGCCAGTTGCACCCGAGCAGCCATTTACTGCATCTGGAAAATCGTGACTGCTGCCATCCTTCGCCGTCACGCAGAGCATTTCGTCACAGCTCGTGGATTAAAGACAGCAGGCGCTGTGCCGCAAGCGTGGACTGACTCTATGGACCAGACAGTGTCCCCACAGTAGCATCAACGGATCGGTGGCAGTCAGAAACCGAGTGAATGGCCGCCTCCAAAAGCCATGGACTTAGGAAACATAAAGAGGCAGTCGATCATTCATATGAAAATAATGATCACTGTTGCTTCTGAGTTTCCGGAACCTAGCTACCCCATGGGCAGCTCTAGGCTCGTGGGGGCCTTGGGCAGAGAAAGAATCCGTGGCCCCCTTCTCCCGCCAGTGTCAATAAAAACAAGTGGCGGTCCGTGATATTCTCATTATGGCAGATCGTTATAATATACTACATATATACCTTACTGCTCGGAGTATAACAGCATTAATTTACTAATTAGTAAATACAGCGTACTAATTAACAAGAAACAAAATGCTTTTCGGCAACATTGCCGTCAGCTGTGTCGTTATTTTCTCTTTTTGTTCTATATTCAATATATATATATATTGGCGTGACGGCCCCTGGGATTTCGTGCCCTGTGCAGGTGCACAGTTTGCACATGCCTATAAGGCCGTCCCTGTCTATACCCACACCACGTTGAGGCAAACTGCACAGGCAAAATTCCATTTAGGCTGGTAGCAAACTATAGCTACTAGCAACACGGACAGGTTTTTACAGTTTTCAAGTTATGCTGGACGAAAACAAGGAAACTGAATACCTTTTTGAAAAATGGCGCGCGTGTGCAAACACACGTGCATATCGATCGATTGCGTGTGCTCGCAGGAGCAAAATGAAGATTGAAAGCATGCATGCAGTCTCATGTAATTAGATAAACTAAACTATTCATAATGACCTCAACCAAATATAAGACTACAAAGAACACAAACACGCACGCGCGTGAAATCGGCCACACGTACAACGCTGTTTCCCACGCGGTGAAAGTTTTAATAACGTTTTAACAATGTGAAATACAAATGTACATGCGTAGATTATATAATAGTAACAGGCCTGTGTGTGCATGTTGGGACAAACATGTTTTCGCGACGGACAGCAGACACAAGCCACATCAGTCTAAAAATAGCAGGCGGCGGACGTGTAATCAAGACAAATGACTCGTTGAACGTGAGCCTCTGTGGCGGACACGACTTCTATCGCTCGGACACCAAGATTCCGCCTTAAGCGGATCAGCGGATGTTGTCACCATCATGATGGAGGCGTGCAGAAGCAACATGCTAAACGTCTCTCCATTTTACCCGAAAACCTTTAGGACCATGAAGTCTTCAAAGACAATTAGTATCAATTCTCTTTTTTTCACACTGCATCCTGGTGTGTCTAAGATCAATGACATTGTGCTTATGTTCTTGTGTAATTAATGCACACACACACACACACACACACACACACACACACACACACACACAAAGAATGCGGTAATCGCGCTTTGTTTTGCTTTTAGGGGCGAAAAATTACAAAACTTCTTTAGGACGTAAGAGTTGTAGGAAGGTTTATCTTTCGAGTTTCGGTTGCCAGCGAAGACTCGGGGGATATATGGGACATCTATTTATAACAGACAACCACGCTTTCGTAAACTGTAGATTTGTCCTGTTCTTTGCGTGTCGGATATTCTTTGCTAAAAAAAACGATCTGTCCGTTGAGTAGGAGGCCTCATATTCCGTATTCCAATTTTCTCGTTTAGAATTCGTGTCTGGACATCATGCTTTATTTTTATTTTGTCTTGTCTACCCTCCCGCCTCTTCTCGAGTTCTGGTGAACTCTATATGTTGAAAAAGGGGATGAAAAATACATAAAATATGAAGATGTCCGCAAAATCCAAAGTAGTGGGAGCTGGGAGCTTTTACTCTTCCAATATTTAAGAGCTTTCAATAGAAGTTTGTGTATATAACGGGTATAGTGTCGCTTAAAGTGTGAGTAGCCACCACCCCACCCCGTTGATTAACTCAAGATGTACATTCGGCACCAAACTTAGTTGTAAAGATAAATTTGGTATTAATTTGCAATCGCTCGTATAGGTGCAGCTGACAGCTTGAGTACTTACTCATTATGTAAATCGATTTCGGGCGACGATAAACATGTAACGATGAATTTGTACCTTTAAAAGGCATTTTAATATTTCCAAGTAAATGGACAGATAAAGACAACGATTTAAAAAAAAAAGCAACGACAAAGAAAGAACGAACGAATTGATTTATTCTTCAGTATAACCCATATTATGTGGTATCTTTAATTATTATTATTATTATTTGCATAGCGTAGCATCACGACCAAGATAGATCGCAGACCAGTAATAATAAATGAACATTAGCTAAGATACGTATAGACACACTATGTGGCAGGATATTTGTTTTAATTTGTTTAAGTTATATTTCAACGGCTAGAATCTCACTCTCCAACATCAATGTTTTGACTTTCAAAGACCTTCTAACCTACCGTGAATATATATATATAAATCTGATGAGAAACATGACAAGACTTTGAGGGGCCTTCTATAAAATTAGTACAACGCACGGTCCCACTTCCTGAGGGCATAGAACGCGGCTAACATTCTCAGACAGAGCACTGCAATGCCACACATCCCCCGTACGGGTAGATCTTCCTACAGATCTTCAAGTCCAGGGGAAAACAATATGGCCTAGTTTATATATTGACAGACTTTTGTGACTGTTTCCAATCTTATCTGCGAAAGATTTTTCTGCAGGTCTTCGTGCCTGGCAGACGGCTTTCCCAGCAAGCTATACGTCTCGCGCTTCGCCTCAGTCTCTTGCTCGCGTTGTCTCACCCCTCCACCCTGCTGTTCACGAGTACATCACACGTCACACAGCCAGCTGCAGAGCAAGCTTAGACAAATTGACTTGTCAAACACAATTAGCCCTGTGCCTGCTACACACAGTCATAATCATAAATTTCCATTTCTGCTGCATTAGTTCTAGCACATCCGCGCCAAGCACAATACAACTACATAATATCTCCCCAAATTATGTTTTTTGCTTTAATTCTAATCTCTCCTTGTTTTTCATTTGTCCCTCCCATTTCATTCTTCGTGCCTGTTCGTTTGTCACAATTTTTTCCGTGAACCAGCGACGCCACACGGGGTAAAAAAAAAAGTCCAGGAAATAATGTTAAACATATAATTTCGATCACTTTACACAATCCCTCAACCTGTTGAGTGTCAGCAAGCACTAAGCACGGATCGAGTTTAAAATGAATGACGTCATTAACAGTTATTTAGGAGGCTGCTTAGAGACCTGATACAAAGCAAAATAAACAACACTAAGAAAGCCAATGATCATCACACTATTGCAGACATCGTAAAAAAAAAATTAATGAATGCTTTCAGAGGCATGATTTTTTTTCACCCGTTACACAATTTTGTTTTAATCTTATTACAGACCAGACTCAGTGGCTACCATTGTGGACGTCATGTGTGATAGAGAACAGGACACGAATTCGTCACAGAGATTGACTGAAAGAAAGAAGAAAACAGCCAACGGACGCTTGACGGAAAGAAAAGAGAAAAATACAGTCATAAAAGACAGCTTTCTTCGGTCCTTTCCCTGAACCTGTGCCACACAGGCTTCACAGGCTTGTCCGCGCCAGCAAAAGCAGACAAATCAGTCGCAACCAGATTTCCCAACAAAGTCTCACAAGTCGCTTATCCTACGCGTTTCCTCCCCACTCCCTCCCCCCCCACACCTCACACATTCTTCTCTTCTCTCTCCCAGTTCAGCTGCAGCTTCCACTCACACTTTTGGCAAGAGACTGGCACACATTTTTTTCAGAAATAAGATCAAAAACAGCCCTCGCCTTCGTTTTTGTCTCGTGTTGGACGTTATAACAGGAAGAAGACATCCGCTGACCTTAATGAAGCGGGAAACAGGATACAGGAGTCGGATGGGGATCAACAACAGGAACGCCTTTCTCTCTCTCTCGCTCTGTCTCGCGCACAGATTCGCTCTACTCAGTTCCACGCCCCCACTTATTTCCGTCTCATTAACATCAGCTAACTTTAAAAAAATAATAAATATTTTAAACAAAAATGTGTAGCATCAAAACAAGGAAACAACTTAATCATTTTGCAAAGACCACAAATAAAGACATAAAAAATCGAGAACAGTTTTACATGCATATGGAAAACATAAGTTTTGTCCTGGTTTAATATAAATTCTGAAGATGTAATCAGACCACGTGAGCAGCACATTCATGTTATGCTACGGCTGCTGCTACAGCTGCTTTCTGTGTCGCTGTGTGATGTATTGCTGTCCGGTCACTCAGTGGCATTACTTTTCTCTGTGTCACTATGTCAAGAAAATGTGCGACTCAGTCCGTTTGTTTTACATCAGTGTGGATTACATAAGTTTTTTGTTTATGTCTGTATTAATATTTTTGCCCTATGTGCGATGCAACTGTTTTGTATCAACCTGCTTGGTGTTCTGTATCAATGTTTTGATACTGCTGTTGTTTGTGTCAGTGTTTCACATCAATGTTACCGGCGAAGCTAATATTCTTTCCCTTCTATGATCACCTCTGGGATGTTGCCATTGTTTGCTATGTGGTTGTCATGGTGCTTGTCTGATCCGTCTTTCAAGGCTTTTATGATGTTTCCTGTCATTATTCATTAGTTTATTTATTTTGAATGTCAAGTCTAACAATAACATTTGTTATCACTTTACTGCTTCATGCAATAAAATAGGGAAGTCACTTGATATACAAAATAAACAAAAATGCGATGAACGGGTTTAAAGTAAACTTATCGTTTGTTAAGTTTCAGGAACTTCTAGACTGTTGATAACTTAAAGAACATGGCAAACATCGAGGACACTTGTATGCAGACTAGGAAATGTACTGGGGATTCCGCTCTTCCGCAGAAATAAATGTTGGCCTTTACGAGGAAATGTTCACTTGTCTTCCTTGGGTATTTGAAAAAGGAAGGCTTGTTGTGAACACACACGACAAACACAAAACAAATGTTATTCGTAAATATTCGTGGATTATTTTCCTTCCACAAATTGTTACTGATATTTTAAAAAGAACCGAATAAAAGTTTCGTCTTGAGTATTTATTGCCAGGAAAAAGTACTTGATAACGAAAGTTGGGGACAAAAAAAGGTAATAGATAATTATTGTGATAGCAACTTGTCACAGTTCTATCGATGAGGGGAAACAAAATAGCTAAAAGGTTTATCTGCTATGCTGATCAGTTCTCAGTGTGTCTAATGTACAATTTAAGTTACGATCAATGCTTAATTTTAACGACTTTAACTAGAATGCTGACAATTAACTCAGAGATCCACTTAACCTTTTGCTGGCTAAAACATCTTCTTCTACCTAAGACTATTCTTATCGATGCTGCAGCGACAGTTTGCTTTTGTGCTGAAAATCTGTCCGAAATCAGACGACACTTTTGACGACTGTGTTTTTCCATGACCACATATTTAAGGTGAGTTAGTCAACCAGTTTAAGTTCGGTTTTCATGATTAGGTGGCGGCTACTTTTCACAGTCAAGAAGTGCGTTAAATACGACCAGTGCGGTCGCCTGAAGACAATGTGAGCGTGAAAACACGTGGAAGTGTTCGCGTGAATTCGTATTTTCCTGTATGCATGACTGGGTGCGTCTCTCTCTCTCTCTCTTTAATTGTATCTGTTTTTCTCCCTCCCTCCATCACTTCACATACTTTTGTATGTGTATGTGGTTGCGTCTGCCTATACTTTTCGTGCTGTAAACTCAAGCGAGTTCTCTCCCACTTCCTCAACCGTTTTCTCGCTGTATTACCGCTACTTGCATCGTATAGCCGCCTCATACACTACATTACCTATTGATAGTCAACAGCTCTGCAGGAGAATGAATTTCAGTAGTAAATCCATCCCGGCACATTTTTTCCCGTTATTTTGAACAATTGATTGCCTCGTCAATTGACACCTCACTGGAGAATTAGGTCGCAATGTTGCCAGTAATAAACGTTAAGGAAAAAACAACAACCTTCTAACAATATTTCACCTTCTCGAAACACGCTAACCCTTGTAAGTGGCCCAGTCACCTATAATGGTGAAGTTGAAACTGTAGACAGCTGATTTGAAAAATCTTCCTTCTTCCTGACAGTAAAATTAGCAATCCAGTTTGCACATTTAGGCTTCTCGTACAAAATACCACGTCAGTTCCCCAGAAAGTGGCACTCACCTAAATCACAAAGGGTGATAACTTCAGTAATATTGAATATTGATATAGCGAAATATCCTTGAAAAGTGCTTTTCATACACGTGCATGTGCACACAGGCGTGACAAGAGGTGGCGACAGGAGGTCTGGTGTACCCCGGGGAAGGGGGGCCGGCTTTAGTCAGTGGACTTTTTTCTTCTTTTCCTTATATTGTTCTTGTAAAGAAAGGTGGACGTAACATTCCTCATTATGGGTTTTTTTTTTCTACGGAGCGGGGTATTACAAGTTTGATCCTTTAACTTAACATCAGTTTTCCTCATTTACTAACCACTCACATGTAAACAGCTCTATGTTCAAGTAGTGATGTAGATCCTAGTGCACTTTGTCCTAGGACCTAGTGTGTGCAGTCTACATTACGTTACTGAATGAAATGTAGATACTGACAATCGAATTTAGGAAAATAATTTACGATTACAATTACAAGGGGCCCGGAGAGGTCGTCTGCCCCGGGGCCTGTAGAGGTCGTCTGCCTCGGGTTCCGTGCTGGCTTTCGGTGGCCCTGTGTAAATATACTCAACCGTAAAACTCACGCACGCACGCACGCACGCACCCACACACACACACACACACACACACACACACACACACACACACACGCATCTAACACACTTAGAAGGTGTAGGAAACCGGACTACCCAGAGAAAATCACTGCTGGTCAGCCCCTTAAACAGGTATTATATCAAGAGAAAGAGCTATGTCGGAGGTGAGATACGAACCTACAACATCGGGCTGTCATTGTCGTGGTAACGCCCCTTCGCCATTGCATTTCCAGCCGCCCATAGAGCGTGGGAGCTGGAAAGAAAGAAAGAAAGAAAGAAAGAAAGAAAGAAAGAAAGAAAGCTCATTTCATGATATTTATATCTAATCGCCCAATTAACATCCTAAGCACACCCCTACCGTTGGGGGAAATGGAAGGAGACCGCCACCCTTACTCCTAATGAAACGATCACATAAGTCGCTTATGCCAGAAATACCTTTGTTTAAAATGAAACACTCGTTATTGTATTTCAGCGCCACCATAAATAGCTACTGCATTTGACCGCGATTCTAACTTCCCAGAGAAACGTACGTCCTCCCATCTTGCGGAAAGATAATTTTAGCACCTCCTCCGCTGTTCGCAGGTCGACAAATCATACTTAACTGCACCATAAGAGACCTTTCTTCTCTTTCACTTTTTTTTCAGCTTACGAAAGCCTGCAGGATCCATTCTTGTAAAATGATCTAGGCTAAGAAAGGAGCCCGGATTGGGCAGAGTATCAGTTCAGCTGAATGCCATAATGTAGGCGATGAAAGAATGAAATAATGAGTTTTTGTTGTGAACTAATTGCTCTTTATATATCACAAAGGTATCTTTTAGCATTGTAAGACACTAACAATGGTTCGGGGTACTGGGCTTCATTCTGGTTGATTTCTGGCACCAACTCTTCGAAACGATGTTATTGTCATCTTCTGTGCTCTCGCTTCATTTGAGTCAACCGCGGCGCCATGGATGCAAAACAGTAAAAACACATGTATTCTTGATCTCCCTTCCCTAAGCCCACATGGTGACAGCTCATGTTTGGTAACAGAGGCGCGAAGTTTTGAATAAAGGAGGAAAAAAAATTGATGTGGTGCCATTTGCCATGCAACTCGTGTGCTTGCTTTCCAGTATCTTCTCTCTCTCCCTATATGTGTGTGTGTGTGTGTGTGTGTGTGTGTGTGTGTGTGTGTGTGTGTGTGTGTGTGTGTGTGTGTGTGTGTGTGAGAGAGAGAGAGAGATCGGTACTGTCTCAAATCATGTAGCAGAGGTACGTAGCAATTTCTTCTGCGTATAATGTTTTTCTTTTTCGTTAGAAAGCCACGTAACATTTTAATAAGGACACAATAAACAAAAACAATAAATAAACATGCTCCAGAGCAACAGAACCTGCTAATCATATCCTACGACCGGGCCATAATCAAAACTAATAGTTTTACCAAATTTGGTGCAGATGACTCAAACGGTGTAGATTTTATTAGGTTTCAACTGCAGCTCGCCCGCCACAAACATCGCCATACTCTGCTTTATTTCATAAGATGCATCTTCTTAGATGATATATAAGGAAGATGAAATACACGAAACGAAGATCATAGTAAGATTCACATAAGGAAGAGGACACGATAAAAATAACACAATTAACCACCTGCTGCAACCACATTCCCTTAGAAGCTTTTCTCTCCTATTCTCCTCCACAACCCCTACTTTTTTCCTCTCTCTCTCTTTCTTTCTTACATTGTTTATGACTATTATTCATTTGCTGCTCAGCATTTCATTTTCCTACGAACTTCGAAACCGCAAAAGAGAGAACCCCAAATGCCTTTCAGGTTCACGTCCACAATTTTTGCAAGATATTTCTGACACACTGATACGGTGTCGTCTGCTTCACAAAGTTCGATGTCTGACATGTAAGTGGGTGTCACACGGTACATTCTGAACCCAGAGAGAGAGAGAGAGTGTGTGTGCGTATATGTGTGTAGGTGTGAGCGCGCGTGCGTGCGTGTGTGTGTGTGTGTGTGTGGGAGACGTTGTACGTGGACCCATGCGTGCGCGTGGTTACTCTCAGTTTACGACCAACATCCGTTCCTTGTCCTACTCCTCCCCTCACACTCTTTTTTTTTTTTTCTCCATTTGTCACAGAAGAACCGTCTGGAGGTCGGCAGCTGACATCCGACTTTGCCACTCGAAGTCATGAGCAAGGGTCACTGTCTCGCGCTCTGCGTGCACGTCATCACGTGACCTGTATGTCTGTCCCAAGACTCTCCTCGCTACACTACCATTGCTCCATAATATTTCAGTAATAAATTAATAATGCACTCCTGGGCACGTTGGCCCACTGGAAGGTCGATAAAGATTCATAAACTAGTAGTGTGAAATAGGGCTGCCATAGGAACAGCAGCCCGTAGCCAAAATAGCAACGAACAAAGAATACTCTAGTCACGAACTCGATTTTAGGAGGGTGCCGGGTGTATACTGGAACTGGATTCCATAATTTCAACCGTACAAACGCTGTGGACATTGTCTTGAGGAGACGGATGACAATAACATTCTCTTTTACTTGAGGAGACGGATAAAAATAACATTTTCTTTCAGTGACACAAGAAAAGTCAGAATTTTGACAGCAGCTTCAAAGCGAGAATATCATGCGGGCACATGAATGGTACTTCTTTTGTAAGATGAAGCTGTAATTTAAACTTTGGTGATTTACCTCGAGTCAGTAATACCCGATGTATACCCCACGACGAGGAAACCGGTGCTGCAAGAATGATTCGGGATGGAGGCAAGATCTGACCCTTCCCCCCAACACACACACACACACACACACACACACACACACACACACACACACACACACACACCACGGTCCTCACTGTCCTGGTGAAAAGGGCTTTGTGGTTGCATAATTTCATTTACTTTCTCCACTAAGTATTAAACATATTTGTAACATGCTACTGTCCACCCCGTTTGACAGAAACGACTTCAAAATGTTAGGAACTGTATTGAAATGTGTTGGCATCGACCTCAGTGTTGGACAGAAAGTAAGCCTCTGCAAACATACGAACCTCTTTTAAGTACACTGGTGAGAAGAACACCGTGTATGACCATACCACCTTTGCAGATTTCATTGAAGTCAATTGTAATTCTTCCCCCTCTTTCTCTTACATTTACACCCCCTAAAATAAAGAGACCTCCATTAATATAAGTCTCAAAGAAGATGAAGTCTGACATTTAATGTCGAAAACGTTCTGCAGCTGACAGAAAGAAGTACGCGTGGAAAAGTTTGAATGCAGTCAGCAAGATTCAACTGACGACCATCCGGGCACTTCTGCTGTGTCTGCGCCCATCTGTCTTCGAGAATTGATAGTGTATTTAGTGAGCAGTTGTTTAACGGTCTTTCACTTCAAACGGCTGCAGCAGCTTCTAATGAAGATGGATCTATTTTCAGATTTCTCCCATAGCAAATGTTTCTCCGCTTATTGATTGGCTTCCTTTTACTTAACAGTACTGATTGATTCCGTTGCTGTACAATGAGCAAGCTTTTCTTTCTTTCTCTTTTCAAAGCACCGGCAAGAAGAAACCTTCTTCTTCCTTAAGACAATTTTCTTGCAGCATTCAGATGGAGAAAGCAGACAAAAACTGTGCTAGAAGAGAAGGGCGGGGGTAGAATAAGAACTAAGGAGAAGCCAGTCCATGGGGTCTTCTGTGGTACACGAATGATGTAGCTTCGTAAGTGATTTGAACAGGTGTCTGAGAGGTGTTACAGCTCACCATTTTAAATAGGAATGTGAAAAAAGAATGAATCGATATGCTTAATGATAACATCTCTAGAATATAGGCAGTCCAAAAAGGAATGAGTCGACGCATAGTTTAGTAAGTCAGGTATGGATTATTTTTCAGCACCGTAAATCATTAGAATTAAGTGAACACCTAGAATCGTTTATGTAATGGAAGAGGGAACTAACAGAGCATTGTAGAGCTGGTGGCCATTCTTCGAAAACAAAATCAACGCGAACAGCAGAAGGCATGAATTCGGCTTCCAGCAGATTCGGTTTCATCACGTGGACTTAACTGGCCAGTTATGTCCAAGTAACCTCATGAAACTAACCAGTAAAGCGTCCTCTGTCGAGACGATAACTTCAACAGGGAGACAATGAGATCCTCAGAGGTGGGACAATGAGATCCTCATAGGTGAGACAAAAGGTCCTGAGTGTCGACAATGAGAATCTAAAGGTAGACTTTGATATCCTGGAAGGTGGACATTCGCAAAACGACAAGCAGGAAAATGCAGGGGTTTGGTGGGGAATAAATCTCAAGAGATCGGTGTGTTTTCAAAGGAATTCAAAAATGTTGAAAGTCAGTTAGATAAGTCCTTTTCTAAAGCAATTCGGTTTAAAAATCTATGGACATGAAAATTAGAACTGACAATATCTTTATGGATTTGGCATGTCCACATTATTCTTTTTAAAAATTACGTTAATCAAACAAACGCGAATAAAAAAAACGCAACAAATCCAGCCAGGATCAATCAAGCAGTGCCTCTGTACCAGTTGTTTGTACAAGTGTCTCTGATTATGCAATGAATCCATTAGAATCCACACACACACAGAAGCACGGTGCTTCTTGAACACGACTCATAATCCAATAACAATTGATTTTCTGCTCACGTTCTCTTCTCACTCGCCGGCGAGGTGCGGGTCACGTTCACGTCCTAACGAACCTTACGTCTGAAGTGGTCGTCTGGTTTCTTGGTGGTCTTCGCTTTTCGACTGAATCACGGCAGGAGAGAATCACGAAGCCTTGAGACGATATTCTTGCGCCACTTGTTTTAGAGTCGTGAACTGAACTTTTGGTGAACCCACACAGCTTGCTGTTCCCCGAAGGACATGTATGATCGAATTTTGATTTTATGCAAGTTGACAAGAAGGCCGGGGACCATTGAATAAAGAAATGTGTATGTATGTATGTATGCATGTATGTATGTATGTATTAAATCTATTATATTTTCCCAGTCATGATCATAATTCGTCCCATATTTTCAACTGAACGAATTATCTGTCACATTCAAGCATTTTTTTCAATTGCAGATATAAATATTTTGTGGGAATATTTCCCAAACGTGTATAGCCAGATAGCCTGAATGTAAGGCAGAATGCAAACAAACAAACAAACAAACAAATAAATAAAACGTCCTGACCTACACGTTAAGAGTTCATACAAATAAGCGTGGAAGTATCTTTCAAGTGATGGATGTGTTTGAGGACATCCGTTGCTGGCTGCATTCACAACCTTGCTTTTGTTTGATTGTGTTTGCTTATGCGGTGGAGAAAGTTCAAGAGGAGGGGTGCTTGAATGTTTGCATCTCGTTCATCGCATCTTCCACACATTGAAATTCGTCCACTGGTACGCTCACCCAGTGAAGGACGCACGCACTTTCGCCAGTTGAAAGACTTTTGAAACTAGGCCCCGAATTGAGACATCCGGGGGCCATGCACGTATTGTCACGCGAACCAGCAAGTCCCATGCAGCGCTCGTACCGATAGACATGATCCTGCAGGTCCCAATTTCGCTTGTCAGATTCTGTATACACACTCATTTCCTTTCAATTTCAATTGCTTCCTTCACATTTTTGTTGAAAACAGAATGTACATTTCTCTGTAACGAGAACTTCTTTTGAATTCCCTCCCCACCCCACCCTGATGTGCGCACCACCAGTTCCAGTCCTTTCTATCTGGACCAGTCAGCATTTATAATACCATCCCTCATATGCTTCCACAGAACTGGACATCATCTCCCTCTCCACCACTACCACCAGAGAGCTCACTCGATGAAATTTTGGCATATTCACTGATGCGTACACCATCAACGGATCTGGTTGAGACTTCTCACTAGGAATTAAAACAGCCATCCATCCACGAACATTTACTACAGAAGCTTTCAGCTGAGAGTTCGAGATGTTCTCCTTCGTCTATTTTTTGTCACACTTAGAGGCCAGCTCTCGATATGAAACTGGCAATTATCTACAGAGCGTCCACAGGTCCGTAGAGTTTGGTGTTGAGAGGCATCGGTGGTGGCCAGATCTTCGCCCTGGAGGAGCCTACACTCCTGTAGGATGTACTCCGTGGGTTGCTTTTCATCTCCGCTGAATCACCTTGGAGATGGCACCAAACACAGGTTCCGGTAGAGTCAGAGTTCGTGATAAACATGCTACAATACAAAAACAAAAACCATTACATTGGTGATCTCAGCCACTTCCTTTTCAAAGATCCTCTGACAAAAAAACCATCAAAAGACCTGTACAGCTTGTATGATTTGTACAGAAAATCGTTTTAAGTGAAGGCGTTCACCGCTTTTAAAAACCTTCCCATATACTTGCGAGAGTTCGATTTGTCACGCATATGCCGGAAATGCGTTGAGTTTTTTTTTCGGGGAGGAAAGGGGTTGAGAGCCCGGAGGATCAGCAGTTAATAAGTCGTGACGTCATAACTCCTGAAGTCGACCACAAGGTGCATGAGGGCAGACTCTAGCTATGCTCGCGCTTCTTGCCCCGAGGAAACTCGTCCTCTGTTCGTACTACAACCTGAGTTGGGCGTAAACGCTGATTTGAATGTAACTCCTTCCAGCTAGTCGATCTCACTGCATCGCCGAGCGGCAGATGATCATGTGACCTTTACGACCAACATCCGGACTACCCCCGGAGTGGCGCTCGCAGCAAGAAGCCTATGTCGCCAGGCAAGGTTTGCAATGTATTTTCTTTACTGAATCTCTTAGAGCACGCATAGAAACCTGCCAACTAGAAATTTTCTGGGAATCCTGTGTTGCTGCGCAGCTGGCAACATCCCAGCTGTAGCAAAGCAGTACAGCTTACATGTTGATAGAAAAAAGTCCCTGTCAAAAATGGAATAAAACATAAAAAACAAAAGACATTGTCAGCCTTTTCCATCCGCTTCACCACTTAGAGTGTTTCCTTTCAACTATGGGTTAATTTACGAAGGAAGACTTTTCAACAATTACAAGGTTCACAATGTGATCTTTGGGCCAAAAGCCGTATAGCAGCTAAATGATTAGCGAAACGTCCCGTTTCTATCCACAGGTCATTAAGACATCAACCACAGCTAAAGAACTGCTACTAGATTGTACCCGTGTAGTCATTCCACCATGTAGTTTGTAGTCTGGTTGTGTCTTAGCCTTTACCTGGGGTGGGGTAGTGGGTAATTACCCGCTGCCTCGTTAATATAATTGTTGGTGTAAAGAAAGCGCAGAGGGAATTTCTCCTGAGCACCACTCGGTTTTGTTTATGGAACTGTTGATGTCTGCATTGGAAGTGTGTGTGTGTGTGTGTGTGTGTGTGTGTGTGTGTGTGTGTGTGTGTGTGTGTGTGTGTGTGTGTGTGTGTGTGTGAAGCAGGGAAGGGAAGCAAAGATGTGTGGTCGCTGTGGTGTCTAGACGTCGACAATTGTCTACACGATGGCGACCATACGATGCGATGGTGAAGAGTGTAGGTGTCGAGCGGTGGTCACTAATGTGAAGACTGTCGTGATAGCCAGAGTGCGTGTGTTCATACGATTAACTTAGATTGTGAGAAGCAGGGTATATACTTGATTAGAACTGTTCTACTTTGTTGACATTTTTAGGAATGACCTACCTTTATTCACCTGCTCATTCTCAGGACGAAACAGCTACAGACCAAGATACCGACAAAACACTCTTCCCGGCACTAACCCAAGAAAATCATTCGACCTATTCAGGGTTACAAATCTCTTTTTAAAAAAATCCTGACAGAACGCCAAGTTTTACTGCGGCAGCTTGCGATTACGACCAGGGAATTCCGAAGAAACTGTAGAGAGCTTAATAATGGTTTCTCTTCACCAGCATTTAAACATGAATAGGAAACCCCATGACGACTCAATTGTACACTGCTGTGATTGATTCTGCAACAGAAGACATCAAAATCGACTCGTATTTTTTTCCTTTCTCCCTTCTTACATTTTCTTTCGTCAGTAAGAGAGAGAGAGCAGGCAAGTTGCCAGGCTGTCAGACAGCCCAGGGTCGTGTTTCGCGGTGTTTGCTGCCGGTGAATGGAGTCGATGCTGTGCCGCGTACAGCCGGGTAACCTTGTAGTAAGACGATAAGGAGTCGTAAAAAAGACGGAATAATAATAATAATAATAATAATAATAATAATAAAGCCAGTGAAGTCGTCTTGTCGGCGAATACCCAGGTGAGACGGAGCGGAGAGAGCGATTTCTTCGCGAAATAACATCATGAGAACAGAAGTCAGTTGGTCAGTCTGTCTGTTTGTTTGTGACTGCGTGAATGTTTCTCTTCGTTTGTTAGTGTGAGCGATGAAGCTTCTGTTTGTTTCTGTCTTTGCATGTGTCTGGTATCTGTGGTTCCTTTTATCCTGGGGTAAGAGGAAATATTTATCACTACGATTCTATTTATAACCTTTTCCGGAAATGAAGTGGATTTGTCTGATCTTTTCATATCTTCCATTCCTTGTGTGCATGTGTGTTTTGTGTGCGTGCAAGCGCGTGCTGTGTGTGTTTTCTATGTATAGGTGTGTGTGTGATAAATATTGTTAAGCCAGTTGTTTATGTCAAAGCGCATTGAGCTTACCGCCGGCAGGCAAATGCGCTATAGAAATTATTATTATAATTAGTAGTATTAAGTTGATGACTGAGACGTGGATGAGCTTACATGCAGGGGTGTGAGGTGCTGTGTGTGTGTGTGTGTGTGTGTGTGTCCACTCACGTGGGCGTAAGCGAACGTGAGCGAATGTTTCTGCGCGTGAGAAGCCTAGTGACAGGCGGATGCGAAAGCCATTCCACTGCTATACAGCGCTACTCAATCTCCTTCACTGCCTACATCGATATTCCTACCAGCAAATTATCTGCAGATCCACACACGAAGAAAAACGTGGAAATGGAAATTTAAAAAAAAAAAATCATAGTTAGGCTCCTGTATGACAGAACTCTAGAGACACCACGCACGAAAGAGTTTTAAAAACAAATTCCTCGGTTTGATTCACGCCACTTCGTAGAATTTCTATCAGCTGACCTATGACCCAAACACGAGTAACATGACACAAGAGAGGATGTGTTTCAAGATTTAGTTCGTAGCTTGCTTCCATACATAAAAAGTGTTTGTACGACTAGGGAAGGAGTAGAAGGAGAAACGAAAGCGCCTGAAGACAGGTAATAACCCCGCAGATGAGAAACGACAGATGTTCTAGGGTCACTCCGTGCGACACCTTGACTGAACTCTGCCAAAGGCAACTCGGCACCTGCAACAATAACACAAGCCAATCTCCCTGTACTTCATCTCGACCGTTGAATCCGTGATTTAGCGGTTACTGGGGGTCGCTATTACACATAAAAGTGCGTGAAACGTTCGGCATTGCAATACTCTGTGTGAGAGAGAGACAATACTCTGTGTGTGTGTGTGTGAGAAAGAGACAATACTCTGTGTGTGTGTGTGTGTGTGTGTGTGTGTGTGTGTGTGAGAGAGAGAGAGAGAGACAATACTCTGTGTGTGTGTGTGTGTGTGAGAGAGAGAGAGACAGACAATACTCAGTGTGTGTGTGTGTGAGAGAGAGAGAGAGAGAGACAATACTCTGTGTGTGTGTGTGAGAGAGAGAGAGAGAGAAATACAGCACGCTCCCGTTTCCAATATTTTTTGTATTGTCTTTTTTTTTACCTTTTCTAGGGTAGATAACGGTTCTCAAGCCTAAGGTCAAGTGGTCGCGTGGTCTGACCAACAACGCAAAAAGCTGATTGCATCACCACAGCGTATAAGGTGCAATTATTTCTCGCAAGCGAGCTAACGAGGTAGACGATACACTATTCAGCTTTAGTGACTAATAAAATGGATTTAGTGCTCAGTTTTAATTGCTCCAGCCCACGTCTGCAGGTTTGTTTACCCGTCTCATCACAGTGCGAAAAACACGCTTCGTTTCTGGCTTCCGGGATCCACTCAAAACAAACTCTTTAGTGATGAAGTCTGCATTTGTGCTAATGACTCCGTTTTAATGGTTTATGAGCTCATCATTCTGTTTAAAAAAAGAAAGCCGGGTTACCCCTAGGGAGGTAGAGTTCTCGGTCGCCTATACTCACGAAAGCTTAGTCCGCCAAGAATGCAGGGAGCGGGTCAATGCGACACGGCGCGTGGTTTTTCTCCCAAGAAACATGTTTAGCCTCTTACCACGAAACATAACCAAAGCGACCGAAATCGCTCTGGCACGGGAGAAAGGGGGGGGATGTAGGGGGGGGAAGGAGGTGGGGGAAAGCCGGCAACACACCCAACAATATCGTGCGATGTTTACGTCCAGACGCCATGCTGACTTACCAATTCCATGCATTCTGCCATTTCCGCCTCCAGAGAGTTCAGCGGTGCCGTTTGTTTCACCATCGCCTCGTCTTTCGGTCTTTTAGACAGACACGACGTTCGACAGTCTGTGGAATCTGGAAATAGTCCTCCAGCAAGGGCTGCTTCTCCCGATACCAGACTCCAAACATTAATAAAAAAGAAAGGTTTGCAGCGGCAACAGCGGCTTATGGTTTGATGTCGTCCGGTGGTGATGGAAGCGTACACAACAAAGATACTTATCTTCTGTGTCACGAGCAAGACCTGTGCCACCTTTAAATACCTAGGCCTCTGATGTGGGCGTGGTTTTGATGCGGATCGAGAAAACGACGTCTCCTTTTCTCTCTCCCGTTCAAAGCGAAAGAAAATTCCGTTAGCTTAAGAAAACACTTTTCCGATGTGTGTCACAATCGGCTTCTCTCCCCGGTGCTTGCCCCTAGCGCTGGTAGATAAACCGTAAGAAACAGGAGATCGATGTGACCTAATTTGGTTGATCGGAGAAAAAAAAAAACCGAACAGCTAGCCGAGCGCAAGAAAAGCCATACCTTACTGGCGACATAGCCGTGGGGAGACAGCACTCGAGACAGAGGGGAAGAAAAAAACACACACACATACACATACATGGGGGGAGCGGATAATGTTGATGTGAGGTTTTTCCCGATGGATGAAGGCGACGGGAGGATGGGGGGTATAGTGGTCACAATCGACGACCAAACCAAAAATAACTGACCCAGTGCTTTGAATGACGGCTGTTGATCGACGATAAAGAACTATTTTTAGACGCACCCGCCAGTTTGGAGCTATCTAAACCCAGCAACATTCCGAAAACGTGAGATGGGAACTAAGCTGGTACTGCGGCTTGCATGCTGCTGCTGCTGCTGCTGCTGCTCACTGCTCGCTGCTGCAGTTGACACATTTTACGAGCAAGGACGGAACTTCGATCTGTAGGCCGCAAGATACAAGAGGGTTCGAGTGTAGGGTGGGAGGCAGTGGGATGACTGGGTGTAAAAGGTTGGTGGGAGACGAGGAGACTAGCTGGGAGGACGACCCGCCAGGCTTCCACACACCCACGCAAAGTGTTTGCTCGCGCGCGCGCACACACACACACACGTACGTGGTCGAAGGTTGCTGATGGCGCGCGGGCCGGAGGTTGAGTGGAGGATGCGGGGACGAGGCCTGACGAGGTTAGGGGGGGGAGGGAGGGGAGGTTTCTCAGTGCCGAGTAGGTCGTCGCGCTTGCTTGCAGGCTGACGAAAGAGATGTTTCTGGTTGTGCGTCGCCTCGGGGGACAGCGCGAGCGAGCGAAAGGTGTAAGGGTGCGCGTGCATGCATTCCTGTGCAGTCACTCACGCACAATAGTTCTGTCGTTTAATTCGTCGCAAAGTGTTAGCTCGCGTGCGTGTGTGCGTGAGCGCGTTCTCTGATGTTTGATTAACTTCATGCGTGCATTATTGGGAACGTGAAGGTTTGTGTGTTCACTGCGCACTGGCACTTGTGTCACTCGGTGCAAGTGTGCATGAGACTACGAGTGAGAAAAGATAACATTACGCGTAAGACATCTTTGTTATTTGCCCGCATTTTACTCATAACATAAATATTATTAGAGGCAAACCAGTCAATCTCAAATGACAATTAAAGCAAAGAAAACGAATTTGTTAATGGTACGATTTTTAAGTTAAGATTTTAAAAAGACAAAACTTATAAATAATAATAATTTGAAGATGACATTCTTCACTAACGTGACAACAGAAATCAGTCCAAACAGAGCAAAAAAAAAAAACAAAACAAAAACAAAACAAAACAAAAAAACCCACCCTACTTAATAATAACAGAGGCGCTTCGGCGTACTATTAATTTGTATTTAGACCTGGCGACTGTCTCATTCACTGTACAATTCGACAATTTGCATACATGCAAATGATATACACAGCTCATCGAGCTGTACAGCAACAGCAGCAGTAACAATCGTCACTACGTCAGCAGAGTACACCACGTGACAATGTTAGCTTTGCTAGCGTGCAAAGGTGCAGTGGTGCAGTGGTGCAGCCTTTCCTGCGGAGATTAACAGCCTCCAACAATGCTGGTTGTAATCGAAAAATCCTCTTAATGCATTACCCGTGTCTCTACAGCCCTCCTCCCGGGGGCAGACTATCGTTAAACGCCGATTGCGCTGCCTTTTTCCTCGTCTCGTTGATAAGGTGTAAAAGGTCATCGTACTTTTTTTTTTTTTTTTTTTGGTTAATGAACGGCTTTTTGTGTCCAGACCCCTCTGTGCTTTATGTGTAAGATCTTTAACATGAAATATGTAATAAATAGGCCCGTTATTGTTATTTAGTGTTTCTTTATAAGCTTTCTGTTTTCCTGTTAATATCTCTCTCTTATTTTTTCTCTTTCACTTTTCTCTCTCTCTCTCTCTCTGCCTCTGTCTCTTTCAGTTGATAACACGATCTATAATATAATTACTTCAAGGTTAGTTAACGTCATATTCATTTTTGTTATGGGCAAAGAAGAACCGTTTACACACGCGCAGAGTTCAAATACCGCGATCCAACAGCCTCATCGTCTCCAGCTGAGTTAGTACATGTTAGAATCTTTGGAAAGGTTTCGGTCCCTTCTCTTTGCTCCTCTCTCCTACACGACAGCGTATTTTTCTTTTCTTTGATTCTTCGTCTTGGTTTTCTTTTCCTTTCGTTCCTTCGCTTCTTTGGACGGAGCAGGTAATGGAACTGCTGCCCAGATTCTCTTCATGAGTTTGATCTTGCGAGTACCAGAAACACGCTTGTCACAGTAGTCACATGACAGGATAATAAAGTTGTATTGTATTGTATTGTTGTCACGTGACTAGTCACAAAACTGAAACGACCCTGGTTACAACTGTGTCTAGTCTTGTTCAGATGCTTGTCACGACTGTTCGCTATCGTTACATTTCACGACTTTCCGCTTGAATGTCTTTTACTGAACGCGCTCTTAGCTCTGACCCGGTCAGAGTTCTTTGTTCAATCGCTGAATAAATGAGGTTTTACGATGATGAATAATTTACTAAACTATAAAGATTTAATGAACGTGTTTCGAAGTATTTAAAGTATTTGTGTATAAAGCTCGACTTCTGATGTCGGATGTTGACGGTCCTTCCTCCTTCAGAAAAAGACGACATGGTGTTTAAGGTAAGTATAGTTCCCGGGTAGGAAGAAGAGAGAGAGCAAAAGAGAGGCTGGCACTAACAGATTTTAGTCGGACAGTCGACAGAACTTTTCGGAGGAATTCCTCGAATACTGCTGCGTTTCCAGCCAGATCTCTGGCTCTCTCTCTTTCACACACACACACACACACACACACACACACACACACACACACACACACACACACACACACACACACACACACACACACACACACTGTTGGAACTGCCTCCTGTGAAGAATCTGAACGGAAGCAATAGAAAGACAATGGCTGGCGGTTATTGCTATCCTTTGTAGCAGCCCAGGGAATCTTCCCCAGATGGCTTTAAGCCTGGATGTACCTCGATGGCTTGCTACTTAAAACAAGGACGCTGCAATAACAGGCTGTTTAGCAAAATGCTCCAAAACCGCCCCAGAAGAATGCAGAAGAGGCTAAAGGTTACCGGCCAGCAACTCTAGCGGCTCTCAGCAGGCGGCCAGTGCTTCCATGTGTCAAACAGTGGGTTAAAACGTGTTTGTTGTCTAAAGATGTCAAATGCTGGGAAGAAAACAATCGTTTCAAAATGCCACAGAGCAGATGCTCAGCAGGTCACAATAAAAATCATTAGATTCTTTCCCTTCCCCCCTCTCTCTAATTTCAGGTTGTGAAACTTGCATTAGTAGCTCTGTACTTTTAATGAGCAGATGAACTGTTTAGTGCTGCTAAAGCCTATAGATTGCCTTTTTTCACCATTTGTAACTAAGGACTTCAAACAGACTCTTGACTTGTTTGGAGCACAGCTGAGTGCAGCCTCTGAAAACATTTTGAGAACTGCATGTGTTCGTCTGTTCTGCCTGAGCGCCCTCCGCAGCCTAAGATCTGTCACGTGACTGTGTCACCATGCCCCGACGACCAAGTATTTGTGCTCCTCCTGTCATACAGTTTTGTGATGTTTGCAGACAGACAAGGGGGAGGGGCGGTGAGTGGGTGGCCGATCTTTGATTTTCCATAACTCTTAATGCGTGCCAGGTGCTCGATGACCAGCGCTTATAATTTCCTTTCTGGTCTTTCTGTTGACATGGGCAGTAGCACATACTGATCATGAAGCCGTTTAGGTTTATGTCGTCAGGCATTCCACGCGCGTCTTGTAAGTTTTGAAGATGTCACAGATAAGAGGAGAGTATTTGGACAGCACTGCCTTCAATCTCTAGGCGTGGGTGGGCCCTTACAGCTCTTACAGTTTCACTTTGTTTTTCTTCTTTTTGCCTCTGCTTCGCTTTCAGTGTCACGTTGACCGATTTAGCTGAGAGCTTATTTTAAGTTCACCTGTCTCATAATGTTCTACTTAAAGGTCTACTGGGGTTCAAATATTTCTTTCTTAATAGCCGGATAAAGCTCAGTGCAAGATACTATATCCCCAAATCTGGGCAAGTAACTACCTTCCGTTCTCTAGACACGACAAAAATGTACAGAAAGATATCCCGTGTGTACCCAGATACACCTAATTAACACATGGTTCCAGATTGACCCTAACCTTTACAACGAAAACGTATCTGTGCTGTTGACCTTTTTCTGCACAGTGTGATGCTTGTACTCGTGTATCTTGACAAGAGAAGGGGTAGTGTTCGCTCAGATTTGGGGAAATAATATCTTGTAGTGAACGTAATCTAGGCATAGAAAAAATTGCACTCCACTAGGGCTTTAATGACATGAAACATGCAGCGGTAGAACTTGGAAAACGGATAAATTAATTTAATTTTTTTATCTCAAAACTTGATCAACTTTTGCAGCTGCGTTTTTCTCACAGCTTAGATGACGAGAAGTTGAGAGGAAATTTGTGAGAACTTAAAACAAAAAAATCTTCGTCAGACTATAACCTGACTATAACTTCGACTTGGTCAAAGTGTGATGATGGAACTAACAGCTGACAAAAAGCAAACTACATTGCATCCTCTGGAATTGTTTTACTATGCCTTGAAGGCAAATTCCGTGGTCGGATAGACATATCCCTTCAGGGATGCTCTTCATCCACCCATTCCCCCAACCAAACCCCCAGGGGATAAGTAAGCTGCCCTTTGAGGTAAAGTTATTGGTTCGATGTTTGTTAAAAGCGCTCGCCCTGCCCAGACAGTGGAAGAAAAAAATCTCGGGAAGGGGCTTCATGCCATAGACACCAGGAACTACTTAAAATTCTCTGCACTTTTAGGCCGCACTGCTGTGTTATCTACACCTCCTCACAGTGTTTTGCGCCAAGGGACATAATACGTAAAAAAAAAGTTCAAGGTGAACCGTTTCTCGGTGGAGTTATTGGCCTGTCTTTCGCTTATACAAAAAAGATCATAAACGATCTGGTCTTAATTAGCGTAGATGCTTAGGAACACACACACACACACACACACACACACACACACACACACACACACACACGCACGCACGCACGCACGCACGCACGCACGCACGCGCACACACATGCAAACTGTCAAATATAAAAAAATTGTCTTTGTTACAGTATTTTTACGCGTAATCTTTATGCCAGACATGAAGTTAAAATATCATAGCTAAGAACATTATGGTTTACAACATATTTTATCATCTGCTGACAGATTTTATTAAGCAGAATGCGTTGCACACAAAGCTTTGACAGACAACTTGGGTAGTTATCTGACATGAGCATAGACAGATGGAAAAGGGATGGGTGGGACTAAAATTCGAGACTGAACTTCGAGATTTGAGTCCTGTGGATAGCAAAAATTATAAGTGCCAGTTCAGTTTCTTCAACGTTTCCAGTTACAATTTACAGATCGCACACAATAGTGATGGCTGCCTTCCACATCCTCCTTAGACAATTGCATTCGGTGTTTTTAAAGACGCTCCTAGAAATTTCTCCACACGTGAGCAGATTTCCCAATATATCTGAACCATGTAAGAGGCAGGTTGCATTAAAGCATCAAAATGCTTTGATAAAAAAAGTTTTTTATGACGCTTTTAACATCAATATGACTGCCCTGCGGGTTTTCGTTGCCAGGTCTTTCATTGCCTGTATAAACACACCGCAGGTGAATAAAATTAATCTCAGGTATTTGTATGCGTTAAAAAATTTCACGTCTTTGCTATCATAATACAGTAATCCCTCACTTATCGCGGGTGTTACGTTCCAGGCCCACCCGCGATAAGTGAATTTCCGCGAAGTAGGGACGCTATACTGTTTTTAGTAGTTATAGATTATTTTAAGTCTTTATAAACCCTCCCAACACTCTTATACATAACCCTTTCTCATTCCCTTAATAACTTTTCCCATAAAAATGTTTTAAACTCTTAAATCTAGATACGTAATTTAAAAAAAATTAATATGGGTAGTCACCATTGAAAATACACCATACAGCTAGAATGATAATGATTAATTAGCTTAACAATACTGATGACGATGGCGATGAAGATGAGATGAATGCCAAGAAGGGCATTCTAAAGGCACCACTTCATCAGGTGGTGCGGTATCTTCGACCGGACGTAACTTCTACTACTTCCTCTAAAGGCATAGGCGTAACAGATCTCTTCGTGCGAGTTATGAACGATTGGGTGGCATGGCAGGGCTTGAATAAATTCAGTCTCTAACGAAAGTTTCACAAATAACGTACACAACACCGCAGATGAAAACTACGCACACGTGACAGTCGGATGCTAACGGGAAATGGAAGAGCTGAGAGAGGGGGGTAGCTGCGCACAGCGAAAGAAAACAAGATGCGACGGTTACTGAGCCAATCAGAGACTGGGAAACATTACTGTACAATACGTACTATGTATGTGCAAAAATACTTTAAACACACAAAACAGCGAAAATACCGCGATAAATATTTTACATATAATTTTTTGAAAACCCGCGAAGCACTGAAGCCGCGAAACATGAAGCGCGAAGTGGCGAGGGAACACTGTACCGTTTTTTCTCTGTGGGATAAATGTCCATCAGTCCTAAGCAGTACAATATTAGATTTTAATACGTTGACATAAAGGTCTGTAAAACAAAAATAAATAGCTCTGTAGAATCTGCAGAGAAAGAGAGGAAAAAACATGCACTCCTCCACATAGCCATGCACGCACGCAAGCGCGTTCGCGCGCGCGCGCGCGCGCGCGCACACACACACACACACACACACACACACACACACACACACACACACACACACACACACAGACGAACATGTAGCCCTCTAAATACAAAGGAAAGTAGAAAAAAGACACTATATGCATTTGCAAAACAAGTAGAATGTACCTACAGATATGCAGGGACATGTACACCGACTCACTCATTCACTCACTCACTGTTTCTTAAACTATAAAACATTAGAGCTACTTCCCAATTCCAGGACCCTTGTAAATATGTGTTTTAACCACTGCTTTTGTATATAATAACTTTCCACTGTCTTTTGATACAATGTTATATTTATTACTGCCTATTCTTTTAGCTAATTGCTTAGCTTATTCTTCCCCCGTAAAGGGCGAGAGCTAAATGGAAAAAAGCATGTCTTGCAGACTTTACCTCTCGTTACTAAAGAATTGTCATTGTCACCGTTGAATGAGTGACGGTAAAGAATAAGGAAGCATGTTGGAGGTAGCAAGGGAAAGAATTCGAATGACTGATGGCCAAAACCTTTGCCCTTTCAGGTCCCGGCTGTGTCGTCTTCAGAAAATTCACGGCAAGATAATCGTCGATGTCGGTCACCGGTCGATTGCTTCGGTTTCCCCACTGCCCTAGTTATCCTGACCCGCCCTGACGTGCTGCGCGTGACGTGCCCATGGTTTCCGTTGCAATAACTGCGGGTTATCTTCCCTCCCTTTTTCTGTCCCGTGGGACGTTCGATCGTAACGACATATGAGCCCCTTCCCCTCCTTACAGTTTGCGAAAAAAAAAAATCATACAGACAAAATCGACAAAACAACAAAACAAAATAAAAAACAACCCGATAAAAGACCGGCAACACGCAGCAATTAAACCAGCCACAGCAACACTATGACCTCTCCGAGAAATGTCAAAAGATGTTCTTTAATTCCCTGCGGTGATGTTAACACGGTCAATTATTTGTCATACTCCTCCTCTGACCAGTAGGATACAAGACCTTCAATTCTGTGTCTGATGTAGGTTAATACTGTATTGAGCATTCTTCCGATGATTTACCAGGCGCCTAACAGCGGCTGCCGTGTTATAGAGTATGTTTGTTTTCTAATATCATTAACCCAACAATTGCACATTCATGTCCTAATACCACAACACCATGACATTTAGCAATGTACGTTCATATCCTATAAGATCAATTGATCATAACGTCAAGAAATTGTGTGGGGGGGGGATGAAAAACAACAAGCGAATGTGCGCTACATCCCTCAGCTATGTAGATATATCCTTGAACCAAGGCCCAAGGCCCAAGGTCTTCTACATCTAGCTTTTTGTGGGTCTGGATTTCCCTTGGCTTCGCCTCAGATGGTCTGGACAAACTGGAAACTCATAAAAATGGTCTGCAAAACGTTTGTCTAAACGGGTCTTGAAAACATGCAATGAAGGGGCTTTGGATCATCGACTGAAGTAGGCTGCTCTAGAGACCGACGACCCAAGATGTGTCTGCGCATCTCTAAACACGAAGCGTGAACTGATGATCTCTGGCGTGAAATTCGAAACAGTGATGCTCTCGATATAAGATGAAGTAGAAATCATGCGTTTTCTTTGTACCTCGGCATCATACAGGATTACCAAGAGTTACCTCGTAAACAAACTGTCTCCCATAAATACACTTCTAACCTTCCAGAGTTCACGCTGAGGCCACAACAATCCCAAAGGAGTTCGTTCTAGCGCTAATCTCATTAAATTCAGCCTTGACATGCTCTTCACCCTTCAAACAAAGCATGGAGCACTTTTGCAAAGACTGGTGATGAAGTCGACATTCGAGTAGAGGGTGTGTGGCTCTGTAACCCACATGCGATGTGTGGTGTTGTCACAAAAGCGTGTCCAGCAGACTCTAGAGAAGCTTCGTCCAGCTTCTGTCAAGACTATTTTTTGGGACAGTCTGTCCTTTTAACTCTCCCCAAGCGACAAAGAGTGTTCGTTCCTAAATTCTGTGCTTGCTGTAGTGAAGAAAAATGTTCTGGCGGTTAGTGCCAGTCTGTGAGACAGGCTCTTTATGTCTCGTGTAACTCAAACACAGGACTTCAAGCCTAAATCGATGGACAGCCAAAACGAACTGTAAAAAGGTCGGAAAAATCCCACTGGGGTCGTTTTTGTACATTTATCCGGCTAGTTCGTGCTGTGGTCGGAGCCCAGGGAATAGAATCAACCCATTTTATTTATGTTTGTCCACCTTTACGGTTTCAGGGGTTTTACAGAGCACGGTATGGGTAGCTGAATGACTGCAATCTCCTTCAAAATAGATGAGGTTTATTGAGCTGCACTAATGTATCGGGGTGTGTGTGTGTGTGTGTGTGTGTTTGTGTGTGTGTGTTGGAGTGAACGTGTGTGTGTATGGGGGGGGGGATATTACTATGTGCGTACGTAGATTTGGTAAGACTGGCTTTTAGATTTGTTTTTTTTTTAATTTAAAAATTGTATTTCAGTAGTTTATTCACTTACTACTCTTCTGTTACAGCTACTCAAGCGCACTTTTAATAACAACAATAATGATAAGTGCATTTCATATCTCGTTTCTTCTTAAGGCAAAATGCGGTTTAAAAATAATAATCATAGTTTTCTTAATCATATTTATAAAGTGCCATGCCCAGCTCCAGACAAGCTCAAAGCGCTGTACATACAGACATACATACGCACGCACAGACCCACGCAATATCAGACATGTATCATCAATAGAGACGTCGGTTAATAGAAACAGAGGCATGTGAGCACGATAACACTCGCATGTACGCATCCCAGCCTCCCCCAGCTCCCTCAACAGAAAAAAAATGAAACGCAGCCACGATGACAGAGATGTTCCAAGCGCAAATTGTCTTAGGGCTCATTTTGATGGAAATGGAACACTGCACAGTAGTCACCATAGCAACCTCTGTCACCGAAGATCAAAATTGTCAAGCAATGGAAAACTTCACGAAAATAAACTTTCATCATCATCATCATCATCATCATCAAGCAACTAAGTGGGCTTAATGGAGCTGATGATTGACGAAAGAGGTTGTAATAAGGATCGGTTCATTCATAAAGGTCTTGAAGGCTGAAACTAGACATTTTTTGTAAAAAAAAAAAATACTAAAAAAACCTATGCTGATTTTGCAGGAAAATAGAAAAAAACGTGGAAAATGTGTGGGTGCACAAAGAAGGAGATTAAGGCAAAGATAAACGACCAGCATCGAGGGTTTTCTTTTTATTTTTATAGGCAGCATTTTTGCTCGAGGGCAGGGGGAACCAGAAATGGTGCAAGGTTGTTGTAAAGACCATGATCTTTCGCCATTTTTGCTGGTCGTAAATCTGTTGGCCCTGACATCTGCTTATGAAGCTGTTTATTTGCTGACATCTGTTTCTGAAACTGTGACTTCTTTTTTTTAAATTAAAAAATTTTCTTGTATAAAATAGTTTATTAGTGTGTGTGTATATATATATATGTGTGTGTGTGTGTGTGTGTGTGTGTGTGTGTGTGTGTGTGTGTGTGTGTGTGTGTGTGTGTGTGTGTGTGTGAAGATGATGATGGTCATGAGTTCGGGATAGATGGTTTGTGTGTGGGTGTAGGGGGAAGGGGGAAGGTCCGTCTCTGATTCTGCGAAATAAATCGTTTTAGAGATACACGATAAAAATGCAAATAAAACTGGTCAGAAAAGAAACTAAAAATTACCTAAATGATGATGATTGATTGATGGATTGATGGATCGATGTCACTTATATAACCAAAACAGGCATTATACTGCGCTGTACACATCTCAGTAATGTCCGACAATCGCACACAATGATGTAACAACGAAGAATAATCGGAAGCCTAGCCTCGAGCCGTTATTAAAGGGTGATCACCGCAGATTAAGTTTTTGACGAATCTTTGCGGGCGGTGTCTGGCCTTAAACGGCGGAGACATATGCTGGAAAATCTGCAGAAACCAAGATTTAGTAATATTTATGAGAGTGATAACAAACATGTCTTTTTAAAGGAAGTTTGAAATTGCAAATACAAAATAAGCAGTGTGCGATAAGGCCTAAAATTCTATCTTGCAGGGATACTATAAACAACAGTAGATTCATACATCATAGGTAAGGCACAAAGTTTAGTAAAAACAAAAACGCTTCTCTATATTACACTAATGACATACTTAATCAATCAATTCATAATGTACAGAACATTTAATCAATTTACAGCATCAAAAAAATAAATCCCAATGTGTAATAAAAATGTGAAGGTTGTCCCTTAACCTTTTCAGGTCGTTGGGGAGTGAGGTGTTAGAGACCTCACAATGTGTAAAGCTAATTAAATGTTTAAAATTAACCAGTTGGTATTAAATGACATGCAGTCCATAATTTTGCGTTCATGCGCGTGTGTGAGCCTTCATTAGTTGGCATCGGGCAGAATTGTTTTGCAAATGAGGCGTCTGCGTCCTGGACGCTCTGTCTTTATGTCCAGTGCTCCTTCAAGCATCCTCACAATTTCGTCGGGCACAGCTGTTTGGGAGTAGTGTATCCTTATCCACGGATCCCCTGCAGCAAAAACTGTCACGTGAGCACACATACAGCTGAAGCATCAGAATGTCAGACTGTAGCGACCAGCTAGTTAACAAGTCCTATACAATTTCTGTAGGTCGCTACTGTCTACTATAGCTAGCTGCCAAGTTTCTGCCAGAGACGTGAGAGATAAAAGACGATAAACTGTATTTTATTAATAACATCATTTTCATCATCATCATCATCATCATCATCATCATCATCATCATCATCATCATCATCATCATCACTTCCTGTGCTATAGTGGTCTTACCTTCCTTGACCTCATCGCCGATAGTCTTTAGCAGCTCAAGTCCGACGGTCAGATCAATCTCACCCCCCGCTCTTTGGCGCCCCGCCCCCAACATGAAGGCCGCTCTCGCACAAGGCATGGCCTCGATGCGGTGAATGAAGCCTGCACACACAGGTACAAAAACAAGCAAAGAACCTTGAAGCCGATAGCGGCTTCTTCACTGGTTCTGGCCGATGTCCTGTCCATAGGCCGAAACTATCTCTAAACATTATTCTTCATCACTACATGAGATTCATGAAAACCATTTTAAGGCCTTTTGACCACCTTCCATAAGGAATTTCTCAAGTTAATATTGACCTCTACACGTGTATAACGTACCAGCGGCCATAGTTATAAACCAGAGATAATGTATTCAGGGTTCGCTTAAAAACGGTTTTAATTTTCGTGGGTTCAGTTCAACATCAAAAGAGGTCATCAAGAGGTAAAGACATTTCGCAGACATATTTTTAAGATGTTAATTATAAAACTGCAGTTAAGGAGTGTAATTCGAGGAAAATAACTGTGATGATAAGAGTTATCCCGGTAGGGACATCCGGGGTTTTATGTACGATTTCGTGATATTCAAGATGGCGGGTTAGCTTTTGTTAAGTAAATGCATTTTGTCATCAAATCCACAGTGTCTTGTGTTGGTCGGCTGAGAGCTCGCAGCACGATACAATAACCATGGTAACGATATTGTAAAGTAAAACTTTTTTACATTTACAGCTAAATAAAATCTTTCTCCTGTAGATTGTTGTGTTATGTGGCTATCATAGCCAATATATGTCAAAGTCCGCCACACAATGAAATTATTTCGGGGTCTCTAAGACATGATTTATGAATAAAACCTTTATTGGACGCTTTCTCGAAGCAATTGGATCTACCTCTTTGCATTCTCATGAAGACAAGAAGTCTCGACAAGAAAAGCTAACTCTTCTTCATTTCTATGCGATGATTGATAAGCGGCAGCTGAAACAATGACACGCTTTTTTCGATAATTACAGGGAGGTCTGGGTCGCGCGGTCCGCAGGGGACAAGGAAATCGACTGGGTGAGCGAGCGTTGGTAGAGAAAATGCATCACACAGAACGCACTTGTACTGGCTGGGGTAGCTGGTACAGAAGATACATCACGCAGAACTCATTTGTAATGACTGGGAATTTTCAGAGAGAAAGAAGTAAAACAATGCTTAGATTTCAGCTTCTTTTTCTGCCCTCCCCCATCGTTCTTTCTTCTTTTGTCTCCGTTGCTCTTTCCTGCTCCCTCTCTATTTCTTTCTCTCGTTTACTCTCTCTCTCAAGCCCATAAGAACACACAGACACGCGCATGTGTATTCCCACAAGCATAATCAGCAAATAGTTGCACTTGCAGCCAGTTGTCAGTTGTGTTTGTTCACGCAAAGTATCGCAATGCATAGAAATTCGAAGAGTGGCTGCACACCCTGCTTAATTCTTGGCTTCGCGTTCAAAATCCCCAGAGACATTGGTAGTCTGTGTGATGCATCTCCTACAGGCACGCTCACTCTTCCACCCTACCACCTGTCCAGCAGCCAAGGGAGAGAGAGGTCAAGACAGGCTGTATGTCATGTCAGGAAACCGCGCACACACACGCACGGACGCACGCACGCAAACACGCAAACACGCACCCCTCCACACACACACACAGAGGGAGTAAAAAGGCATTTTAGAAGCGTTGACGGGTTTCCCCCAGCCTTACAGCAAAAGTTAGTCAATATTGATAACCTATATCAAGGCACAACATAATTACTATCCGAGAAATGTTCTTTTGTAGAAAAGTTGGTTGAAGCTGATGATTACGGAAACCTTAAGAGTGCAGACACAGACACTGAGCTCTGAAGACAACATAGACACATTATCTAGAAATGATGAAATCTCATCAACCAAAGCTAAAGAGTTTACGTCATATAAAAAAAATTAGATAAAATAATCGACACTCACTGAAAATAGCTTCTTCCTGTAACACTATCTTTATTGTCCTTAAGTTCTAGATCACGATAACCGCATTGTTTTTTTTTTTTCTTTATCTCAATTGTGCAAACGAAATGAAAAAGTAGGAATGACTTACCAGCTGTAGAACACCTAAGGTCCATCGTGTTCGATGCTCTCTCCAGCACATTCCAAGGATCACCATTGAGGTCACACAGCCGAGCAGCTACCTCATCATTTACTCCTTGAGCTACTATCATTTGCCGAAACTTTTTCAGCGCACTGCCATCCTTGATGACATCGACGATTCGCTTAATGCCTTCTTCTTTTGAAGTAACTTGGTTGGCTAGGTGTAGCACTAATCCTCCTGCATTTGCGAATATTACAGTCACGCTACTAAGATATAGTGTATCAACAAAGAGTGATAATCAAAAACAAAACAAACAAATAGAAAGAAAATGGAGTGACGGATACATGTCCGTTATAACTTCAAAACACAAGCAGGCTATTTTTAAGATTGTTTTCAAATGAATAACAATCAACAGAATTGTCATAAAAGGAAAATGAAAATGAAAGGGCAGGTTAAGCTTAAATGATAAATAATGAAATTCTAGATCGTTTTTGCTCAAAACTGCGTGTTGCAAAATAATCGTACACTTGTACAAATTAATCGTTCCCGAACCCGAATACAGCAAATAAAAGGTGAGCGAAGTGGCGAAGACTACACTAACATTTTGTCCAATTGTCATCATTATTTATGCTTTAGCTCACCAGCTGACATTTTATGCTGACTTACTGGTATTGGTCGTTAAAGAAAACAAGTGGATAGATTCAGTACGTTTGTTTGACCCTCATCATCATCATCATCATCATCATCTTGTTCTTATTACAAGCAAGAAGTACGATTTTCGTCCTAGATTCAGAAGCAAGAGAAGTGAAAAGAGATCCAGATACTGAAATTTAAAGCGAAATGGACGGGTAGGCAACATTAGAGGCAAACAAATACAGCCAGTCAGCTCATTAGAAAGACGGAAAGAAAAGAAATTTCTGCTCCACGCACAGTCAGGGCAGGCGCGAGGGAGGGGTCAGCAGCGTGAGGGAGGGGAGATGTCCTTACCGAGCTCCGCCACAAGCTCCTGAAGATCGCCCGGCCCCCGTCCTTTCAGGCAGTTCACGGCCTCGCTGACCTCAACGGCGTGACCCACGGTCCGACCCAAGGGATTCTCCATAGAGGACAGGACGGCGGCTGTTCTGATGCCCAGTCCGCTTCCTACACCGACCTGTTCACGAATATACGGGGATTAACATGTGTCACTCACTCACTCACTCACTCACGCCTGCAAACCATGGCGGTATGCATTTCTACCTGTCTGCATGTGCATACTGTATACTTTATGATTTCGTACGTATCTACATGAATGTAGGTATTCCTGCATACACACACCCACACACATGCGCGCGCGCGCGCACACACACACACACACACACACACACACACACACACACACACACACACACTTCTTGAGTCTGCGGGGAAGTGGGGGGAAATGAGGTGGGTTGGCTGAACTTTCAACTTTATATATATATATATATACACCCAGAAAGAACATTTTATGAGAAGCACATTACCTAGAAGTCTACACTGTTAACTATACTATGTTGATTTATATGCTATGTATTTATTATCGAACTTATAAAAAATAAAACTTTAGATTCCTTTATAACTATAAAAGACAGACAGACAGACAGACAGACAGACAATTTTACGAGAAGATCGTAGCACATGGATTTATCACAAAAGGTGCAGCGTTAAAAATTATGTCAAATTATAAAGATTTAAATTTTAATGTTACTGTTCACGTTGGGAATACCAGTCCCACGGGTAAATTATAAAATATTTTGGAATTACTATCTCATAGTCATAATAAATGAAAAAAACTAATAGTTTTGCACTCTGTTTGTCCTTTTTGCTACTAGATGCACCTGGCAGCCGCGGTACACGCACCATCGTTCTGGCGAGCTTCTCGGCTTTATCCGGGTCGACCATGAAGGCACCGCTACCATACTTCACATCCAGAACCAGGCACCGCACGCCCTCCGCTGCCTTCTTCGAAATGATGGAACCTAAATATCATGTACACCATTACACACTCATTGACCTGATGGGGCTTACAGGTGAGAAAGACTTTAAAGCAAGGGTGCTAATACAATAACCACATTGCAAATGTGGTGCAATACTCATCGAAAACAGTCTTTTTGAGGTGGGAGCTTATATTGTTCTTGTATAACAGTCTGTCTTTCTTTCTTTCTTATTTGCTGATGTTTATTAATTTTGAAGCCTATTGGATCCTAGTGTCGCTCAGTATACATCCCACAAATACACAGCGAAAGAAGCTAAAGCTAATGGTAAGTGGACATCACCAGAACTAAGGTATGTTTCATCATTTTACGTTAATTATTTCATTTTCTTCAAAAGCTACGCTGTCGCTTACGAGTGTGCATGGGTTATCGTCCCTGCAAAGGGTTTGAACCGACATAACGACGTTTTTCGATCAATGTTTGCCGCACAAAGTGATGTGGAACTTTGTAATCATCCCAATGGGTTTTCTGGAATAGATTCAAAAGCAACCCCCCACCATCACCACTGTGGAGTTTGCCCCTCACCTCGAACACCGAGCATCTTCCTACGCTACTGCCCCCTTCCCCACCAACACACACACACACACACACACACACACACACACACACACACACACACACACACACACACACACACACACAGAGTCCTACAGAAGTTTTACAAAAGTCAAGATGAGTAGGCTTAACTTAGTACAGGTTCCTAATATATTTTTCTAAATTTTGTTTACAAAATCCCTTTCTCATTTATAAGACGCATCACCATGCTCAGTAAAAGGTCAGAACCATGAACCCATGAAAGTCCGTAGGTCCGCATTAATTGGCTGCAGACGACAGCGCAGGCGTCCGCCTGGTCTTTCGTGACGTCACGGTTCTGATCTCTGTGAGGGTGATGACGTTTTATTGACGTGCATGCAGTGAACGGTAAGGGCTGATACGAGCGCTCACCAGTAATGAGTCCATTCTGTGCAACAGTCCCCGTGACGTCACGAGTGGCATACAGAATTTTATCAGCTGGCACCAAGCTGTTGGTTTGTCCCACAATGCAGCATCCAACTGTATTCACGACATCACGCATGCGCTCAGGTGTCATGGATACGTTGAATTGTGGGATGGCCTCTAATTTATCCAAAGTGCCAGCCGTGTGCTCTAGTCCTCGCCCAGAGATCATTGGAACCTGTTGAGAATGAAGCTGTGTCTGTATACGATGACGTCGACTGTTCGACAAAGCTATTCTTTCTTGACTGCCAGAAAAAGTCAAGCGAACGTCTTGGAAGTGAGCTACCACAAACTGACTCTTTACTTGCTGTTTAGCTATGAGCACACACACACACACAGAAATCCGCTAACTTGCCCAGCAGAAGTACAGTGTTGAAGAGATATATAAAACACATTTTAAAATAATTTATATGGGCTTGTTTATAAGGTAAAATAAACTTTATTTTTCTCTATATTTTAAATTTCATTTATCTTTATTGCAAACACGAATTTTAAATTGTGAGTTTTTTTTTTTTAATCAGACACAGAGGAACCAAAAACATAAAAAATGAATGAAGCAATTAACGTTTACTCCATGGTCATGCGAGTTAACAAGAACTCATAAAAAGGATATTTTTTAAAGATCTAAAGGGAGCACATGTTGAGGAATATGTGGTTTTGGCAAATTTTCACTCGACAGTTATGAAAAAAGTGGCAAATAAAGTCACAGGTTTGTCAAGACTTGCGTCTTGTTAAGAAGACCATTAAACACACCTTGTGGTCCAAAGGAAGTGCACTTAAAATACTTTTCTCGGCTTTATCCAGTCATATGAAAAGAAATTACAGCTCACTAAACCTTTAAATTGTGTACGTGACGGCACTAACCTCAACATAACGAACTGGTATTGTTTAACTTCTCACCTTCATTCCGCAGGCAGCGAGAGCTGGGGCCAGAACGAGGCTGACCTTGTCGCCGACGCCTCCAGTGCTGTGCTTGTCGACAACGAGACCGTCCCAGTCCGTGGGCCACGACAAGCATTCTCCTGACCTCATCATGGCAGACGTCAAATGGATGGTCTCTCGCTCGGACAGCCCGCGAATAAAAACAGCCATCAGCCACGCTCCTGCCGTACAGGATTCACGGTTCATTGGTCTACGTTTCAAGAAATTTCTCATCTTCACTATCATAGAGAGGACTTAATATTCCATTACTCTGTTATTATTCCGTTATATATCCCCGCCACCCCACCACCACCCGTAAATTAACGTTTACCAAAGAGGATGTCTTACGGTACCTGAGACAGCACAAGAAGCCATCTTGGTAGCTGATGTCACTATTTTACAATGAAATCGCCCCCTTCGTACTATTACCTTGATTTCTATAATGACATTTGACGATATAGAGGTGGCATAGTTCAAGAAAAACAATAAACACCTATTATCAGCATGTTTATTGATATTCGTGGAGAGGAAGGCTACCGATGTGGCACTTGATGACGTCATGACGTCTGCGAAGTACGTTGTGCCGAAACCTTTCTGAGAGTTTTCTCCATCTCCATGCCGTACATGGTCAACTACATTCCACACAAAATCATCCTCCCATATTTCTTTCTCGTTGAAATAGTCAATTATAACTTTAAGTTAGTAAAGCAATATCCGGTGTGTTGGTGATCGCCGTTCACTATTAATTTATTCAGTTTGTTGAGCGACTGATATATGCATTAGAAAAAAAATAGAAAAATAATTCAAAATTCATCTGACGCCAAAAAGCATGCGGAAACATCAAAACAAGCTAACGATTTCATTCGTCCTAATTTGCTTTGTTACTTAGTTATATTCGTGTCGTGTTCTCTCTATGCAGAATATCTGTAATCTTTTCAAGGGTTTCTGTTCCGTCATCTCAAGTACCCCAAATAAATTAAACGAGACGTACGAGTCAGCTTGGGCCCGACATAAAGTGCTCCTGAAGAGTTATTATCCTGGACGGCTACAGCGAAAGGCGTGGTAAAAGATAGAGGAAGAGAAACTAGAGAACGGAAAGTCACGTTGGACTTCGTACCCTGCACGTCGTTGTGGTGTTGTGCCATTGGGGTGACACATACTATGGACAACGTTTAGTATCAATGCAAAAAGGAGTCGAGCGTTCGCCAGCGGAACACGTTAGACTGATCTTTAAGCGTACTATCGACAGTTTGTCTCAGTGCAGGTGTCTGTCCTTCAGTTGAGCATTAAAGGACAACACGAGTGCTCAGCAAAAATCGCTGGAAATAGAGGAAGTATCACAAAAAGATATTCCGATGGTATTTTACGACAATGAGGCACGAGAGGTTTTATATTAATAATTTTCTCTTAAGCACACATGGGTTTGTCGAGAAAACAGGAAGTGACGAAAAGGAAGTATTTCTAAAAGTAGTGACCCTCGGTAAAAGGAAGCAGACCAGGTCACAACATGTAGTTGCTGAATTTGCTCAAAACATTTCAAAAGTGATTGTTATCCAGTCACTTATACAGTACAAGCAAATCTTGAACTTTCAGTAAAACGAACAGATCTTCTTCCAACAGTGGTGCCAACTATACAAAAGCACGAGCTGTTCAAACCACCTAAAACAGTTGGTAAAAAAGCTTAAACAAAGATCAAGTATCAGACATGCAACATCGACGCTTTCTACACTGTAACACAGTCACAAACACATCATCAGTCGTATCTTTATCCAGCTCAACGCTAAAAGCAAATGACAGTGTGAGTGCACTATTGATGTGCGAGCTTGAAACAGCTAAAAAAACAGAACTGAGGGTGACAAACGTATAAGGAACTTAATAAGCGGGAACACATGCGAGTATCAGTAAGTAAATAGAAAATTTTTCCTGCAGCTAAATAAGGAAGAAATAAGTGTTTACATCAATACATATGTGTCAAATTATTGTTATACTTTTAACGATAAAGTCATTATCAGCAGTCAGTTATAACTATAAAATAAAAATTCAGTGCTGGAAATTAACCATCAAATAAAAAAAACTTTATCTGAGTTTATCCAAGTTTATCTGAGACAAATGCACATTTGAAATGTGTTTGTATTTTATTAACAATAACGCACAATGAAGAATTAACTCATATGCGCCCACTTAATTAGTAACAGAGAATCAATAGTACAACGTAGACTGCAATGACCGTAATTGTTGCCCATTACATTTTTATCTGGAGAAGATTTACTTATCAGTCTGTCGAGTGAATTCGGTTTGGATCCTTTTTTTTAAACTTCAGTGGAAGCTTCTAAAAAAAGTTTAAATATGAAGGGCTCTATCCCAAAATCGGCCATTTCATTTTTTTGGGGAAAAAATCGTTTCTTGAACACGAGAATCTAAGTAATGCTTCTTATTTTGACTCAAAGACATGGAAAGATTTGCTGAACTGAGCCACACTCACTGTTACAAATACTATTGGCGCGTAAGAGAACTCTTCAGTTTGGGAGTGTAATTTTCTTCTGCTTTTTCAGTGCCAGGTGAGAATGTCGATATCTGAAGACTTATATCTTTAAAATCAAGCATAATTGTGTACTCATATTTTGGGAATTATTATTTAAAAATGAACTTAACCAGATCATAAAGAAAAAATGTTGCACTCAGCTTGTCTTTAATTTGTCGGTCACATATGGAGGATCGCTCAGACGACATGAAGTGCTAACTTTTAAACGGGTTTTATTACCGATAACAATTTCATTATACAGCTAGGGGTTTTCAACTCCACGGGTGTGGCTGTTTTATACATGTAAGGACAGCTATAGCGGGACAATAATGTTCGTGTCGTTCGAGCACGAAGTCCGGGTTGAGATTTTTCAGGAAACGGTGATCCTGATATGCCGGATGGCGCATGGGTTGGCGCTGAGCCTGCATGCTTTCCTAATGAAAAGGGGCCTAATACTTTATTGTTTGGTTGCACGCATGCACGCAAACAACACAAACTCTCTGAGTATTCGTTCCACTGCATATATATATATATGTCGATCGACTGATAAGGGTAGATTCTACTGCTTTACAGCTATTTTGCGAAAGCTCAAGTTCACTTTGTGCTAACAGAAAATAATAAGCATTCTTAATTAAAAATTCATACATTTTTCACCTGCAGAATCGGACCATCAGCATGACTAAATGCGTGAAAAAAAATCTGTTCACCTATCTGCTCTTTCTGGACATCGTCATTGACCACCGCGTCCACAAAGGCCTGGATCTCCGCCTCGGTCAGCTCATGACCGTCCCTCTTACGTGCAAGGATGTCCGGGATGCTAGGGCTGGCCATGCTAGATCGGCTGACCACGGAGAAACGAAACGTGCGCGGAGAACCTACAGATTTGCAAGACTAGACGCCAAGTCTGGTTGAAACTTGCACTTATCGCGCACTTGCCTCAAACTTTATATCAGCGGGGAACTGTGACGCGACGATTACAGCGACCCCAGCACGACGAACGATATATATAAGCGGTACCAAAAAAAAAAAAATCGTGCTTTCAGCATGTTATTTTTTTTAAAGATAAACACAAAGTGAAAAATAAATTTGTCAAACGTTACAAGTTAAACTTAAAAAAGAAAACGTCATTTGTTTACACCACGTGCACTTCTGGAGTCTCAAGAACAGTTTGACAACTTTTGTTTGGAACGGTCGAGGCTTGCTGTCATGGTAACAAGTCATTTATGGCTAACAGCGTACAGCCACGTGATTTCGCAACTGCGAGTATGCTGTCTCAGTATTAATTCAGGGGAGTCACAGCACTAACATTCAATGCCTTTCATTCGCTGGTTGCAAAACGAAGTGAGAGGTTAACCTTGAATGCTTTTCTTATCTGATCGCATTCCAAGATGGTTGCTAGTGCGTTGCTGGGGTGACATGGGAGACACCACGTGTTAAGGTCCTCACATTGAACAGATGGAGTTGAGCTAATCAGATTGAACAGAGGAAAGTGGAGCGAGGAGCTGACTGCCGTTGATGAACCTGAAAATAGAGCGGGGTTTTTATTTTTTCTTGGTATGGGCAAAATTAGGTCAAGCAGGCACGGGTCATGACATCTGGCGTCACATTCCGAGTAACTTGTTTCCCAGAAATGTTTTTATTAACAGACTATGCAAATGGACCGAGAAAGGATTATTCTGCTAAAAAGAAATAACACTATTAAAAAGACGATCGGAATGAAATATTTGGGAAAATAGCAGTGTATGGGTTATATATTATTAGTACAAGTAATCATTGGTATGGTTCAAGGGACGTTTATTTTCGCATTATTCTATTTTCATTTTTGACATAGGTAACAGCCAGCGTTCTCACCTATGACACGAGATGCATTTGATGATTTATTATACCTTGTGGACCCGTTTATAGCAAAAAACACAAACTATAAGAAGTGCATTAAATCCCTCTAGGCGCTCATTCATGAATTATCATCACTGTGCCATTTGCTGGTGTACCGCTGACTTCTTTCACGTGTATTGACGAGAGTTATTTGAGGAAACTTGTAGCGAAATCAACTAAAACTTCTTGTGGATCCTATACCAACTTAATTCTTCAGTTTTTGGACATTTTACTTCCTGTCATTTACGACCTTATTAATGCCAGTTTGAGAGCAGGTTATGTTCCACGGTGTTTTAAACAAGCTGTTGTGAAGCAATTAATTGTTGAAGAAGACAAACCTGGATCCATCTGACTGTAAGAACTATCGTCCAGTATCAAATTATCATATATCTCCAAGTTACTTGAGAGGGTGGTCGCAGAGCAGCTTATGACTCATTTTATTACCTATGGCTGCCTAGGTAAATTTCAGTCAGCGTATCGTTCTGGCTTCAGCACGGAGACTGCTCTTCTTCGTGTGACCAATGACATTCTTTGTAGTGTCAACTCTGGCAACTTAGTGCTTTTAGTACTACTTGACCTGAGTAGTGCGTTTGACACTATCAACCACCGCGAACTATCTGGTGTGTGGCGTGCCACAGGGATCTGTTCTGGGTCCTTTATTCTTTTCTGTATACACTTCACAGCTTGGAGGTGTAATTGAATGTTTTCAGATGGGACGTCAGTTCTTTGCTGATGACATAGATTCTGAACAGCTTACCCCCCGACCCAGCAGTGGGTAGAACACGAGGAACGGAAGAATAAACGACAGTACTGACGACAAACAGAAAACAAAGATGGAAAACACAGGAAGGCAAGTAACAGGAACAGAGAATATAGTGATTCTGCAGAGAAAGATTGCTAGAAAAGTAGCAAGAGCGGAAGAGGGGAGGGCGACAAAGGACTAGCATTGTGTGGACTGTGTTAGGAGTAATGTTCAAGGAAGAGGTGCGTTTTCAGTGCAGATTTGAAGGATTCAGTTGTAGAAAGGTGGCGAATACGGAAAGGGAAAGAGTTCCATTGTTTTGCTCACAGTATCCGAAAATCCTGTGACCATATGTTGTTCTGGTGACAGGAACAGTTAGGATGCGGTCATCAGACGAAGAGCATAGTTGTCTGGCCGGAATTTAAGGGATGAGAAGTTCAGAGAAATAGGACAGGAGCCTGCAAAGAAATTAAAACACAGCACAGACAGTTTGTACTGGATGCGAGAACGGACGGGTAGCCAGTGTAGAAAACGAAGGAGAGGAGTAGCATGGTCCCGTTTCGTGGCTCTAAGCACCAGACGTGCAGCGGAGATCTGTACTTTCTGGAGTCTCTGAATGAGGTAGTTAGGGCAGCCTGCCAGCAAGGAGTTGCAGTAGTCAAGCCGAGAAAGAACAAACGCACAGACAAGAGTGTTGGTAGCGCGTGTAGAGAGAAAATGACGGATGGCACTGATCTTACGCTCATAGTGACAATAAATCCCAGATTCCTAACGGATGACATGAAGGTGATGTTGGTTTCGCCCACCTTGATGTGATTGGGCAGACTGACGAGCGAAGGTTGATGTCTTCTTCTGTAGCACAAGAGGGCTTCCGTTTTATCATCGCTTAGTTTAAGCTTGTTTTTTAACATACAGCCCTTGACATCGCTAATACAAGCTTCTAGAGAGCTAATAGCAGAGTGAGACTCAGCCGGTCGAGTGGAACAGTAAACCTGCGTGTCATCAGCATAGGACTGATGAGAAACCTGGTGAGACTGGATGCATGATGAAAGTGGTTTAGTGTACAGATTGAACAGAACTTGGCCAAGTGTGGAGCCTTGGGGAACACCACAGAGAAGTCGAGCAGAGGGAGATGTCTGACCGTCAAAAAACACAGTCTGGGTCCTATCAGTGAGATAGGAGTTGAACATTGAGAGGGCAGGTCTAGAAATTCCGTAGAGGGTGTGGAGTCTATGACGGAGCAGAGAGTGGTCTATTGTGTCGAATGCAGCAGACAGGTCCAATAGAGTTAAGGGAGAAACATCACCACCGTCAAGGGCAGATAATATAAATGAATGCATCTTATTTCTGCCTTCGTCAATGCATTATAATGAATTTGTAACACCAGCAGCTGCAAGATCTCAACCTGCATTTCCCCATGAGGCTTGGAAAGGCTTTAATCTGTGTTGCTGAATGGGCACACTGGCTACATCACATTATTAATTATTAAACACACTTTCTTTCAGTTAAATAAAATTCCCCAGTCCATCTGAATGTTTCATCATCACTTGATTTTATTTTCTCTATGAAATTTTTAAATGCGTAGCACAGCACAGTGTGTGCAGAAAACTTCTTGAAAATCTGTACTATAAAGAAAGGTTGAATTATCATGTTTTATGCTAATAAAATAATAAAAGCAGCCGCAATGCTGAGAACATCAAAGATGATGATGACATCTATAATGATAATAAATTCCTCTAGGATCTCAGATACCCCAGAATGCTATTGATGCATGATATACAATATTTAGAAATAAAAAAAAAACAAAAAAGATAAAAAAAGAAAACAATATCTAGAAATTTTTGTATCACAGTCAACAAAATTCTTTGAAATAAATATAAAAATATTACTTATCCTAAGCATGTATGCAAACACACATGCACACCCACTCCAAAAACTCTTCGTCAACACAGAAATATACGACTTTCTGGGAGAAAAAGTGAGCACAGAAGACAAAAAAATGAAAGAAATTTGGAAACAGCATTCTTCTTCTGTAAGAACCTTCCAAAACAATACAAAATAGGAAAACATGTATATATCTTTTTCTCAGGCGAAAAAAACCTGGATATTTCAAACTTTTTTTATTTCAGCTAATGAGCCCATTAATGCATCACCCTTACATAACTATCTTTCTATAATCTATATGGATCAAGTAAAATTCAATTTTGTAGTGCTTGCACAACCTATACAATTTATTTACCCTTTCCTCATAAATAAAGCACTCCCTCACCTTAACTTTTATCCTGCACTTCCAATATTCACACTTCACACCCAGGACTATATATTTAATTTGACACAACTGAAAACTCATAAAGGTTTTGTGACAATGATGGCTGAATTTCTTGAGAGAGAAAGACTGTCACTGACAAACAGAACTGGGAGGTAAATGATAGTTGAAGGTTTATTTTCTGAAAATGGACCTCAGGTAAAAAAAAAAAAAAATCTCAGAGTTCCCACATTAGCTGCTTCAATGCTTTGGTCCCTTGGAGGGAAATTTCATGCTTCGGTTTGTCAGACTAGAGCTGCAATCAATGGTACAGAAATGCACAACTTTACACAGAAACACACACCTCCATATCGCTAGTGGCAGCAGTGGGGAAAACGTGCACCTGCTTGGCAAGACTTGAATTATACACGCGACCTTCTGTCAACTCCTCAAGGCCATCCAGATCAAGGTCCCAATCACCGCCACTAAGAGGTGCCGAGGTCAGGCTGGTGTCCCCAGCATCCTTTCTTTTCACCCACACTTCTGCATGAAGATGAAACAATAGGCAACACTGCATTTCAGTCACACTTCAAAGACTTACTGAAACAATCGACACTTTTGAAAGAAGGGTGGTGAGTATTCTGTTGTTAAAGGTGCTACTGCCATCTTATGCTGTTAATGTTGCTGCTGCCATTGTTGATGTGATGATGACAATGGTGATGGAATCCGTTATGGAATGCATGTATGTATCATGCATGCACAGCATTTAAAAATCCATTTATTTTCACAAGCCAAGAACTTTCATTAGCAATATAGGTTGCTAATCACTTTGACTAATTGAACCTACATTTTTTTTAAATCACCTCTATGTACAATACAACCAGCCTACCTTCTTCATCGTCATTTTGCTGTTTTTGATCACCTACATAGCGGTATAGCTTCACCCTGGGCAGGTGCCTGAAGCCAGCAGCCAAGGGTATCACCTTCAGCTGAGCTCTGAATGGGTGATCCTTCACATTGAAAACACCTAAAATAAAAATTTTAAATGATTGAGTTCTACTGATTAGACCATCATGATGAAGTACCACAAGGGATTGTCACAGAAGTGGTATTACTGTGGGCAAGTATGCCAATAACACTTCTATCCACTTGTGTGTACATCTGTACTTACATGAAAGATTATTTTCAAAGAATTTTAAACACTTTTCTGACATCCTTATAAATGAGAAATTCATAATTGTCACCTGTGGTTTTGCCTAACAGTGCCCATATTGTGGGATCAGCAGCAATCCTGTAAGCCAGCAGCTCTGGTCGGAAGGGTGAGCAGTGTGCAGCTACTGGTGCTACTGAGAGATTCAGAATGTGCATTTGACCAGCCTGGTACCCAACAACATCTCTGCTGTCACCTCTGCTATCGCCAAGTGACACAGACACTGTTGACTGTGACTTCCCTGACAAGCTGTAGTCCACAGTGTACCAGGTCTAGATAAAAACAGACAAATTTCAGATGATCTAGGTCCAATGATTGATTTAAAATACTTTAATAATTGAAGTTAATGCCAGAGACAAACATTATGACATTTCTTTGGTGTTTTGAGGTCTCTTTTTATTATTCTTTGTGAACTTCCTACTAATGTTTTAAAGAAAAGCTTTATGCTAAAATAACTTCTACAAGAACCAATCTGCTTACAAGCAAGTATATAAGACATGCAGCTCACACATTCACACTGAGCCTCAAAATGTAAGACATAAAAGATTATGCTTCAACTTGTAATATAACTATTTCAAACTATCCTGCCTGAAAATGACTGAGATGGCACTTGTAGGTGAATGATCGTGGCTGCTGTGCCAGGTCCAGACTACACGTGAACTGGCAGACAAACATGGCATTCACGTCTAGTTCGTGATACTCGTGAGTATTCTCCTCTTGCTTCAATTCCCAAACTAGACAAACAGTCTGTCCCTTGCAAACGGTCTGAAATAAGAGATAGGAAAAAAATAGTGATGTGGAGAGAAGAAGTGCAGATTTTGTAAGATTCTCTATTTTGCAGTATTATGATGACTTATTAAATTGTGAGCTTGTCAAACTCAAAGATTCAATAGCCAATCCTAACACAGTTTTCTTTGTTTACATTGATTTTTTTGCTTCAGGTTCATTCAAATAAACTATGTCACTCAAAAGCACTCAAGAATGAATTTATGATCATTGTGATGCTTTAAGAACAACCCTTCACTTAAAATGTCTGACCACTCACCCAGTCCTTGCCCTGATTGATGAAGCTGAACATGCAGTTAGAGGCAGACAACTGAGGTGAGGTGATGACCAGATATTCTTTTGAGCTTCCCTCTAAAGAAATTTGAACATACTTCCTGCAAAACATATAAGTACTTCTGTTATATTTTGAAAGCTAGTATTTTGCACAAACACAAAAACAAAGATGTCTGCAGTATTACATAAATATTATTTTAAGCAAAACAATAGAAAACACTAGAATGACAGTTACTGACAGATAATGAATTAAAGGAAAAACACAGCCAAACAATTTACAGGAACAATAAACAATATGATAAAACAGGTACCCATTTCTGCTGGACAGCTCCTGGGCTGGCAAATGGTATTTTCCAGTCACCAGCCATGCAAGCCTAAGACCTGCTCCAGAGTTGAGCATACTAACTACCACAACAAGAGTTTTCTCGGATTTTGTTTTTCTTTAAAAAAACACTCATGTGACAATATGTTCTTCTGCTTACACCAAGTAAGAATGCTATCACAGCCATACATATGATCTTACTACAAGAATTCTGCTATTTTTCAGTGATTTTAAAACTAACCCCATACACTGTACAGCGCATTGAGTCGACTCTGGAGTTGAAAATTGCGCTATATAAATCTGCTTTATTATTATTATTATACAACCTTAAGTATTATACACTTGTGTAAGAGATGAGTCTACAACCACACCATCCCACATTTTGTAAACCAGATTATAATTGTGATCACCATTAACATTGGCAGCACTCACTTCTGTAAAGAGGTAAAGATACGATGTGTTGCATTCAGTGGGCAGAGAAAAGATATCTCTTGTCTGATTGAGTCTTCCCAGTTTTCAACTGTACATTGTATCTGACAGTAAATGAAAAAAGTAAATAGTTTTGTTTAGTAACTCTGTTCCAGATTGCCTTAAGAAAAACTGAAAGACATTTCATAATTTCAAAACAAAACCAAATCAACAGAATGTGCTCATAATTCACATACCCGAGAGCTTCTGACCCTGTTTATTAATCACATATCAGTACCTTGAAAAACACAAGTAAATGAATACTTCTAATCATTGATGCATTTCCTACAGGAATGAATGGAAAATGTGGTAGCTGATATAATGCTCCCTGCAAAATCTGCTCTCTCCTCAGTAAATTAATAAACAGCCATCTCACCTCAGCTGCACAGGAAGCAGGCACACTAGAAGGAAGGGGCATGTATATGCTAATTTCCACATCACAGGAGGTGTGTGGCATCTGAGCCTGCAGCCTGAGTCTATTTTCATCTCCATCAAGAGTTTTCACAGTCATTGCTGGGGTGGAGTGCAGTGTGGCAACAGTGTCATTCAGTAAGTTCTGGCTCCCAGTGTAAAATGTCAGAGTAGCTGACTGCTCTATCCCCAGAATGAAATCAACTGCGATGACAACAACAATAACAACAAAGTTAAAGCTTGTAAAGGTTTGCTTCAGTATCTTTCTTTTGATTAAAAATTTGATTAGTAGATTTGAAGCACTTGGTCATGTCCAGACAATGTATATCACATAAAAGCAGTGTGTAAAACATTAAAGGGTCACATGTTTTACATAACTTTTTTCACTGTGCAATTGTCAGTGATATCAAAGCAAGATTTAATAATCTAATGAAATAAGACATCTTGAGAGATATAAAACTGCATAAAATACATGTTATAGAATTGATATATCATAAAGTACAATAGCTAACTACACATACATGAGTTTTTGGGTGTTAATGTAATCCTAGGGCCATGACATGCTACATGAAGTTGAAGGTCACTTGCTGTCAAAGGCTGGAGAACTTCAAGACCTTTTATCATAACACATGACTGACTTGCAGTGAAAGTTCCTTCACCACCAGCCTGAAAAGATGGACATAAAAACAGAATAATTTTCAGAAAATATATGACTAGTCAAGTAATTTACTTGTTTACTGCTGACGAAAGTGCCATCATTACATTATACGATGCCAATTAAAAATTAAAAAAAAAATTTTTTAAATGTGCTCATAAATGTGTGAAACATGTAACTTCAATACTAAAAGACTTTACATTCTGTTGATAGTAAACTAACATCCACTGTGAATATACAGAAATGTACACAAGTTCTGTTACATGCACACAAGTAGACAGAAAATCTTGCGCAACTCTGCCATAGATTTTAGTAGAAAGTTTTGCACAAAATGTGTAACACTGGCTTCACAGTTAAGTGTGTTTTTAATCTGCAATATCCTTACCACACTAACATTCATAAGCAATGAAAGACACAACTGGTTCAGCATCCCCTTCTTACCTTCATTACCAACTCAACTTCATTCAATCCTGGTTGAATCAAGACATCCAATGCGGAGAAGCACATAGAATAATCTCCCTTGACAACCAGCTCAGGGGAAACAGCTTCACTTGCAGAACTGTCTGTTCGCTTCAGGAGCTCATGAGCATTGTCACATGCCAATCCTGCCACAATCACTCTACCCTGGCGCCGTTCATACATTGCTCGTGCACGAATTTTGGAAGGAAATGAGTGTCTGAAAAGCTGTGAAGAAAGCCTGTCTGTGTTAAAATTAATTATTTGTGATTCCCAGTGAGGACTTGATGTATGCTGAACTGATTTTGAATTGCTCTCTTGGCTAATCTGTAAAAAAAAAATAAATGAAAATAACAAAATAAATAATGTAATAAAGAATAAAAAAGTGATAGCTGTGAAATTTGGACAAAGAAATATATGACTAAGTCATGACAAAGTTATGGAATAAATAATTAAAAGAAAATTCTAGACCTCTTCCCATGGGACTGGTGGGTCATAGGTCTGCTGATTCTAATCTGATTGAAGAATTTAGCCAAGCTACTCAAGTAGGGTGTGGATTAAGCAACAAAACTTCTCACTGGTCTGTGCCAAAGAGTCTGGGAATGCAAAGAATGAAGACAGACACTAGTCATGCCCCTTCCAACAAAAAAAGAAACAAAACAAAACAGCAAACAGTGCCTGAACTACAGAACAATAAGCCTAATCAGCCACCCAACCAAAGTCATGTCAAAAGTAATACAGAACTCAATCAGTACCATTGCCGAGCAGAAAAACAGGCTGGCAGCAGATTTGTTCAACTCTCATCCTGAGAGAGAAGCATCTTTAGCATCAGTCATAACTTCACAGTTTCAAAAGGTTTTTGACAGAATCTGGTACAGGGACTATGGCATGCCATTCAACAATTCAATATTAAAGAGGGTCTCATCCAAGTCACAGAAGCGCTGTATAAGAGCTCAATAATTGCAGTACTGTTGGATAACCAAATGCGAGCTTTCTTTCACATGACAGTAAATGTCCATCAAGGAAGCCCCATATCACCTGTGCTGTTCAACATCTTTTCTGGAGAATATCATGCATAAAACCCTTCCTGACCATCACACTTCCATTTCAATTGATGCAGATGATAACAATCTCATGCAGGCACTAACAAAGAACTGCAAAACCTTAATAACAGACTGATAGTTGAATGCATATGGAATGGAGACCAGCACTGACAAGAATAAAAACATGGTTACTGGCAATGCCAAAGCTGACATCGGCTCAAAGAGGTAAACAGTTTTAGTACTTGGGAGCCACCCTCTCAAAAGACGGGAGCAGAGCTTCACAACAGATATCTGCGTCAGGATTGTGACAGCAACAGTGGCAATGGCTAGACTGGACATAACAATGTTCAAGTCCCTCGTAGTACTAATCTGCTCTACGGATGTGAAATGTGGACTCTGCTCGCTGATATGGAGAGAAGAATCCAGGTATTCAAGAGCAAGTTCCTGATAAGGCTGCTTCAGATCTTGTACAGGTAACATAACACCAATGACTTTGTATAAAACATGGTTACCATACTTGTAGCACACAAGGATCCCATTCTTGCAACTTTCAAGCATCGTAACCTGGTCTGGTTTGGCCATGTGACCTGGCATGACATCCTGTTGAAGACTGTCCTTCAAGGTACTTTGAATGGCAGTTGATGCCATGGTGGAAATAGGAAGAAATGACTTAGAAAGATGCAGGAGTGGACTGGTTGTCTGAAGCAGAACCTGCTCACTATCACCCGAAACAGGCATAAGTAGCAGGCCTTGTCAGCTACTGTGTAGTCATGTGTTCCCCCAAACAACTGGTACCAGTCAAAGGACGAATAACTGATTGAGTGAATGACTGTTTCTAGAAGCATTATCAGTCAATACAGTATTAGACACAATTTATAATGAAAAGACATAATCTTTAAACATTTACCTTTGTCATTTGAAAAGCAGGACAAGGTGTGAGGGCCACTTGAATTGTGTCACAGATAACTGGCTGTGGGAAGTGGCTATGGAAGTGTATTGCCATAGTAACAAGATCATCAGTCTTTGCCATATTCTGCATCAGTCGAATCTGTTTCAGTTCCATGATTCCTTGTCCCTGGACACTTAAATTCACATCTGAATACAGACATGAAATGCACACACTCAAAAGCACAGTAAAAGAAAATCAATCAACTGATATATTTAAAATCTGACTTGTCATGCTTTCATTTTGTACACAAAGGGTTACTAAGTTCTATCAATAAACATTACTTTCCAATAAAATTTGCATAAAATGCTGACTTGTCTAGGAATTTACACATCATTAGTTCTATGGATGGAGAGTTAAGATATAACCTTGATAGCAGCAAGCATGACTAAAGTAATAGGGATTGCAAAAGAGAAACAAAAACTTCCATTCAGACAAAATATATTACTGGGTGTAAAATGCTACTCACTTTCCTTTAGTACACTAATTATGTCATTAAAGTGCTGAACACGATCTGTCTCATCTAAGCAGTTGCTGCATGTGACTTCAAGTGCTGTTCCCAGAAACCTTAAAAAAGTTTAAACAGCTAATGTCCCTCAGCTTATGTCTCAATTTATGTTCTACATAATAAATGATTAAAAATGCAAGAATTCTAGTAATCTAATCAGATGTATAAATCATGCCAATAACATCAATAACGTTTCTAAAATGCTAAAAGAATAATCTCATTCAATAAATAAGCACATAAAGGCATTAGCATCAACAAAAGCCATCACTTTTATCAACAGCTATACTAATTTTGTCTAATAGTAATAATTAATATGCTTGTAAGAAAAATTATTATTGCAACAATGAATTATCCAAATCCAGGAAATCATAGTCACTTTGGATTAAACACATCCAGTGGTAATGGTGTGGTCCAGCTATTGGTTTTCCAATAAAACTACAGTAGTGACATTTACACTGACTGATGTTCACCTGCTTTTTTCTCCAATTAGTTTCTGACATGCTGCCAGTTCCCTTAGTGTTCCATGAGCAAGCCTTGTCCACCCTTCCTGTCTGTACAGTTTGATGGCATCATACAGAAAAGCCTCAGCTTTAGCAGGTTCCCCCACCTGCCTGTATCAGTCATCATCATTATTACTGTTATAATATTTGGAAACAGGAAAAAAATACCAGAAATCCAGAAATAAATGTTACAAAAACATCATTCAGTACAAGGATTCCTGAATGTGACATTATCACAGCAAATCATATGTTTCTCTCTCAATCAGTTACTCTCTTTCTTGCTCTCAGTAATGGAATATAATATGTACATAAACAGGAGAAAAAAATAAAAGGGATAAATAATAAATTAGAGTAAATAACTTTGTCATAACCAATACAAATCTGACAGAATCTTGAGTGCAAACTGACATGTAAAAATTGGCCAGATCCCTTCCAATCATGCGAGAAGAACGAAAACGACTGATGTGTTTGTATGTTCCCATTGCGAGCTCGCATGTTTCCTGAAAAATAAGTCCTTGTATAATTTGGGGTTAATAAATACTGAAATCTGCAATTCGAGTGCTAACCAAATTACTTTATCAAGTCCACATTTTGCCATTTTGCCATTATACTCTAAGAACACAGAGCCCCATATAATTTAAGTAATGGTTAAAAGGATTTGCTACTAACATTTTAAAAAAAAAGCACATGCTATATCGTAAAGGCCCAAATAAAGTAATTATCATTAAAATTTGCTCTGTCCAAGCACCATGTCCACCATTCAGTTTCATACTGGTTTGTGACCAGTGAATGATAGACTGTACTGAAAGTGCAAAGTTATAGCCACATGCCAGACGACTGTAAAAATGGAAAAAAAATCAGCTGTTCATTCTGCTACTTACAAGGTAGTGTTTTTTGAAGGACTCTGAAGATGACAGAGCTTCACGCAACTTATCCACTGGGCGCACCTTTGCAACAGACTCTACTGTTGAATTAATAAAAAATAAAGAACAATATACAATAGGTAAAACAAACATCATAAAAATCAAAACAGAACAATAAAAAAAGTTTGATCAGTTTATATAATTTTTGTACACAAAAATATCAGCATAGTTGCTAAATATTTTTGGCACTGACAGGAGCACTGTTTCCTTCTTGAAGCAGCCCTAACAATTATGTAAATGGCACAAATCGCTGAATCACTTAAAAAAATCTGAATTTACCATTGAACTTTCACTGTCAACAAAGAAAAAGAAACATCACAAAATATTCTCTCACCATCATCAGATATCATTCCAGCCATCAGATCAACAAGATGACTAAGCTGTTCTGATGTTGGGGTGATTCCTGGCATGAGGCCATACATCTGCCCCAACTTCTTCAACTTACATGAGGGAAAAGGAAAAAGAAATTATTAAATAACCATGCGTTCACCACTTTAAGTTACTGTGTCCTTTTTCACTCACTCTCTCTCTCACACACACACACACGCACAAAAAAAAGCACACACAGGCATTTCAAGCCAAGTCATATGGTCTCTTAAGCTTTGTACTTCGGTAAATCAAGCAATACTCAGTTAATCTCTATTCATAATTTATGTCTTCACTTCTATACCCAAATGATATTTTGTTCCCTCTAATTATTAACATCACAAACTCTAATAAAACAGTCACAACAAGGAATCCTACCTTGTTTCGTATGTGATCCCACAGGTGAGCAGTGAAGAGGGCACACCTGTCTACCTGTCCTGTGTCATGTTTCTGACATGCTGCCAAAATCTCAAGGCCACTCAAGACAGCCCAGCACTCTAATCCCCCATCTGGCACCTCAACCTACAAACAATTAGATAGATCATTGTCAGTGGGACTATGTTAAAAATTAAGATAAATTTGATAAAGTTGGGGTGATGGAGAGATAAGCAGGCTGAAACACTGAAGAAAGAAGAATTTAAAAACTCATGAAAATCTTTTCCTCAAGAGGTAAACTTCTTTAATAGTTTGTTATCTTAAATGACATTAAAAAGCTGTCATACCTCTAAACACTTTATTTCAACCACAGTGTTGTGAAGAAAGTTTAAAGCCCTCTCAGCCACTTCCCAGGCACGACCCATGGAGAAGAGAAGTGCTGCCTGACGGCTGAAAAGATAGTTCCGGAACTCCAGCAGTGAAGTGAGGCTGTGCTTTACACGATCACGCAGGTCATGGTCTAGTGATTTGGCCAGCGATAGACCTAACCAACTTTTGCAAGGCCGTACCAGGGGATACAGCCACTTCACCATCTCTGCGAAAAAGGACAACACTTCACTTGCATAGGTTTATTGCATCTGGAGTACTGTTGTGGACTTGAGCAGTTTAGTTGGGGGTTGTTAGAGGGAAGTGAGAAAAGAAAGGAACAACACAAAAGAAGAAGAGAAATGGGCCGTGGAAACCTCACATATCGCTATAAATAGAACACAAATAAAACATGAAACTTTAAAAATACCTCCATTTGCATGATTCTCAACAAACTGATCAAACATAGCTTCCAGTTCATCATACTGGATCAACGCATCTTCTTTGAGTCCTAAAATCTCCAGCATAAAGCCAAGTTCCTCCTGAAATAACCACAAAAATATTATACCATATGGGGTATTTTTCAATAGTATACTTTAATAATGTCACTTGTTATGATAATTATTCCTGCCAGTTTCTGTCTGGTGAGATGAATGGTTAAGTGGTTTCTAAATACTTACACCAACACACACACACACACACACGCGCAAATTTTTTCAATATTTAGGTCTTCCATTTTCTCATACCTGTACTGAAAAATATTCAAAATAAGTCCAACCAGGCTCATTACGTTTTTCTCTTAAAGCACGCATATTTTCTTCATATTTGTTCAAGTGACGATTATATGCCTGGAGTAAAAGAGTTCGCAGCTTCTGGAAGAAGTGATTCCAAGACTCAACAGATTTTGGCTCTGACTTCAAAGGTTCTATAACAACAGCACTCCTGTTGAACAAAAAAAATGCCATCATATTACATAACTCTTGGTATAACCCAGCTACCCATTATAACTCTTGATGCAGTTATCTTCTACTTTAAAAGAGTATAAATTACTTTACCCTTAACGATATTACTAACATTTTGGATTAAGTTTGCAATTTTGATTTATAATGATGCATTAATAAACACCCATTAACAAGTTCAAATCAAATACATATTAACAAATAACACTGGTCTTGGGGAAAACATTACAAATCATTTACTACACAATCCCCACGCACTCATATACACTTGCACATAAAAACACAAAAGCACATTTCATAACTGTTCTTCCCATTAAAAAAAAAAAACCCACGTCATAAAAAAGTATTGAACCTTTCAGGCTGCTTGCTGCAAAAGTCACTACGAACTTTGTCAGCAACTGATGATCGTGGCAATAACTTGGATTTTATTTTGCTTTCATCCGGAATTACAACAACAATGAGCCAGTCAGGAATGTTCTTGGCTTTGAGTGCAGTGTGCCATTCCATCAGATCATCTTTCACTGACTGCTTGTAGGCATCGAGATCCTGTTAAATTGTTTAATATGTACAAATGATTTTGATTTCATGCACCTTTTGTATTGATCAACTAATGAAATAAAAATGTACGCATTTATTTTCAGCTTTCTTACACAATATGTGTATGCATATGTATGTGTGTGAGTGTGCCAAATAACTGGTCAAATCAGCAGTGATATAATTAATGTGTTGGTTGAGTCAGCAAACAAAATGACAGGAAAAATCCTGCTCACTGAATAGTGCAAGCAGTTACTTACACAGTCGGTCCAGTAGATATGGAAGTAGGGCCGACTGACAAGGGTCTTAGTGTCCTCTTCAGGAAGTATATCGGGGTCATAAGGCACGAAGCTGCCCTCGAGCTGTACAGACCGTGGAGCTCGTCCAAATGACCTGTCAAGTGTTCATGATATATACACCTGTTAATAACGCACATGTGTTTAAGATAAACGTGTGGAATCTAACAAGGTGGCTAAAATGTTTGCAGAAGTTACTAAAATATATTGAAAAAAAAATACATCTGCTTTGTTGTTTAACTCACCTTCTCCATTCACACACCTCCTTTGGTAGTCCATTTACAACAATTTGATGGAGGGATGAAAACAGACTCTGGTTTCCATGGTCTGTAACCCATCACAAGTATATTCATCTCCAAGATCTTACAGTGGTTGAAATCATTTTATTTATTAATTTTTTTCTCACATCAGTTGCACATACATGGTTTTAAGTTCTAAGTAATAAAATGAGGGGTGCTGCCTGATCAGATATCATTAGGTTTCCAAAGGATGTATATACATCACATGACATAAATAATTGCACTGGCATAAGCACTCAAACTTGAAGATCTCTTTGATAACCAAAAACTTCTGGGATAAGCAGACGACATCACTCCCAGTCGAATTGTTTGCGCACTAAGCAATTTACAGCTCAAAACAACTGCCTTAGCGACGAAAAATAATTAAATGACACCAGTATATTAAAATTAAAGAGAAAAAGAATGCGATTACATGTTATTATTGGCTTTGCCTCCATGTCATTACACACAATTTGTCGTTTGGCGTTTCGGAAGATAAAACTTTTTCATAACACGCCAACCGGAAATTATGACAATGCTGATTCACCTGGTAATTAATAGCGGTAGTTGCGTATCACTTTACACTTTCGCTTGTAGACGATATTTCTCCTAATCTGTATTCACTGTGCAAAAGTCATTAGATATAACATACTGTTTCATTTTCTAGACTGACTAGGTGAAACAGAGGCACCTGAATGCATTTAGTTCTGTTTGTTCCCATATGATAGGGACGATCCCCACTCAACCCGCGGAGAGCTTATCAACTATCTAAGCGGGTCATACTATAGGTCTTGCCAAACTGCATTCTATTTCAGTCTTTGAAATCTGCCATTTCTTATAGGACAGTATGGCTGAAATAGTCTCTGAGAAAGTTGCCATCATTGGGAGGTGAGGTAGAAACTTTTTACCATTTGTGTAAACCATATGTATCTTGTAACTGGATTTATGAATGAGGCTACAGAAAACTAAGAATGTTAACAGTCATGAGCTAAGTTTCTTAAAAAACAACACTCAAACAGACAAAAACTAAGCATTCATTAACACTCAGTGGTCGATCACTCGTTGTAGGCAAGCTGAATGTACGGGCTTTTATGCTGATCATGTGCATTGTAAAATGATACATTACATATGACAGTACAAATTGTCAGTTAATTTATTAGAAAGATATGCAGTAATTTTTAGGTATAATTCAGCCTAAATATGAAGCATGCAGCTGTCACCCACCTGATTCATTCATCTTTAATCAGAATCTGATGGTGCAAAAAGAGAACCACTCTGACCTCCAGCCATCCATCATCTTCAGAAAAAAACCTTTTGTCAAGTGCTGACTTTGTCTTACCATTTTCATTTCCATTATAAGGCAGCATATTATGCGACAAGAGTAGCTTAGTAAATGATATTCAAGGCAGATTTTCGTTACTGCTTAAAGCACATAAACATTACTTTGATCTGTTACTTTTTTTCAGTGGAGTCATTGGTCAGTACTGGGCTATGATCTTTGCAAGTGGTGGTTACCATGTGTCTTTGTATGACATTGACCAGTCCCAGGTTTCTCGTAGTTTAACAGCAGTGAAGGAGCGACTTGAGCGATATGAGCAGCAAGGTTGTCTGAGAGGTCAAACATCAGCTGCTGAACAGGCCGCACTCATTTCAGGTCACACTGACCTCGCAAAATGCCTGAAAGATGCAGTCTATGTTCAGGTGGTTTTCTTTTCCTCTTTAAATGTTTAAGCTATTCTTTTTTAATAGTTTGTCTGCACTTGATTTGAAGTTAGTAAAAACTTGTATGGAATTCGAGTGTCATTATCTGTAGTCTGTTGCATTATATATTAGAGATTTTTTTGTTTTTTTGCTGTGTCTTGATTACAACTTACATTACAAATAACATTGTTTATTGATATTTTGAAAATCTCTCTAGCACTAACAGTAATAAATAAATTTATTATGTTAAGATCTCTTTTCTCACAATTTTTTGTCTATAGACCAGCCTATCTCTCTCTCTCTCTCTTACACTCACTTATCATTTATATCCATCTCATGCAAAATCAAAACATTTTTCAGGAATGTGTTCCTGAGATTGCTGAGCTGAAGGCAAAGGTTTTTGAACAGATGGATGAGATGCTTTCAGACAGCATGGTGGCGGCTAGTTCCAGCAGTTGTCTTGGTCCCTCACTGTTTGCAGGTGGAATGAAAAACCGTGACAGAGTGGTTGTTGCACATCCAGTAAGTGTTAATTATTTCAAAGATAAACCTTATGGTCATTGTGGGGGGTTAGATATGAGACTACACATCTTGGGGCCAGCTGTTTTGAGACCCTCACATCTTATTCCCTATAGCCCCTAAAGGAGAAGAGTGCCTAATTTAGAGCTAGGATAACTGGAATAAATATCGCACAGATGTCAACCGGGTTAATGTCCTCACCTCTGATTTCAGTTACCTGCTCTGACCACTATAGGCTATCGGTGAGTACTTGCATGTGGACTATGAGGAGAGCAGATCTTCTGTAAAATCACAAGATTTGGGAATGCTACAGAAAACCTCACTGCATGTCTAATTTTTTTCCAATGTAACCAAAACTTAATTCATCACTGATTATGCAGGTGAATCCTCCTTACTTCATTCCCCTGGTGGAGATTGTGCCAGGACCCTGGACTGCTCCAGATGTCATTCAGAAGACACAGTCCTTAATGCGGAAGGTTGGCCAATCACCAGTGACTTTGAAGTCAGAGGTGCCAGGCTTTGCACTCAACCGCATTCAGTATTCTATTATTAATGAGTGCTGGAACATGTTTAAGGTATGTAATATAACTTTCTTTTATCAAGTCACCAATTTTTTCCCACATGCAAAGTACCATAAGGCTTAAAACATAGGCTTCAAGCATTCATGTTTATTTTTGTATTCAAGTGCAACACCTGATGCGTTGACAAACTGCTTTATTTTGGATGTGTTACATTTTGCTTTGTAATGCCTTTACTTACAAATGAATGCTCAAGGCCCAAGAAAGTGAGGAACTATTGGTAGAATTAGGGTGAATATCTGCTGAGAGAAGTTCTTTCGCTTATGCTCAGGAGGGTATTTTAAGTGCTGAAGACATTGATGTTGTGATGAGAGACGGACTGGGGCCTCGCTATGCTTTTATTGGTCCTCTGGAAACAATGCACCTCAATGCTGATGGTAAGTATTTTGACATCTGATTATGATCTCTTCATTTGTTCATCGCAGACATTGTGTCACTGACAAACTGATAGAGTGGGAGATTCAGTGATACAGAACTTTAAAAAAAAACGTAACGTTGTGTGGCCATTTTCTTTTTCTTTCAGTAATTATAGATTAGGATAGATGTTTGAACAGACCATCAAAAAAACGTTTCTCGATTTTGATAATGATTTAAAATTGTAAGATAAACTAATTGCAAGATCAATGAATAACATTGATTTCATTTACTGGACTAGAAACAGAACAGTTTTAGACTGGACTGAATGAAGCTTTTAGCTTTTTAGGATATTTTGTTGATATTGTTGTTTTGTATTTTGATTTAATTTTTTTAAATTTTCGTTGGCTAGAAAGTCTTCAGTGAGAAAATATTTATTAAATTATTAATTAATTTCCATACTAGGAATTGTGGACTACTGCAAGAGATATGCAGAAGGAGCCTACAAAGTGGGTCAGACCCTAACTACTCCCCCTGTTCAGTATGATGTCCCAACAGCTGAGAAAGTTCTTGAGGAAATTGGCAAGAAGATTCCCCTGGACAAGCTCAGCGAGCGTCGCCAGTGGAGGGATGACAGACTTGCCGCTCTTGCCACACTCAAGCGGCAGGTTGACAACAAAGACAGGGGAGACAACTAAAAACCATTTTTGGATTTAAAAAATTTTTTTTCTTTTGTTCCAAAAGATAACCTGTCATTAGTTATCACTAGTTTTCCTATTGCTCATAAATAAGGTTGGAATCCTCCTTGCAAAAGTTTGCTAACCAGAGCTCAGTGATGGGTTAGTGGTGTCCTCAGATTCAAACATAATTAAAAAATTCAATGTTTACATGGATTTGATGAATATATATATATATATTTTGTGTCATATCATGCGAAGTGCCTCAGTCTTGCATGTGTTAAAAACACAGTTATTATGAGATCCTAGTAATCCCAAAGAGAAACATGCAAAATGCTTTTTAGAAATTCATTAAATAGTTGAGGTATGCTGTTTATGAGGAGATAATTATATTGACTATAATGCATCAACAATAATTTGTTTGGCATATGCATTTGAGTACATATCTGATTGCATGAATAAACCTTAAGTATTTCTTCTGTATTCATTTACTTTGATTTAACCTGCTGGGGCAACAGCTAGTGCATTAGACGTGAATACCTAAGGCACTTATTATTATTGCTTATGAAGTTAAAAATGCTATACTGATGCTGTCAAAAGCAGATTCATTTTCTATTTAACCACTTGAACGAACACTGTAGAAGTGGAAAAAAGCAAATTTGCAAACTGACTTTATTTGTGATCTGCATTCAAACATAGAAGATCATACACACAATTCTTGCATCTTCTTAAATGGAATACCAGTAAAATTCAAAATATATCCCATGCATTTGCTGCATTGACAGAAATGACAAGTCCATCAGAGAGGAGAAGTTTGTATGCATACAGTCACATGGTAATAAATGTCAAAAGAGGATACTGACCGTAAAATGATTAAGCCTTACATTTTTCCAGTAATGCATTTTCTTCTCAATCTTTTTTTTTTTACAGTTACATCATTTACTACTCGGTGACAGGCGATACTTTCGACCTGAACATCATTTTCCAAAACATCAAAGACTTTTAAGAATAGTGTTAAAGGTCTAGTCAGGTTCAAACTCAGTGCAAGATACTATTTGCCATTATCTGGGTGAATACCAAGAACAGTGCTTCAACCATAAGATTCTTCATCAGGTGACATCAAGCATGATTCAGCAGAAAAAAAGTAGCAGTTATTCACAGCAACAGACACAAGTGGAATGTTGAAACAAGAGCATGTTCAAAAGAAGGGGTCTCTGCCATTTAACATTTGTTAATCATTTTTGTTCAGGTCGGCTTTTAGTTTGGCCAGAGAGGCCAGCCTGCGGTCCCGCCATCGTCTCCTCTGTTGGATTTCCGACACTGGGCCGACAAAGGCTTCTATGTCTTTCTGGATGAGGTCCAGGACTGGTCCGTCCATCCTCTCCGGCGGGCCCATGTCCTGCTGAATGTCCAGAATCATGTCTGCGTAGCGTTCACTGTAGCTATGCATCCCTGCGACAGACAGAATCCAGGACCATGAGGTCCAAGTTCACATACACCTGCACTCTCTTCTAGCTGCCGAAATGCGCAGTTGTCATAAATACCAAACCATGTAAAAATGTCAAAATTATTGTATATGCTCACGGCAAGCGCTTTTTTTCGGCTAGTGGACATGCTTATGTTGGGCCTGTTAGCAGAGTCTTTTCCTCCTTTTGCCACGTCAATGAAACTTCGACATCATCACAGCATGGACCTTCGTAAATGAAGGTCGTGATCACAGGCTGCGCTTCGGTAGGATGATAAAGGAAAATAAATGATTGGTGGACGATAGTGAAGTAAATTCAAGTAATAGAAGGGGGACAGAAATGGATAGTGTAGGGGAAGTCTCGAAGAACTAGCGTGTTAATCTTTATCAGTATGCACAATCAGTGTTCAGGGTCACTCAGATGAGGGTCAACCGGAAAATCGTATTTCGCACATAGTCGGCAAGCAGCTCCAGGTATATATGTAAGAGGGCGCTAGGTTACTGGCGGATTTTAAATAATTAATACTAGTACACTCACCTGCGATGATAGATTCTTTGACAGTAACAAGATTTTTCAATGCCTCCAACATCCGTACTCGTGTTTACCCTGCTAACATTACATGAGGTGGCATTCTAATGAAATGAAAGGCGAAATGTTTAATGGACTGCTTACATTTACAGAAAGATAATAATTTAATATATAGTTTTACAATATACCCGGTTTGTTTTTCAAGTGTCATTTACCTAACTCACCTTCAGCGTTCAGGTAGGCAGTTTCAAATGGTCCCATGAAGGCATACCGAACACCAAGGCCACACGACATGACCTGGTCTAAGTCACCAGCTGTCATGACCCCGTCCTGAGAGGAAATTATCAAGAATTATGGGGATTCTGTTGTGTGTTGTTGTTGTTGTTGTTGTTGGAAGTAGCATGATCGATTAAGATTAAACCCAATATAATACTTCACACAGCTTAAAAACTGTTTTCTTTTTATCTGAAGGAGTGACGGCATAAACTATAAAACACTCCGCCAATAATATTAGCGTTATTTATAGATAGATCAAGCTAGGTGCTTTACATCTTTAGCAATACCATTATAATCTTCATTGACCAGCTAGGGGCCATGGATACACTAATTATGTATATATACTAACTCTGATAAGTCTCCACGATTCTGCAATGATGGCATACTGTATCCTATTGAGGACAAAGCCTTTCACTTCCTTTTTGACCAGCACGGGAACCAGTCCTATGCTCTCCAGCAGCTTGAGTGTCCGGGTGACAACGTCTGCGTCTGTCCAGGAGGCGGGTACCACTTCCACAAGAGGGACGTAAAATGGAGGATTCGTCTGGAATAAATTTGACATGACGGCTTTAATTTTGAATCAGAATAATGTGACGAAAATCGCGGATGTTATTGTATAATATAATGTTCCATATATATATATATATATGATTTGTGTGTATGCATACAATGATACCGTAGGTCGACATGAAAAAAAGATTGCGTAACAAATAATTATGATTAGTTTTGGGTTACTGCTTACCGGATGTGAGATGATGAATCGTTCCTTTCGGCGGAAGTTTCTAGAAATGTCCGACGGCAACAAGGCGCTCGTGGAGCTTGACAGAATGACGTCATCGCGCGTGATGAAGGATTCGGCTTCCTTCCAGACATTTTGTTTGATGTCGAGCCGCTCAGGAACGCACTCCTATCAAAGATTAAAAACATTTACATGCTGCGTTCAGCCAAGATGTGATCATACAATCATGAATCGTTTGAGATGAATAAACAGCGCGTCCAACCTGCTGTGACCAGAGCTATATGTCACCTTTAGCTACCTTTCTATCTTTAGATATCATGAACTTTGTTCCCAGTATCTAAATAGGCCAATACATTGGCTGTCTAGACTCAGATCGTTATTACCCTCGAATTTTCCTCCCTCTTCAAATAAAGTTCTATTTCTGAAACTAGCAAAAACACACAGCAAGGACGGACGCGCACCCCACACACATTCATTACAGCAGGTACACTATCGCGTGGCGATGTGTGCGCGCGCGCGCGCGTGTTGGTATATATAGATATATATACACCGGGGTGGGTATGTAAGGTCAGTAAATCCTAACCAAGACAAAGAAGGCGTCTTCCACGCAGGACTTCAGGTCGGTAACCCCTCGGATCAGTTTGTACTGCTCCTCCCTGGACAGACTGCCCCGCAATACACCCTCTTCTTCCAGTTTCAGCAACTGGGATTTGATGTCGTCCTTGGCCCTGTTGATCTGTTCAACTTCAATGTCGTACAGCGACACTTGGTACCCGGCACTGGCGAACAACATGGAGTAACTCCTGCCGATGAGTCCACTGTAACATGTTGGCATTAGAAGACAGGTGAACACGAACTGTCTGTAACGGGCAACGGCATGATAAGGAGGGGAGGTAGTCGTCGATGATTCAAGATTCAAGATTCTTTATTCTGTCACCCTCTAAGGGGTACCGATATTAAAAATATATCCATACGTATTCACATACATTCCTATCTTTATATACAGTATATCTCACTCACATACACACACTGGTCGGTTTATGACAGCTAACAAAATAAAAAAGCTATTTTTGTATCACTCACTCATTCTTTCCTTCTTCCAGCCTTTTCGTATATACCTGCATATGTAGTCAAGTAAATTAAAGCATATAAACACAATTAAACAAAGGATAAACACGTTTGTTCTCTCTTTCTCTCCATCACATTCATTCTGTATTTTATTACTATTTCTTTACCCTCGAAGGGGTACTGTACAATGTACACTTGTACACATTAACACACTCAACCATCCTAATATATAATATCTCACTCACACCCACGCACAAACACACATACATACACATTAAATGATTTTATCTAGTTCAAGATCCTTAGTAATATCTTCACAAATCGAGTAGATATGTGGAGGGTCTTTTTATTTTGTGAAGTTAATAATGACTGCAATTTATAAGCATGAGGAGTTGCTGATGTATGTGTCAGCTTCTGTGACACTCGTGTCTGTCGTAATAAAAGTGATCGACCATGAGACAGCTATTTAGTAATCTGTTAAGAGATAATTAATTATTACCAAACAGAGTCATCTATTCAGCGATATCCCTTTTATTTTAAATACAAGCAAAGGTGTTATTAACATCACAAAAAATGTGTTGTCCAGGTATGAATCCTTACCTGCCGATGATTGCAACTTTGCGGTCACCATTGTCAGCCATTTTTTGTATGCTGCGGCGTTCACACCACTGGCACTGAGGTCAGGCTGTAAAAAAGTGTGATCAGAGGTCAGTAGATGCACAGTGCCTCACATTCACACAGCCAGCTCGCTTAGCCAGCACAACAAATCGTGATTATCACGCCAGCATTCTTGTAGGACAAGGACACAGGGTGAAGGCTAGTACGTGGTTGCATGTTTTGGGTTATGGCAACACACTGGTGACTAAACTCGTCACTTTTTATAATTTATTAGATGAGATGTAACAGCTACATCGGTAACATTTTTGTTCTGCGGTCGAATTCTTTTGTTAACACAATGGAGCCATTATACGAGGTAATTGATAATACCTTAAGTTCTTAACAAAATAATCCTGTTCATTACTTTCAGCTAGTTATCGCCATGGGTTTGATGTCACTTCTTATAATTTATTTTACCTTTAGAGATAAGGCTTGACAGTGGAAGCAAAAGTCAGTTATCATTATCGAAATTGAAAAACCTTTACAAAACCAAACTCACCCACCAAGCTGTGGCTAATGTACACCTTTTAACAATTGGCGCTTTGATTGTGAAGCTGTGTGAACTGAGTGGTCGCTCGGACAAAGACAACTGTTCTGTTCAGGTGTAAACACTGTGAAGGTGATAACCGATATGCAGTGTAGGACCAGATATGATTACATGCAGCGATATGGAAAAAAAAAACATCATGCCTCCACTTGACCTTTTGTCCTCACGTTCTTGAAGTCCCTGGGGGTTCATGTTTGTGAATATGAACAGTAAAACAAAGCTGTCAACGATAAGCTGGTGGCAGTGAAAAGTTTGTGTGCTTGCAAACAATTAAAGTCTATAGATCATATAGCAATACACGGAGGTGATATTGGCTTTAAAATTAACAACAGAAATATAGCATTCGAGGGCCTACGTATGCACGGTCGCGTATTCAATTCAATTCAATTCAATTTAATTCAACTTTATTATCTCAACAGGGAGAAATTACGAGACGTAGTGAAACAACTGGCTTATACTAAAAACTTAACCACCCTCACAACAATAAACAATCAATTCACACACACCCTAAAATTCACACATCACCAAAAACAATCTTCACAAAATCACGCACACGCCCACACACTCACAGGCCCCTGCATCACTTGTTAAGAAGGGCAACAGACTTATTTATAAAACTATTCTTTCAGCGGGCAGTGGACACTCTTGGAACATAATAACGTCTCTTGGAGGGAAGAAGGTTATAATACTGTGCTAAAACATGTGTACTATCTTTCACAATCACTCTTGCCTTCCGTACTACTCGTCTTTCATACAACTTACTCAGACACTCCTGTTTCTCCCCAATCACTCTCCCACTCACCCTCACCACTCCATCTAACACATTCCTATTTCTAGCCCTCAGTCCTACATACCAACATAAAAATCCAAATGTCAACACAGACTCAATAAAACATCTATAAAAAGAACATAAAACCTTTTTGTTAACATTCAGGGAACGGAGTTTTTGTAGACAGTGCAATCTTGATTGACATTTCTTATGAATGACCTCTGTGTTAGCGTTAAAAGTGAGTTTATCATCAATCACAGTTCCCAGATACTTGTACTATTCAACACGTTCAACCCTGACACCATCAATGAATAAGTCAGGAATAACAGTGCTCTTACGTCTGAAATCAATCACCAGCTCTTTAGTTTTCTTTACATTTAGATCAAGATAGTTTTCTTTGCACCATTTATTAAATTTAACTACTGCATCAACATAGGCAGAGTGCGAGTTTGAGAGGTCTTGGAGAGCAGTATCATCAGAGTATTGTATCAAAAAAGACGAATCAGTGCCACGACAGTCATTAGTGTAGAGGGTGAAGATTACAGATGAGAGACGTGTACCCTGAGGGCTCCCGACAGATGTGTTTCTGGAATAAGAGAGTGCATGCTGGAAACAGACTGTCTGGGAACGATTTACCAAAAAACTAACAATCCAGAGAATGAGTTTGGGGCATACATCAAGTTTAAGAAGTTTCAGTGCCAACAGGTGGGGCTGTATAGTATTAAATGCAGAAGAAAAGTCAATAAAAAGAATGCGTTCAAAGGAACCAGACTTATCTAAGTGAGAATATACGTATATATATATATATATTGTGTGTGTCTGTGTGTGTGAGAGAGAGACTAGTAGAGAGGTATATTTTTGCTGAATCACCCAAAACTTATGTGAAATGAGCGTTGTTATACGGAATTTATCAAAACCTTTTTTGATAAAAAGTGCTCGTCATTAAATCAAAGCACATCGGTTCAACGTTTAATCCGTAAGAATTCCAGCACAGATTAACGCAAATTAAACACGATAGACTAAAATGATATTACTGACGGAAATAGTTTCCTTACTTATCGTAAAATGGCACACACGATTATATTCTAAAACCATGTAAACTCTGTCGTCACATTAGCAACTAGAAGGCGGATAGCTATTACCAGGTTCAGTACGATGCAGGCATAATGAGAAAATAAGTTAGTTGTACTACTCAATCATAACAGCAGTTAGTGCATGCGAAGAGAACGTTATTACATAATTAATGACTCAGGCGATGTCAGCTTTGTCTATGGCAGGCTTCAGTTTGACCAGAGCTGCGAGTCGGCGGTCTTGCCATCGTCTTCTTTTTTTTATTTCCGAAACGGGGCCAGCGAGTTGTTCCATCTCTTACTGGTAAAGGTCCAGCACTGGCCCGTCGAGTCTCTATGAAGGGTCCATGTCCAGAAGATTCTGCAGAAGCGAGTCAGCGTAGCAGTCGGGATAGCTGTAAAGGCCTGCAAACGGACATGTATATATATATTATACAGAGAGAGAGAGAGAGCAGCTTGTAGTGCGCTCCTTTGCATGTGACTGAAAAAGCAAACTGAGTAGACTAGCCAGGTTGACCAAGACGTCAGTGGTGTACAGTGTAACAGCCGATGACTGTGCTCATAACTTATGAATATACAGTCTGGATGTACATCAAGCATGCACTGTGACAGGTTTCGTTTCAGGTTTCGTGTTGTGTAGTCATTGGATAGCGGAATCCCGATAAAGAAGTGTACAGTTGTTCTGCTTAGGGTTGGCGTTAAGTTACGAAATGTTGTTGCAGTGTGTCCAGTAGAGATAAACTTCTTATACGATATTTCATGCATTCACCTTTCATGCACGCACAAATAAACGAATCCGTGTTCTCACACACACACACACACACACACACACACACACACACACACACACACACACACACACACACACACACACACACACAAATTGGAGAGTGAAAGCAATAAGGGAGACATTACAGCCTTTAGATAGAGAGAAAAGGTGGGTGCGGGTCGGACACGTGGCTGGACGCATAGACTGGGATAAGGATACCACCAGCAGATCAAATAAAGGATAAATGCATATATTACTCTTAACAGTTTATGTGTATTATGCAGTATTATAGGCTGTAACCTACCTTTGCATGAATGTATGTGCGTCTGCATGATGGGGAACAGAAGTACGGAAGACGAAAGTCATGACAAACGCTATAATCGCAAACGAATGGAAGCGTCCTTTTTCATCAAAAGCGTATACACAAGTTCACACATTACCCCCCCCCCAACCACCACCACACACACACACACACACACACACACTTACTCAGTTATAAATAATATTTAATTCAGAAATGCCTGTAACATAGCTTCAGTAATAATTTAGTCATACAGAATAAGGTTCCATTTTCTAACTTCACGATACGAATTTCAGATAATTATGTACATTTGATAAAAACTATTTTTTTTTCAATCAGTCTCTATTTCTTTTTTGTTTTAGAACTTTTTGAACAAAGATTTAAGCACAGTTAATATATCAAAATTAAAACGTGTAGAGACTTCCTTACCATGCATTCTTGGACAAATTATTACTTGAACTGCTATAGTTGTGATCTCATCCAATTAGATTTTATATTCTAAGATGCTTTATTTTTCCATACTGGACACCGTGACTTAGATGAAGCAATCTCAGTGTAAATACTGGTGTGTGAACCTGCGTTTCTAATACTCATTTTATTCGGTCTCATTCAAGTCTTTCTTCAGTTTGGCCAGAGCAGCCAGGCGACGGTTCCGCCATTGTCTCCGCTTGTCAATATCCGCAAGAGGGCCTGCTATCGCCTCCAAGTCTTTCTGGATGAGGTCGAGTACTGGTCCTTCCATTTTCTCCGGTGGGACCATGTCTTGCTGGATGGTGAGGAACGTGTCAGCGTAGCGATCTCGCAAGACGTACATTCCTGCACGATAAAGGACGAGACTGTATGGTACGTGTGTGTAGCATAACGAATTTGAGGACAAAAACAGAGAAAGAGAAAAAAAAAGAGTTTGAATATGGGTGGAGTAGGAAGATGGGCTGGATGGGGAATGGTGTTATACGTCATTTACTAATGCAATTCCTCGTCAAATCAGCCAGACCTGTGGAGGGGGGAGAACAAAGAAAGAAAGGAAGAAACTGCTGATGGTGATGGGTGAGGCGGGAGTTGGCATTTTTCGCCGAACAAGCAGCGAAGGCTATATCGCACCAAAGCAGCCCGCCTTGTAAACAGGGGCCATATGCAGCGAGAGAGAGAGAACGGTATACCCGAAACGAAATCTAAGCCCAGAACAGCCAATCCTCGGTCTGTTGGTGACAGGTGACAGGTGCTATCCGTTGTGCCACCAGACCGCAATAACAAAGATAGATATAATGGACATCAAGTCTGAAAGATGTGGTATAAGTTTTTGTGATATTTTCAGAAAGGTGCGAGCCCCAGCAGTAGTAAGCACTCAGCCATGGCTAGAATCACTTGATTGTAAGAAACACATTGAAGGGAATCTCAGTGACCGCCGCTATCTGTATCTGCCGACTAATGTAAATAATCACCATGCATCTGTTTTAAGTATCAAAATATGAAAATATTTTGAATTGTTGAAATTATCCATCCACCCATAACATTCGACCCAATATTATGCTCTCCTCTCGTCTTCTTCTTACGCACCTTCAGCATTCAGGTAAGAGGTTTCCCATGGTCCAATGAAGGCGTAACGCGCACCAAGGCCGCATGACATGACCTTTTCTATGTCACGAGGTGCCAGAACCTCATCCTGCACCGAAGACGTGTGTATACACGACTCTAGAATATGTTTTAAAAAGGCAAAATAACTAAAATACTCTTGCGGTGACTTCATTGTATATGCTTTGCGTTTCAGAACTATTTAAATCCGTCAAATCGTCTAGGCGATTAAAACGCCTCTCATAAATGCGTTCAGTATTATGTATAATTTTTACTTATTTCGAATTAGTCATTGTACGTTTTACTGCGTAGTTATAACGACCATATTGATTGCTTTTTGGCTGGTTGTCCATAATTGTAATTATAGTCTATTGACTAGTCCGCCTGGTCGTCTTCCTCTGAAGATTTACGAAACTCTCCATCTTTATCTTTGTTTCCTAAATCGTCTTTGGGTCATCTATGTTTATCTTGTATTATTTGTCTGCGCGGTTGTTTATCCTTCTGTCCTTCGTATGTTGTCCACGTCTCGTTCTTGTCTCGAGCGCTAAGAGTATGCTCCTTTGTGAGCGTGATCATGAGATATATAAATCACACTTTATTATTCTTATAAACTGTTATATCCTGATTATGACTTTTCACTCTTAGGAAGTTGATGTCCAATATCCACCTCCCAAGTTCTTTACTTTATATCTTTGTTTCTTCATAAAGTATTGTTACAGCGTGGTGAGCACACTTGCATTAAGGTATATACTGCACTATATAAGACCGCTTTCTCCTTCTCCTCCTCCTCATCATTATCAACGTCATTTCGAAACAATCACCAGCTTCACAGTTCCTTATTTACTACGGTGTCGGATTTTTTTTTATATAATTTATCCTCTTTTTACTATCTGATGTAAGTGCGAATGAACGTTATGAACTGTGTACAAAGATTGCTCACCCTGACTAGACGCCATGCTTCTCCCAGTATGGTACACTGTATCCGATTGAGTACGAAGCCTTTTACTTCCTTTTTGACCAGCACGGGAACCAGTCCTATGCTCTCCAACAGCTCTAGTGTCCTGGTAACAACGTCAGAGTCTGTCCAAGAGGCAGGTACCACTTCCACAAGAGGTGCATAAAACGGTGGATTGGTCTGGAATTCAGAGTGTTTACTGAATCTAGCCACCAAGTCTTTATCTCTTTCTGTAACTAAAAACTCGTTACTTTGTCACCATCCATCCATCACAAAAACTGGACTAAAGTCGTGGCAGCATAAAGAGGGTATACGATTCATAAATAGGTGTTAAGAATGTACCATGTAACAAAATTTGCAAATATCAAGATAATAAAAGATGTGCCGAGCAATCAGATTCATAAACTTTGTTTGTTGCATAACCAAACAAGAGAATTCTCATAAATATTATTGCAGACTAGCTCTCTGGATTTCTCTTGATTCTGAAGTTCATGGCCTTTTTTGATTACGGGTTCCATGGTGTGGCCTGTTTTGATACTTGTGATCGAGCTGGACTGCGTTCGTGACTGTGACATTTTGTTTCACTTATACATGATGATGATGATGATGATGATGATGATGATGATGATGATGATGATGATGATGATGATGATGATTGACTTGTACCGGATGTGAGACGACGAATCGTTCCTTCCGGCGGAAGTTTCTGGAAATGTCCGACGGCAACAAAGCGCTCGTGGAGCTTGACAGAATCACGTCATCGCGCGTGATGAAGGATTCGGCTTCCTTCCAGACATTTTGTTTGATTTCGAGCCGCTCAGGAACACACTCCTATCGAAGATTAAAAACGTGTAAATGCTGTATTCAGCCATGATGTAATGGTAAAATCATGTATAGTTCGAGATGAATAAACAGCGCGTCCAACCTGCTGTGACCAGAGCTACATGTCATCTTTAGCCACGGATATCATGAACGTTATTCCCGTTATCTAAATAGGCTTTAGGCCAGTGCGTGCTTGGAGGTCTCGTATCATTTTATCATTAGTCTCGAATTGTCCTTCCTCTTCAAATAATGTCCTATTTGTAAAACTAGCAAAACCACACAGCAAGGACAGGCGCGCGCGCTCACGCACACACCACAGCAGGCATACTATCGGTTGACGATTTGCGTGCGTGTGCGTGCATATGATATATATATATATAGGGATGGGTGGATATGTGCGATCCAAAAGTTCTAACCAAGACAAAAAAGGCGTTTTCCACGCATGATTTCAGGTCAGTAACCCCTCGGATCAGTTCGTACTGATCCTCCCTGGATAGACTGCCACGTAACAATCCCTCTTCCTCCAGCTGCTGTAGCTGAGACTTGATGTCGTCCTTGGCCCTGTTGATCTGCTCGATGTCAATATCATACAGCAACACCTGGTAGCCGGCACTGGCGAACAGCATGGAGTAACTCCTGCCGATGAGTCCGCTGTAACATATATGAAGCCACAAGACTAAGAACTACTTTCTTCCAGGTCGAGCTTCATGTGAATGTGAGGACTCCTCGTATATGAGAGGTGATAGTAGTGGTGCTGCAACTGATAGGTTACACTAATAACACAAGATAAAGTTTGAACGCGTGCGCGCGCGATTTTGTGTGAGTGTGTGTAAACGAGCTTTAGTATGAGGTATTTTATTGCATTTATATTTTTTGTTTACGTGATTGGAAAAGTCCTTTAGCGTCAGGATGGCTGTGGTCAGTGGCTAGACGAATCTATCGACGATTTAAGAAAAAAAAAATAAGCACAGTGGTTTATAATGAGTACAGTTATCAAGCACTCGAGCCTGACTTCCTATAACGTGATCACAGCAAGCAAGTTTTCCCGCGGCCTCTTCTATTTTCTGTTTTTGTTTTTTTTTAACAATGTTTTGTGGACAAATTTGCACGCACGCACACACACAGCAATAGAGAGTAGGAAAGCTTTGAACTCGATCCTGTCTCAGTTTGAAGCTGCATTATTCATTGCTGCAGAGAGAGACCGAGAGAGATAGAAAGAGATAGGGAGAGAGAGTAGACCTCGATCCCAATCTTAGCTACAACAAATATTGTTCACTGTTACCTTACCTTCCGAGGACTGCTACAGTGTAGTCACCTGCTTTAGCCATTTAGAAAAGAATTTGCGAGTCCCACGATGTGAGTGGCACGTCTAATACACAGAAAAACAAGGCAAGTAAACGTATTCACAGGAGTTTGCTGATGTCACAGGTGACCAAACTGTCAGGCAATTGATGTATGCTACCAGTGCACAGGACACTGCATTATACAACAACAAGTTACGTGACTAACTCTACTACGTGACTATACTAAAATTTATGGTTTTTAGTCAAACGACTCAATAAATTTAGGGTTACATGAGTGCTAATCTATATACGTATGTTAGAAAGGAGGGTACTGTGTCTTGCAGATCAACCACATTTTTCCTAAGTCTGTAACTGGTCATTTCTTTTTAGTTATGAAGTTAATGGACATTATTTCGAAATCTTCCGTGGAAGATTTCCTTGCTCTTTGTTAAAATTATTCGAGAATAAGATCTGATGAAAACTCCGTTTCAATGAGAAGCTTTTGTTTAGATCGGTGTCATATGGCAACATCTAATCAGCACAACAGTTTTCTTAGTGCCGTGCGCAAACCGGAGGAGTTGAGCAATTTTACAATGTGAAGGTCTTCTGCAAGCTACAAGATTAAAGCTTCACTAACATGGAAACAAAGTGACTTGACTCAAAGATAAATTCTGCTTCTGAGTCTGATAAAGTTGCTTTCACTGCTGTCAGCTCACTCAGAAGTACTAATTATAGATAGCGGGAGCAGAAACAAACCAAAACGATGAAAGAGAAGCGATCGAGTGATCTGGTTCTGTTCGTGTCGACTCTTCCACCAGGGACCTTCATCTAGATGAAGATCCGTGCTTCCACCTTTCTCTGCGCTGGCAGAGAGAACATTTGTCATCTGCTACTATCGTCAACACGTATTCTTCATGACTGAGGAAAGCTGGACAGGAGTTGGGGAGTGTTTTGAGACCATAAAGCCGTTTGCATTCATTTGAACCACAGATTACAATAACTTACATATAATGATATAAACAGCACGTACATTATTAGTCAACACAACCATTAGCTTAGTTTAGTAACAGAAAGGACTTTTAATAAAGAACTATAGTTTAAACAATAATAAACAGCTGACTTATTTGTGGGTGTTTGTACAAGATATTTTATGTACTTAAATGTACTTCAACGATAAAAGGACAGATCGACGTACTCCTCTTAATGCTCGGGAAATTATATAACCTTTCCTTTTCTTGTGTGTGTGTGTGTTCGTAAAAATTGTAATTATTTCTATTTCTTATTTATTGCTCTGTTAATTGTGTTTGGTGATTTTGAAAGCACATCGTGGGGGAAATTTAAAGGCAGTAGGAAAAACATCAATCTGCACATTTCTTTGTTGCTGTAAGGATTTGTTCCTATAAAAAAGCTTATTTGTGTTTATTTATTAACGTACTATCTTGTAAAAGTGCTATTTTTCACGCATACAAATTAAGTTTCACACTCACGTACCATACATGCAACTGTTATTTCGGAATCTAATGCCTGATGCTGCATCTTTTACGCTACTTTTCTCTAAGCCTGGCAAAGAATTAAGTTCGAGTTTAATTATTTGTATGTTTTCACTGACTCTTATATATATCCGTTATATTATATCTAGCTGATTATACACACTAAAATGAACTTAAAATCCTGATACGAAATATCAGTTTCACATTTACAACCACAACTTTCATCTGTTTAGGTATTTACCATCAGAAAGCAGATAATACCAAAGTTTTTCATGGTTTTTAAAAATGTATCACTTTGAAAAGTTAATTATTACACAAAATTGAAGGGATCTTTATTACCATATATCTTTACGTTCCTGATATTTCAGTGAAGATGACCGAGTGGATAATAATTGACCTCCCCAAACCCCATCCTATGCGCTGAATAATTGACAAAATACAACAGTTTTGAGTCTTCATATCATAGAAATCTATGCGAAATACCCTCTTCGGGACACACATGTATAGGATCGATTGGTTGATTAAATTATAGGTGTAAGTGCTTCCACCTTGGGGTGAATTCCCACTATGGGGGAGGTCCGGAAGTGGGGGAGGAAAACGGAGAAACCCCCAGCCCTGCGAATAGGTTTCACATTCGAATAAGTCCCGATACGAGATCTGATCCCAGACACTGCAGTAGTGAAGAGCGAATGTTCCACCAAATTTGGTTCCACTTCGCGACAGTGCGGGCCAAGCTGTAAAGGGAATTAACTGCATGAGCTAATTTTGACTGGTTTCCCCTGTTGTTGGGACGCCAATGGCGACGTTATTCATTTGAAAGCGATCTGATTGAAGTGCATAAAAATATTTCTGAGGAATAGGCCTAAATTAAGGATAACGATGCCTCTCGGAATCGATAGAACAGAATTTTTTGCAGGAAAGTGCAAGGAATTAGAAAGACAGCTCCGGGTAAGATTTTGTTTTCTGTTTCGTCAGTACTGTCGTTTTCTTTCGTCCCATTGTTCTGTGTCTACTTAGTCCACGTCTCTTCCTCGTTTTAAGCGCTAAGAGCATACTCTCTATGAATGTGAATATGCGCTATAAAAATTTTCACTATTATTATTATTATTATTATTATTATTATTATTATTATTATTATTATTATTATTATTAAGATAAAACTCAGGCACTCACATATGGACATACACCCAGCATATAATAAATGTGTCTGTGCATGTGCATACATGTGTGTGTGTGTGTGTGTGTGTGTGTGTGTGTGTGTGTGTGTGTGTGTGTGTGTGTGTGTGTGTGTGTTTACACCCTTTGCAAAACAACGGGATCAACCTTATCAGGAATTTTATGGGAAACTCGATCTGGTCATAGAATATATATCCACCTCTTTGTGAACCATTTTAAGAGCATTATTATGAGTCAGGATATTTCAGATTGATAAACAGCCTCTGTTAATATATGTTACATTATTAAAATATGTACATTCTAGAACAGAGATGAAAGAATTGCTAGCTTGGAGACAGATAACGCTATGCTGTACCTAAAGCTCGCACAACTTAGGAGTCATCTACAGGCAAGCCGCACTGAGATCAATGCTGCTGAAGATGCCAGTGACAGATATGCTGCCTTCTATACAAGCATCTTCCATCAGGCCTCTCAACTTCAAAAGCAAATCCAGGTATGATGGAATGGATGGAATGACAGGGAAAAAAGTAGAATGCAAGCATGAAGTTAAACAGAAATGAACTTAAGTGAACATTTTTGTCCTTTTTTTCTTTCCTTAGATTATGAAAAGTGAGCTGTCCAACATTCGTGGTCTTGCCTTAGAGTTCCCTCGTCAGGTGTCCCGGACTGTGCAGCGTGCAAGCACTGTCACACAGCACCATAAAAGCATGGTGCAGTCACAGTCCTCAAACATCACTGGTAAGAGAGTGAACATGGAATGAAAGAAGTAAAATCAAATTTTAAAATTGATGTAAAATTCAGTCATTTTTGTTAATAAAGGTACTCTTTCTCTATAACTATTTTGTAGCATTTCTGTGCTCATTTTGATACACGTTAAAGGTACGATTTGTGTGTCTGCTTGTCCATGTCAGTTTCTTTTTCTTTAATGCTTTGGTCTTTCTTACTAACTGATTTCCAACCCTCACTCCCCTTTCTCTCTCCAGTCTTCATTTACTCTGTGTGTGTGTGTGTGTGTGTGTGTGTGTGTGTGTGTGTGTGTGTGTGTGTGTGTGTGTGTGTGTGTGTGTGTGTGTGTCTTAAAGAACTGATGATCATTTTTTTATGGTTTAAGTTTTGCTGCATGGTCAGACCATTGCTTACTCGTAAGATAAATCATTTACTATCGTCTGCAGCATTAGCGGATCAAGTTGCTCAGCTGCAGCTTGCATTGTCTGACATGACAGAGAGCCACGGCAGAGAAAAGAAACGTCGACAAGACTTGCACAATGCACTTATGGTTAGAAAATCCACACGTACACTTACAAATTTTCTGAAATATAAATCCTTGTCCATTAAAACATTGCATGTTGTTAAAATTATGTCTAAAGAAACATCAGAATGCCTAAAGACACTGAACTTTGTTGCATTTAAATATATTTTCTTGTATTTGTTATTTTTTCAAAATATTCTGGGAATAAAGTAGAAAACTTTAGTTGAAAATGTTTTAATCTAATCAGACTTTGTTGCTGCATTTACAACTATACAGAGCATATTTTTTTGTTGGAAATTCCTGAGAGTGTGTTCTGTGGCTTACTCATAAAAATGATGTTTTGGTTTGCTTCAATCATTAATAAATGAGTCTGATCATGTTTCAGGAACTCCGGGGTAATATTAGAGTTCATTGCAGGTTGAGACCACTGATGGAGTTTGACTGTGGAACAGAGGACCTAGCAACATTGGGAAGGTAAGCATTTTCTTAAATTCTTCTTTTCTTAAAGATCTTGCTCACTATGCAGGGTTTAAGTAATCTCATTACTATTTCATCATCATCATCTGTCTATCTGTCATCCATCTGTCCATCATAAAACAAGTGAAAAAGAAATTTTTGACTTCTAAATGACATCAGTGATGTTGACTTTAATTTCATCTTTCATTTCCAGGCAGGGCAGTAAGTCAGAAGTGGTTGTTCATCCAGTGGATGATGTAAGTGTAAGCTCTGTAAAATGAAAGACAGTAATTTATGCACTAATTTCAAGTTAATTTTTAAAAGCATTTGTATCAGCTGTTTCTTATCAACATCTTGATTTCCCTATAAAACATAATTCACGAAATATAGAATTTATCTCGTTTTAAAATTTATTCATGCAGAGAGAGATATATGTGTGTGTGCACCCATAAATTCCCAGTGTGGGTACACATGATGCATATATATATATATATATGTGTATACACACATACATCATGCAGATATATATGTATATATATATGTACACCCACATGGACACCATTTATTAAACAGACCAATCCATGCAGTGGTGATCATGAAGAGCATAAAAACTACCATAAAGTTTACAACAGAATGAAGTTGAGAATAATAATAAACTGAAAAATAACTTGTAATTATATCTGTTTAAACCTTTGAAAATAATTTTTTAAACTGTGTCTAAATGCTTGTTAGTGTGTTACAGGAGAATCTGTGTGTTCGAACCCATAAACAAAATAAAGTGTTTGAATTTGAAAGGTAAAGAATTCAATAGTTTTTTTATTTATTTATGCCTGTTATGACTTTATTTGAGGACATGTGTGCTTGCTCAAAAGTACATAATAAGCTAAATATGCTCATGAAGCAAACACACTCTCTCTTTTTATGCATACACATTCATGTGAGTAGAGACAGGACAAGTAGAATATTGAAAGTTTACAGACCTCATGTGGACTTTCATTTTTTCAGGGTGTACAACCCAGGAGAAAAACAAGAGGCAGTCTTCGATGAAGTACAGCCGATGCTGACTTCGTTGTTGGATGGTTATAACATCTGCATCATGGCTTATGGTCAGACAGGCAGTGGCAAGACACATACAATGCTTGGATCTCACCGCAATGAGGATTATAACCCTTCTAAAGAGCCACACCTAGACGAGGGAGTCATTCCCCGAGCTTCCCGAGAACTCTTTAGGTAAATAGATGCAGAAAACAGATGTAATGTAGCACTAACTTTTAATGGGTAGTATTATGACGTGCTGATTGTACGTTTGTGTAAAGAGTATATAAAATGTAACTAAAACAGTTCATCAGATCACATCCTGATCATACACTCTATAAACACCTTCTCCCAACATAAACTGCATGGGAATTCAGAAAAATAGCTGTAACTTTAACAGAAATTGAATACAGTGCACAATTTTTTTTAAAATTTATTTTGTATACGGTCTAAGAGATTTATGTTCTTTTTCTCAAAGAATATTACATTTATTGTTAAACAGACTTATTGAAGAGAAAGCTTCAGGTACACATGCAGTAGAAGTGTCTGTGGTGGAAGTCTACAACAACGACATCCGGGATCTTCTCAGCAAGGATCCTAATGCAAAGCATGATGTTGTTGCTAGTGGTGATGGGGGTGTCAATTTTCCAACAGTCATTTGCAAGTTTGTATAGCTGCTTATGTTGTTGTGACACTAAATAAATCCTCATTTAATGTGATACTAAATAAGTCCTCATTTACTGTAGTTTTTTTTCAAAAGATGAGTAGCATGCGAAAAAATGTCTGGAAAATGTCATTTCATTAATGCACAGATCTACACCTTTTACTCTATGACATCGGTACTACCTATTCAATCCTCCCTATGATCATTGTACATTTCCAAGATTACCAAAGGAAATATGCATCAGATATCACTGTTCTGCTGTATTGCAGTTATATTCAGTGCTTCAGTTACAGTGTGACAGACAAAGCATGAGTAGCCACAAAAGTAAACAGCAACAACAACAACAAAAAATAGTGGAAAGAAAGGATAAGACATTGAGATTATTGTAGAATTTCACTATAACACTGAATCAATAATCTCAATCAAAATTTATCTGAAAGTTTGGTCATTCCTGAAGACCTCCGTAGATTGCATAATTAACTCACTTTCAAACTTTGTACAGTTAACTTTTATATGCAGTATTAGACTAAAGTGGCTATTAATGTCAATTTAAAAAAAAATTAAAGTGGTGCTTTTGTGTGAAGACCAGTGGACACAGTCTACGAAGTCATGAGCCTTGTTCAGCATGGACTTCGCACACGCCGTGAAACAGCAACCATGGTTCATGAACATTCCAGTCGCTCTCACCTAGTTGTAACATTGACTGTCATCTCAAAGGCACCAAGCTTTTTTGCCCTTCCACAAACCACATCAACAGAGGCGGTTAACAGTGAAGGTATGATGTTAAATATAGTTTGTAAATATAGTTTATCAGCTTGTAATGGGTGCATGAATCCATGTGTGTGTGTGTGTGTGTATAAAACCAACATATAGCTCTCTGACGGTCAATGTATTCTTTTTCATTCTCTGCCACCAAACACAAGCAGGTTCACCCTGAGAAACTGATGAGAGACCATCAATGCTTTCTCTAATGCCACATTTGTTTTCCCCCTGGGCGAAACATAGTCATACAATAATATATGTTTAACAAAATGAGACCTTAGTGCTACAAAGTGTATTGAGTATTTCTGAAGCCTGCATGTTGAAGTTTTAATTTTAAGAATCAGTATTTTTATGTGCAGGTTCTTTTATCAAGAAAACTCGTTCAGCACTCACACATGCCCAGTCATGGTCAGGTGAACAGATACAGGTAGCAGTAGCACAGCCTCCACCTGCGCCTGCCCCAACTGTTCGCACCAAGCTTCAGCTGGTAGATCTGGCAGGAAGCGAGTGTGTAGGTCTGTATCTTGCAGCATGTTACATTGTGTGTGACAGAATGTGCTCTTGAATATGTATATGTGTGTGTGCCTGCGAGTGGTGGTGGTGGGGGGGTCAGTGTGTGGGTGGATGTGTGTGTGTGCTTGCACCTTGAAAATATGGTCTTTAATGAGCGTGTATATTGTATACATCTGTCCTCAATAGCATGCATGGGCATTCTCAAAGAAATTCAGCAGATTTTGAAATGCTTTCTTGTAGAATTCTGCTAAAAACTGTAACAGACATTTGAAAAAAGAGCTCATTAGAACTACTTGTAGTAGAGACAAAACGACCAGTAGCTGGAATATTTTCTTTGGATGTTTCTACTTTCAGGTATGTCTGGGGTAAAAGGAGTGGCGCTGAGAGAAGCATCATACATCAACAAAAGTCTGTCCGCTCTGGCAGATGTGCTGGGAGCGTTATCAGAACATAGAGGACATGTTCCTTACAGAAACAGTCGACTGACACATTTCTTACAGGATTCTATTGGTGGGTTTTCCTTGAGCATATTCACTCACAATTATTGCATACTGCTGAGAATGTAAACAACCTTACAATTTTTTAATCCTGCTTGTAAAAACTTTGGAAACATGTCATCATAGATTGAGTCCTAAGGTCTCTTCCACTGGAAGTTTTGCATTTGTTGCTACTGAAATCAGTGTTTAAATATTTACAGCTAAGAGTTTTGTGTTCATCAGATGACTAGATATGTTTTTTATGAACTACACCTGTTTGAGTTTTAGACCAGGCTAACTGGTGAGTGTATGGATGGGGGGAAGGCACTTGAACCTGAGTCTGAGCACTTGTAGTTATTCATTTTACAATTACAAAAATAAACAAAACAAAAAAACGAAAACAAAAACATTCTAACCAAAATCTTATATTACATAAGGTGTAATGCTTTTTTCAATAAACTATACACATAAAGAACATTACTGTGAGCAACAAAATAAATCTTTTATCATGAAGACAAAATCACAAGTTCTTCGTCCAAGTCAACTTTAGCTACAGGACATGAGTGATTCAACCTCGTCTAAAACATCACCGTCCGATTCCTCAGGACATGCGAGGCGAAATCTGCGACTTGCAAACTACTGCAGCTTATTGCAGCTGGCAAGAAGTAGGCTAAGGTAAGGGGCAGAACACTTCATTGGTCTGGAAAGGTATTCAGGATGGTACTGCACTCCAACAAAGTATGGATGACCTTCGTCCAACAAAATGCAAGCCACTTTCCTCCAACTGACTGACATACTTTGGATTTACCTCATGTCAATGTCTGTGACGCTCCTCCACACTTTCACTCTTTACATACAACCTGCATTTAACAGAATTCTTGGTTTTGAAGATTGTCTTTAATTTCCCTAGACGCATTGCACCACCCACCATTTGACCAGGAATGAGTTCTGTCATTTCTATCAACACAGGATTTTGTGTGTCACTGTCAAACTCTGCAGAATTACCATCCTTGTGACCAAGGACGTTGCGTGCAAATTCTATCACAGCACACTGCATACCATTGCAAATGCCTAAATAACGAATGTATTAAGTGTGAGCCCGATGAGCGGCAAGAATTTTTCCTTCCACTTCGCGACCTCCAAGGCCACCTGGTACCAAGATTCCATTGGCACCCACAAGCTCTTTCCATGCCTCATGGTATTTCTGAGGATCTTCATGCAACATGGCAGGCTCCAAATCATCAGCTTCTATGAACTTTAAATCAAGCCTGTGGCTGGCAACCAGTGCTGCATGATGGAGAGCCTTGATAATAGATGCATAGTCATCCTCTAGCTTAGTCTATTTGCCAACCAGAAAAATGGTGACTGCTTCCAGCAGGCAATCATACTTGTCAGCGAGTTCTTTCCAATGCATGATGGGTCTGCGAGTGTGGATCTGGCACCTGTAAATGTAATCGCTGGACCAAGAAGTCTGTGACTCCTTGTGATTCTAACAGCAGTGGCACACAGTAGATTGACATGACATCATGCACATAGTATACCTACTCTGGTGCAACATGGCAGAAAAGCGAGATCTTCTCTTTCATTTCACCAGCAAGTGGTGTGACACTCTGACAAACAATATCTGGAGATATGCCTAGTCCTTGGAGCTCCTGCACACTGTTTGGGTTGGTTTCATCTTTTGTTTTCCTGTCGCCTTTGGCTGAGGAATAAGGCTAACATGAACACAGATTATGTTTTCTCATTTTACACAATACCGAAACTGTCAGAAAGCCTCCACAAATGGCATGCCATGTTCCCAATAACACCTCCAAGCTCTATTAAGCAAACATCAGGGACTTTGTTGTCCCCATCAACAGGAATCTGTGACACTCTTATGACCCAGTCCTGTATCGCATCAGTGATGTGAGGAACAACTTTTCCCAAGGTAATCACCACGACGTTCACGCTTAATAACCTGTTGATATATCTTGCCAGTTGTGATATTGTTGTCACTGTGTAGCATCACGTCCATAAATCATTCATAGTTTCCCAAATCAAGGTTCACTTCCCCACCATCATCCAACGCAAAAATTTTCACGTTCATATGGTGAAAAGGTGCCAGCATCAATGTTGATGTATGGGTCTATCTTGAGGGCAGCCACTCGAATTCCACAGGACCGTGGGATTGTGCCAATTCTGCTTGCTATGACACCTTTACCAACTCCACTGATGACACCACCAGTAACAAGAATATACTTCATCTTGAGTGAGCAGCTGGTCTTTAAAAGTCTACAAGAGAAGGACGTCCTTACGTTAGTCCACAGAAATTGTTTTTCCCTCCCTCGCCGATCCGACACTCCCAATTTAGCCCCACAATGGGCGCCAAACTGTAGACGGGCTAACTGGTGAGTGTGTGTAGGATGGAGGGAAGGCACTTGATGTCACGCCAGCATGCAGTAAAAAAGCCGGGGAAGACAGCTTGGTCCTCTTTCTTCTTTATTATATCAGGAAAAACAGGGAAAGGGGAAAAGACGGGAAACGAAAAAGCAATGGGGAGAACAAAGGATAAAAGTGAAAACCCGGGTAAAGGAAAAAAGAACGTTTGCCCTGAAAGCAAAACAAAAAGAAATTTATAGCACGAAGTACATACAATACACATTCAAAATCTTGAGTCTTTGTAGACGTATTCCATTATATCTCAACTGCCCCCCGACCTAACCTGATTAAAATTCGAGATTACCAATCATTAATATACACAAAGATTATACAAAATGGTATAGTGATTTGCTAAAACAAAAATGGTAACAAATGTATGAATACCTATGACAAGTTAAGCTTCCCATTTTGTCATGGGCGTTACAGAATGAACCATGAAAGTAGCAAATATTAGACATTCATTATCATTAAGTGGTGTTTGATAGCATGCGTAAATATCATTTGCAGGGGGTGATGCCAAGTTGCTGGTTCTTCTCTGCGTTTCCCCAGCACAACGCTACATCACAGAGTCTCTGCAGTGTCTAGGGTTTGGCCAGAGGGCCAGACAAGTCCAGCGTGGACCAACAAAAAGGCGCCTGCCGTCTTCAGCAGAAAAAGTAGACAGCCCCCAAAGCACTCAGCAACGTGTTCGGCCATCATCAGCATCCACTCCTTCACGATAATTGCCGCTGTCATATTTGAAATGAGTGGCGTTCGGCTCGTAAATATGACAATAGCATTTCGCCATTTAGGATTTCTTTTCCAAAGTATATTTTAACTGACAGTCATAAAAATTGGTTTTTCTTTATTAAATTATGCTTGTGTAACAGATTTCTGAATATCACAGGTACAAACTGTGTTAATGATTTCAAAATTGTTATGCATTTGGCGTTTATAACGTGAGGCAGATGTTTTTTTACAGCGCAGATTGTCCATCTTTAGAATACAGCTTTTCTGCCACAACATTTACTTGTGCATTAAATCCAGGAGGGCATATTAGAAAACCATCAGTTTATTTCTTGTGTTCTTAAGACTCTAGACTTCAATGACATAAAAAGATTTTTTACATTTACATTCTATTATCTGAAACAGACCTTATGAATCACAATTTCAAGAACTAAAATAAAAATCAGTTTATTTAGATGCCACATTTGTATTTAAAGAAAAGTGTTAATGATATGCATTTACAAATACTAGGTACAATCTTGACAAATGAAAATGAGCTGCTTGTCATAGTCCAAAGTATACTCCAAACTGAGTAACGACGTATCATTTATGAGTATAGTGCAGCAAGGATGAAAACAATAAAATAATAATGTTGTCTTTGCAATAAGAAGAAAGGATGCAGTGGACACAACATTCCCTTAAACTAAGATTTGGCCAGCATTAAAGTATTAGCTTCTAATGAGGCAACAAACAGTATGTAAGAACATAACCAACTGTGTTAGACACTAAAAAAAACTATAATTATTACTTTTAAGATATCTTGACAAAACTAGCATCAAAGTAAGATCTCTTGATATAGTGTTATTGCAGATGCAAATAGCATCACCCCCCTGGACCCCTGCCACTGACAGGCCACACACATTCTACTGTTCCCTTTCTGATTCCTACAATCCAGTCATACAGGTTGATTGTTGGGTCACAGTGACCCGGGATAAGCCACACTTTGGTCCCCAGCTTCAGATCACCGGGTGGTGAGACAATACCATGGTTGTCCCCACCACAATAGTAGGTCAATTCTGGGTAGTCTGAAAGCTGAAAAAACCCATGACATAGTCTTCCAAATCTTTAAAATGATGAAATAAAATAATAACAATGCTCTACTACACCCAGAAGTGTTTCAATTTAATTGCTTTATGGTATTTGGTATTTCATCTTTTATGTAAACAGTTAACTTGTCCACATTTGTTCAAACTTGCATTTTCAGACTCTTACATGCAGTCATGATTTATACTGATCATCTGGCTTAGGCAGGACAGTTTCTTTTGTGAGGTTTCTTCTGAACTTACCACAGGCACTCCAGAGTCCATGCTCAGGGCTTTCATGCCAGCATCCAGAACCACTCTAGTTCCATCTTCCTGCAGACAGCAACACAAACACAAATATGCAGCTGTGTAACACAAACATCTGTAACAGGTTTCTTATTACAACAGTGGATAAGAAAACATCATTTCCTATAATTACGTTTATAATGATTTATTTATTTATTTTTCTTGATATGCTTTTGCCTATTTTATTGGAGACAGTTGGATATGTTTGGATGCTGTATGTGCTATGCTTCCACTGTTAGAATACAGGTACAACATGCTAACCAGTCCATGCTTCCACTGTTAGAATACAGGAACAATTATAATGTGTTAACCAGAGCACAAATAAAATTATAAGCACATATGTGGACTTCTGTGTGAATATTAATGTGCCCATCCTATACTTTAACTTTCATGTTTGGCACGAGAAAGAGAGCGAAGGATAAGATGAAAAGAGATTAATTTTGATGTGAATTCCAATTTATGGGACCCCATTGGCTGGACGCTTAGAGATGTAGCTTGAACACACAGCTACAGATCTGACGCCACTTTGATATTTACCGGTGTACTTTGAACAGTAGAGAGGACGAACAGGCTCTGCTGAAACTCTGAAATAAACTCTCCATCTTCTGCTAGATTACGTCTGTAATCGGCGTCCATCACAGCATAGGATCCCTTTGAAAAGCTAAGGTGATTATCTTAAGTGTTGCAGGAAAATCTTTACGAATATAGCGAATCAGTAAGGAAAGGGGAGGATTGCAGTACATAGTAAAACCTCCTTATTTAGACCTTCCAGATTACGACCCTCTTATGTATATAGTTACGACTCAAAAAAGTTTCATGGACGTATTTCGCTAAATAAACCTCATCTCTGTTACGACTACCTCACCTTCATCTTCAGTACAGCCTAACAATGGCATAATTATAAGCACGACGAAGCGAAAACAAAAAACAGTATGATATGGGTTTGAAGAGCATTATTTTGACATTTAAATAAATGAACTTGAATTTATAGGAGTTTAAAGTCATGGTTCGTATAATGAAAGCAGACTGGTTAATCTCCCTACTACGACCCCTCTAAGTTACGACCCGATTTTGGTGGATTTTAGTGATGTTTTACTGTACATGTTACTAGCAGAATATGTATTGAATAAAATCGTATGGCTGACTTATGCAGAAATGGGACAAAATTCTGAAATGTTTCAGTTAAGTTTTCATGATGGTTTTATTATTAACTGGTTGAAATTGTATAATTTACTATTGCGATGTTCTATTATAATATACAGATCACTATACCATGGATAAGTGATTATCGTGGTTTTTCATACCTCACATACTTTCACATATGAATATAACAAATATAAAACAAAATGATGATAAATAAATCTTAAGCAAGTTATATTGCTCTACTTTTTGTAATCTGTTTGATACTTAAGCGTAAGGCCGTAAGCGAATGTTCACATGTTCTTGGAGAAAGGCTGGGTGGAGGAGATGAAGAACAAGCCATAAATGGGAGGTAACTCTTTAAACATAGGCACAATATCAATTTTGAGCAGTTGCTTCCCGTGACAGATTAACACTACATAACAAGAAGAATTCCCAAATACTTTTCCTGTTTGTCGTTTTTCTCACTGAAAGTATTCAGAAATAGGGTGAGGACGTTGTCCTGCTATGAGGTGTACTTGCCATCCGTAAGAACATCATTGATGTGTGTGGGTCAGATTGTGTTATCAAAGGATACAGGCTGTATTTCAGTGAACACCTTGCTGCCAGCCTCGTAGTAGAAGGTACCTGTCCCTGCACCTGTGACGTAGTCGCAATTGATTCCAGCGCCAGACAGGGCCTGCGCAGTATAACATTTATATGTGTGTAGATATAAAAGCGAGTTTTTGTATGAGTGTGTGTGCGTGTGTGTGTGCGCGCGCGCACTTGCACGTGGTATGGACACATTTCATAAACCTTTTTTAAACATTCACGCACATCCTTTGAGACAAACTATTCTCAATTGTCGAAACAACAATTGTTCAATTCGCAGATTGCCAAGGAACAAACAATGAAACTAAAATAACACTACCAACTTCATCTAAGTTAAGGGAGTGGGGGAAGAGTGAATAAAAAAAAGTAGGGACCGGATATTGGAAACTACCTCATTTGGAATCGTTAACATATGACGAATTATTTCAATTGTTTATAGCCGACGTTGACTTTTGATTGAACTGATTTTTATTCTGTTTACATTTCTATGTATGTGACCAAGTTTTCAAAGTTATTTACGTGCTATAAAAGAGAATATGTCGACCCTTTCTCCAACCTTCTACTCCAACCCAAACTGCTTTATTTTTAAAAAGATCTTTGGTTTCCCAGCCCCTCCTGAATTTTCCAATGTCTTATTCCATTCCCTTTCTAAAGCTGTTTGGCCAGACCAGAGATATAACTTTATTTTGAACTGAACTTAGAGAGGCAACATTTAACTGGAAACCTAATAAACATCAATTCAAAGAAGTGTAACCGGCCTTGCGTGAAGGTACTGACTCCACAAATGGTTGTAGAAGGTAAGGCAGGGATCGAGGGAGAACTGAAGTGATGGGAACTGCCCTCAATTAAAGCTTGCCCCGAGAAAAGTGATGTCTCTATAACATCTCACTCCCTAACGACCTGACTCTGCATCACCTGTACCTTTCATCGCACAAAAAAAAAAAAACTAGAATGAACTAGACCCGATTTCTGTGAAGCCTGTACGAAGAAGAGTTAACACACTCAACCGCTCGTCTTTGTCACGTGACTTACGTCGAGAACGTGGCGTACTTTGTCTACCACCAGCTTCACGCCGCCGCTGCGTTCTGCTGCTGACCTGACGTGCTGGTTCACTCTGTAGAATGTAAACAAGAACGCGCTGTAGCGCAAAATATCATCCATTGATACAATGATACATCGATAGCCATTGATAAAATGCTTCGGTTGTGTAGGTAGTTTCAGGGGGCAGAACTTTTCACGTTGATCATGTTGTCTCCCACGGTTGTCCCCTTCGACACAGGCTAATATTGTGACGTGTACAGGTTAGCATCGTCAAGTAAGCTGTCTAATATTGTCAAGTGTATCGGTAATTATTGCAAAGTGTACATGTTAACATTGTCAAAAGCATATGTTAAATTGGTTAAATGTATTTGTCAATATTGTAAAGATTACATGATCTTATTTTTGAAGTGTACAGGTGAATATTGTCACATGTATGTGGTAATTGTTGTTAACTAAACAGAGTGTTATTATCAAGTGCACAGGTGCTCGGTCCAATTCGTTTAGCTGGATATAGGTGTCCAAATGCTACATCAGATTGCCGACTTTCTATACGCGTCATAAGTCTTTCAAGTCTGATAAGGTGTGGACTGATGCTACCTAAATGCTGTTAAGGAGGGCGGAAGAGGAAAAAAGAAAAGATGATTATGCCATCTCCTCACCCGTTGTACGCGTGAATGCCTTTAAATGTAACCCCTGGGAGTGACGCTGCCTTGCGAGCTATTTCCACAACACTGTCTGCAGACTCGACACCACATCTTTAGTAAGATAAAAATTAAAGACGATACAACAAAGCAGAATCAATCAATCAATCAATCAATCAATCAATCAATCAATCAATCAATCACAACTGATACACTGATAATCTGAATATAGAGAGGCATTAAAAAAATATTCGGAAACATGCACACAAGGGAGTTTTTAAAGCAATAGACTTATTTAAAGACGTGCTTGCTCGGTAAGCAACAACAAATCAACCTAACGAAATAAAACAAAAAGTACATACAGATACTTCTGCTATCTGTATCCTTCCATACTAGAAGTACCACAAGTGTAATTCAGGTATCCCAACAGTCTAGACTGGTTACCTGCAAACTTGCCAAAGTTTATTTTAGGTACGGATCATGCACTATAATACTATATGCTTTAGATATCACGCATCTGTGCCCCCCCCCCAACCCTCCTTCAGCAGGATGAATCCCTCTTATAGGATCAGAGATTCAAGGGGTCCTGACCTGAATCCTCCAACACTGAGCTCAACGACGATGTCGATGTTAACACCCATATCAGATGCAACGTCGCTGACGTCTCGAAGATTCTCGCAACAGTCCACGGCAAGCGAGATTTTGGCCGTCTTCGCCAGCGAGCCCAGGCGTCTGAGTTTCGACTTCGAGACCATCTGTTCACGAATACAAGTGCGTGGCTAAACCATGCAGGACAGGAATGGCATATCGTGCGAGCAAGAGAACAGCTTTCAAGAAAGATGTTCAGTGTGGCATGTTGCACTTATCACTGTCTGCTAAATCTCTGTTGATCAATTTATGACGCAGGCTGAGAACGATGTTCTCCTCTTGCTGGTAATATAAAGGCGTCGTGAGATTTTCAAGACTGACGGTGTATGACAAACCTGGCTACGGGACTTAAGCTATTAAACTCAACAAAACGATGAAAAACTACATAAAAGCAACTGCAAACATCAGCATATATAAGCACCTCGTTTGATACAAACACGTCGGTCACTCCTCCTTCCACCATGGCCTCCGCCTCGGTGACCGTCTGACAACACACACCGACAGCTCCCTCCCTCACCTGCACACAGGTAATTGTCCTATTAGTTCTTTAACCTTGTTTTTGAATAAGATCATCGGTATGCTTGCAAGAAAACTGTAGTACATGCTTATGTCTTCTGTTCCGTAGTCCACTTGCTGCAGTGGTGCCGCCTTACGAAAGTCGGTTTTGTCTAAAAAAAAAAAAATAAAAAAAATACTTACTCTGCATTCATTAGACTCATTACGGCTTCCATGTATGGACTGTCCTTCAGCACAAATGCTACTCTATGTGCAAATACAGCTGATATGGTTGTTCTCCGCATGTGTAACTCACGTGCATCCAGACGATGACTAAAGATGGTTTTTTGAGAGATATATATGCCGTACTATCTCATTTCAGTTCTCGACTTTAAGCGGCATGTGATATAAAATTAATGTTTGTTTATTTACTGAGTCCTTTACGCTATACATTTTAGGGACATTTTGATTTGGGTTTCAGATCGTATTTTTCCCCCTAAGCTTTAAAGCTACATCATACTGGCACAGACATCCATCAAAGGACCGTAATCCAGAGGTCACGGCCGCATGCCTAGTAGGTCAGTGCGTAGGATTCTGCGGTTAAGCAGTGCATATCACGCCGCCAGTAAAACTTAGTTCGCAAATAAGTCAGTGATATATTGGCGAATGTGTGCGTGTCTACGGGTTTTATTTTGTGAGTGCTTGTGTATAGTCATCTAGAATGAAATGTCTTTTGTGCAAAGTAATACACTACACGTATTTCACTGCTCGTGCGTACCTGTAGCCGCGCTATGCCGGGGCTCTTGTGAGTCTTGGCGTGTGGCCGCACTGCTACCCCAGGAAAGTTTTGCGACATCGTCACCTGCATCTTGCGGATGTTGGCTTCTAGGCGATCCAAGCACACGAGAAGAGCTGGCGTCTCGATGTCCGAGACATCATCTCCGACCCGACAAGGTTTTTGGAGCTGAGCCATGGAAACGATGTTTGAAACTCTGGTTTCTCTTCTAAACACTGTTCAAGATGTAGGTCAGTGAATGGGGGCGGCGACTGGGCGAGTGAACACAAGCTACGTGATAACGGTATGCAGCATCCTGTTTGGGTCGAACCCACTGGCCTGTCGATAAGGGATTGCTTAAATACAAGCCAGGTTAGTTTGTGCTCACTGTTTTAAATATTGTAATGAGAAGCGCAACAGTGCTGACTATTTAATTAATAAAATATGAGAATCCATGAACATTTTCTTGAAACGAAATTTAGTTAGTGCAAACTATTTTCACTATTTTGTTTCAGGTGAAGAGTTTATATCGATCACTGATAACTGACTTATGTCCATGACATTAATAAAGAGCTGGACAATGGAACAGCATGCCCAGCCTGTGATGTAAAAATAACTTTTGTTTTCACTTTTGAACAACTGTTGAAAAACCTTTTTAAATTCATTAATTTTATTGCATTTCTGTTTGTATTTATTATTTATGTGGAGATCCTGCATGATTTGAACTTTCAAATAACATATCATTTATGTGAACATTTTTTTTATTTGCAGTCAACTCCTCAGATTCTGTCCTTTGATGCCAACTTTGAATTGGTGCGGAAAAAAATGATCAGGGAAAAGTTTTGAGAACCTTTTCATAAAGAATACTTCTTTATGGACCTGAGGTGAGGTGAGGCTGAGGTGGATAACTTTTTAACCACAGAGAAGGGGTAAGATCACTAAAAATTGTGGGCTATTTGGTGAACAGGAGTGTCCTGTGTTGTTTATAACAGGCACTTTCCCAGGTATTAAATAATCTAATGGAATGCACTAACAAACTAAACACTTGCATATACAAACATGATTAGTGTGTGTATGTTCACTTTGCAGGCCTGCAGAAACTTCCAAGCTGGAGATACTACAAGGTCCAAATCACCAACAAACAAGCTGGATGAAACGACAGTTTTAACTGTGTGCTGATATGAATTTCCTTGGCTTTTTTTTCAGTCTTAAACATGGTGAAAGATATCTATTTAGTAGGCTTTTAAGGTGTTTGAGTAAACTTAATTTTTCAACAATATCCAAAGATAATGTGTTTAATATTAGTTTGATTTTCACAGCTGTTTTTGTTTGTACACAGGCTTGGGTATACAGTTTTTTGTGTGAAATAGACTGATGGAGGGCAATAATCAACGACTGACTGTCATGTATGACATGGCTTGTGTGCTTGAAGCATATTTAAAGAAAGATTTGTGTATTTTATGTGTATCAAATTTTACCTGCAGTTGGCACTGTAATAAATATGCAAAGTATTTTATATTTTTTTATTTGATATTGGGTTATAATCTTTGTTCATGGTCACATTGTGATGCTTTTAACTAGAAAAAAACTGCAGTATTGACTTTGCGGGACTGCAGTTTGCACTGCCAATATTTCACAGCTATGACTACAAATGTCATGTCAGGTGGGAGAATGTCGGTATTCAAAATTGGTCTAGAGTTTAGGTCAGTGTCTACTTTGTCATGAATAGGAGCTACAAGAGTTGATATTGAAATAAAGTGGAAACTAATATTTCAGGACAGGGGCAAGAGCTGCACAGTCTCTACAAACATCGTCTTACGTAATTGCCTCCCTTACTTCCTGGTACTATGCTTCGCATGAACACCGAAGTTAAACTCCCGTATGTTTTGAAATTCCTTAACAGAAGTATAGGAGCAAGAGTGTTTTCATTTCTTTTTCTCAGACCGACAGCTTTTAATAAAAGGATGTGACAAAGTAGACTACTTAAATATGGTGATGCATATTTCGCGATCTACATTCGCATGACGTGAGCATTTCCAAAATTTCCCTGTCACAGAGTTAACTGGCATTGGTTTCTAGGAAAATATTTTTGTTTGTTGGAAATAGAAGATGAAGACAAAAGAACCTACAACAATTCGTTTGCGTCTTTTGGTGCGTCCGCTGCTCTGACTTGGAGTATTGATAGTCTGTGTGTCTTGCTCCATCCTTACATCTGGTCCCATTTATTTTCTTTCTTCCTTCCAGTTCGTGCACTGCAGCATTATGTGCAAGTTGAAACATGATTATCTTAGCTTTACTTTTGCTGACTGTTGCTTTCGCCTTGCATCTCATTTTTCAACAGCAGCAACCCGCTGTAAAGACGGACAGTTCGTACCAAGAAGGTTGTTTGTTCCAAGAGAGGACGCCATGGCTGCCAAGTCGATCATCGAAACTATTAGGTCTACAGTCAGGGGAGTCATGCATGAAATATGAAGCTCTAGCTGACAGATTTGTCACAAAACACATTGTCATTTTAATGAGGAAGAAATGTATTTCCTTAATACTGTATAATAATGTATGGGAGAAGGATTTTCTTTTTAGAATAGTTATTTTTGTGTTTACCAGAGGATGACAGTGTAGTGGTGGATAGGTGATAATAATATAAAGATGAATGAGGGTGTAGTATTGAGTAAATTTGATAATTAAAGATAATAATAAACTATAAGTAGTATTTAAAAGATTGAATGTTTATGTGCTGTAAAAATATGCATGGGCCTATACAGATTTTTAATAAAATAAAAGAATGTGTGTGTGTGAGAAGAAGAAGAAGAAGAACCTGTTTATTGGTTAGGCCATAAGCCCAATCTAAGGGGGAGATGACATCCATGAGTATAGTAATATAAGTACACATTAATCAACTCACCAGGAATACGAAAAGACCCAACTGTCTAATTACCGACTCGTTGGTGCTAGATAATAACTGAACGAGTACATGTGCTCCTTTCTTCAATGTCTTACAATATTTTTCTCTCAGACTTGCATAAACAGGACATACACACACAACATGTGTTTCATCCTCTATCAAACCTGGGCAGAAAGGGCAGTGGAGGGCTACTGTGGATTGTGAGAAACGGTACCTATGGCTATTTATTTCTGATACTCTCACTCTAAAGCGTGCATAGGCCTTTCTTATGTTTGTCTTATTTATAATGTCAACATATTTTTCCCGTTCTAGGCAGCTCTTGAAACTGTTGTACAACTGACTGCCCGCTATTTTGGAGACTGCATACCATTCTTGACAATAAATATCCTTCAGTCTATCTAAAATTTCCTCAAAAACAGTTTTTCATCCCCGACTTGCTGAAACAGCCATACATGACCAAACCCAGCAAACGAAAGCCCCACACGTATTTTGGAAACCAAACTCACGTACCCCCGACTGTCCAGTGAGTAAAGCATATCATACGCCTTTCTCGAGTACCTCGTGCTTGGTAATCTCAACAGGCCTAACCAGAATTTCATGCATTTGGTGGCAGATACAATATACAAAGGAAACCTGCCTGTCTCCCCATATACAAGTCTATTCGATGCTTTCACTGAGACACCTAAAAATCTCTTGCACGCAAGCAGGTGGACCTTTTCTACTGCAGGTATTCTGTTTAGACCCCATATTTCAGACGCATACAACAGCATAGGTATGACCTGTGTATCGAACAGTTTGAAATATACTTTTGCCAACTTATTCATAGTGTTTACTATTTCGATGGTCCCTCGTTTGGCTCTTATCACTAGGTCACTCACGGCATTGTTAACACTAAGCATGGTAGAGAAGCCCAACCCCAGGTATGTGTATGCATTGACTATTTCCAGTTTTTCCTTCCCGTACACCCACTGCTCTCTAGATGCTAGGTAGCCCCCTTTACGAAAGACAACTATCTTGGTTTTATCTAGGTTGACTCTCAGACAGATTCGCTGAGCTGCCTGGTACAGGGTATTTAGCTGGTTTTGCAGGCCTGAAACAGTGGTTGCAAAAAGTGTCAAATCATCTGCAAACAGCAAGAGGAAACGTTCCACCTGGTGCGGTGATAGGGAGACCCCGTGCTTTTCATTGGACAGTATATCCTGTGCTAAAGAGTTGATGAATAATGAGAAGAGTATAGGGCTGAGCACACCGCCCTGCTTCAACCCCTGCAAGCATGCAAAGAACTGGGACAGGCTAGAGTTGCTCCCCCTGACACATGCTTTAACGCTATCATACATGCTCTCAATGATAGTCCAACATTTACCTTGCAGCCTTAACTGGGCTAACACCTGTCATAGTATTGATCTTTGGACAATATCGTAGGCCTTCTGAAAGTCAATAAAGGCAACATAGAGTTTCCTGTTTAGGGCAAGCTGTTTCTCAATTGAGGCATGCAGTGTAAAAATATGATCTATATCCTCTACCAACTGTGTCAGCCTTTTTTGTAAGATGCTTGTAAATACTTTACTTAATATGCTCGTCAGTGAGATGCCTCTATATTTATCTAGGTTCTTTGGATCCCCCTTCTTATAGATTGGGATAATTATTGATTGTGTGTGTGTGTGTGTGCGTGTGTGTGTGTGTGAGAGAGAGAGAGAGAAAGCCACGCGTCTTTGACACCCAAGCCTCCAGGCCGTGCACACACGCATACAGGCCCATACCCACATGCATCACACCTCAACATATACAGTTCAAGAATGCTGACTGAATTCAATACTACGTTTACAAACTAACAAGGCGATGGTTGATTGTTGTCTGAAGAGATAAACCTGATGAAACGTTCGTGCCTAATGAGAGTTTGGTGTCTCTAATGGCGTTTTGTCACTAAAACCCGGTCATGATTTATCAGGGGCTGGAAAACAAGATATATTATTGGAGAGCACTAGTTTCAACTAGTATCTAAGACAAACTGAAATAGATGTTAGTCATCTTTTATGTTATATACTCCTGTCGTTTGTAGACTCCGTCTCGTCAGATTTTGAAGCCTGAGTCTTTATAATCATCAGTTAAAGAAGACATCATGTATGAGATTTACTACCAAACTGCTGCTTTTGCAAATTATTTTTTTTTTTATCCAACTCTCTTTTATCATCCTCTTATCACCCCCCAACTCCTACTCCATATCTACTGCTCGTAACATTTTTTTTACCGGCACACTGCACTGCACACTAATATATTCAAAATCTCGTAAGCGGTCATAACGACCCATCAGTAACATCGTTTTGTCTGCCGGCACTTAGGATGGTCACCGATTTTCCAACAGAACAGACACTGAACTGTACATTAGGTTGTAGAGATGTCAGCGATTTTGATGCACATTTCATGTTATGTGCAATTCACTTTCCTGATTTCAAATAGGAAAAAAGATTTTGCTCTGTGATAACCAAAACGCCTCCTTATTACAAGAAATGTCCTTCAGTCAGAATGTTGATCTGCTCATATATTTGACTTGAAATGTTTTGTACTTAAAATCATTATTTTCTGCATGATGTATGGGGTTTTTTTAAATTTCCTTGATGAATATTTCTTTGTTGTAGATGTTTATTGATGACATGATATTATACTATTACTCATTTATACTCATTTGTACTTAAAATCATTATTTTCTGCATGATGTATGGTTTTTTTAATTTCCTTGATGAATATTTGTTTGTTGTAGATGTTTATTGATGATGTGATAGAATACTATTACCACTCAGCTCAGCGCATTAGCCACGAAATTAATCATGTGACGTCACACATAGCAACAAGGAGCGAGCGACGTCAGCTGTCGGTGTGAAGACGTTGCTATGCCAACAAGATTAGAAATCATTACGTTATTGCTACATCGGCGTAGACTGTTGTAGGACGCTCGAGATATACGTGTCTCTGTCTCTCTTTTATGTCTAGCTGACTGTCTCTGTCTCTCTCCGTGGAATAATGTCATTCACACAAGTGCCACCATACAAAACAGTTCAGACCACCAAATAAAAGGCACGTTGTGCAGGCATAGAAAACATTTCAGACCACGATAAAAAGACAGTTTTGTCGTCGTGTGGTGTTTCATCAGACGACTTCAGTCCTCGTGGCGATGACCCAAAAACGTTGAATGTGACTGGCGACACGCCCTTAGCACGTTGAATGTGTTTTGACTATTCAATGTGCACTTTGCTCAACAAAGCGGCTGTGAAGAGGATTGTCGCAAATGTCTTAATTACAACTTTTTCGTGGCCACCTTTAACAAACGGATTTATCTATACCAGACTTGCTCTTTGTACCCGACACTAAAGTGTGGTCATATTATGGGATGTCAGATTTAAGAAATTCTACCCTGTACGCAGCCGCTTACTTTCAAAGTCAGAGGTGACAAGATCAGAATTGCTGTAATTACAACTTTACAACCTAAAACTCGCTGTCTCTCTGGTCCCTATCTCGCTCTGTCTCTGCTTCTCTTTCTCCTTCTCTGTCTCTCTGTGTTTTTAATTATTAAATGTAAACTTCTAAAAAAAAGGGCAGTTTTTAAAAGGATCTGTAAGAAAATATTTAAAAAATCTGAATCACTATTTTTTCGTGGCCACCTTGAACATTTTCTGTATTTGTTTTTATACATCATCAGTACTGTTGTTTATTCTTCCATAGCTCATATGTTGTTTGCTTGTTCTCCTGTCCCACGTATGTTGCCCCTCTCTCGTTTTTGTTTTAAGTGCAAAGAGCGTGTTCGTAGAAGTGTGAGTATGTTTTATACACATTTTGCTTTTAGTATTATTATTTGTTATTATTAACGATAGGTAGTTTGGTAGAATTTCTGTCATTACGATGGTCACTCTAATGTTAAACGACCATGCTCCTCGGGAGTGTGAGTATGCATTATACAAATTTTGCGTTCATTGTTATTATGTATTATTATGAACGGGAGATACAAGTCTCGTAGATCTTGTGTGATAAAGGTGTTTCAAACGTCCAAATTACAACAAACCGATTATATAAGCAAATCACGAGCTGCTTTATCCTAAGGTGTTTCGTCAGCAGAACATTATTTTTTTTACAAGATGTCATCTAGTTTGGTAAGTTTTCATCACGTAAAGCTTTTTAAAACACACACACACACACACACACACACACACACACACACACACACACACACACACACACACACACACAGAGAAAACTAATGGACATTAATTGATGAACAGTTTTTCACAGTCTGTCAAGGAACTCTATATGATATAGATATATTGATAGGAACAAGGTTAAGGTACAGTACATTTTAGTTTAAAGACAGTTGATTATTTTATGATGTTCTACGTAAACGTTTTCTCTTAATGAGAGATACATACAAGCCGGGTGGAGTCGATTCGTTAGTTCGTCATGATCTACGTAAACGAGCTTAGGCCGTTTTCTATTAAAGGGAGATACTTGTCTAGTAGACATTTTCTTCGTTAAGATGACCACTCTAATGTTAATAGGTAAAAGTACTCTATATCAGTTTTTTTAAAGAAAAATTAAAAGCAACATTTAAAAAGAAATCATTAAAGAAGTAAAAAATTCCATGGCAGAAGAATGTAAGAAGACATACTGTGTTAGCTAAGATTTAACTTGTAAATCAAGACATCCTTTATTAAAAGCCAATTCACATGTACATACTTTTAATAGATATATCGTGGTAAGGATCACTCAGACGATGTCAGTGATACACACTTGTAGCGACAGCACTGGAAACTTTACAGATACACGATAAAAGGGACCCGCCGCCGAAGAGAAAACTAGTTTGTGATATATCTCTCGTACATTACAACCGGCGCTCCTCTCGATTCACGCGCAGGAAATGTTATATACCAGCCATGCAATGACGTCATTCGCACATGCGCAGCTACTACAGAACATTCGAGACCAAGAAGAAAAAAAAAAGACAGTTGATTATTGCTGTTATTGATATTCTGCGTAAACAGGCTCAAGCCGTTTTCTTGTAGCGGGAGAAACTAGTGGGGTAGATTTTATTTCATAAAGATGGTAAGAAAATGGCTCAGACGTTTGGGTCGACAACTAACAGAGCTTTACGTAGCCTCCTGCAACACACAGATTTATCTGTACCCGGACTGCTGTCTCTTTGTACCCGACACAGTGGTGTGGAAATAGTCTTCCATGTCAAATACAAGAAATTTTATCATGCCGACAGGCGCTAAACTTTCAAGCTAATTGCTTGTCAAGAGTTTTACAAGTCCAGACTTTTACAAACCAATTATGTAAGCAAATCATGAGCTGCTTTATCCTAAGGTGTTCCATCAGCAGAGTATTTTTTCACGTACAAGCACGCACATAGGACATATACAGATTTATTAATAAATTTATACACAGCACATATTTTCCATTAGTTATCTTTGTATTTGAGTGTTACAAAGAATATAAAAATTTTATGTTTTTCTCTTTCGGTATTATTATTCTCATACATCTTTGTCTGCCTTAAGCCTTCCACACTCGTCTCTCTCTATTCTTTCTTTCACTTTGTTTATTATTCTCTTTATACATCATATGTGTACAGTGTGTAAGGATCGTTGCATCAACGTTTCCGGAGGAGAGCAAGTCAGTGACAGTGAAGAGACTTGAACGGTGCGTTCATGAGCTTTATGATGTAAGTGTTTTTGTTTTCCAAACGTGTATAATCTGTTCGACTTTGTTACCCGTGGAATACTTAAGAATTTTCTTATTATTTTCTTTAAAGGCTAATACCCTACATGTACATACATTAAGCACTCATATATATATATATATATTGTGTATTCCAATTGTTCATCTATATGTCCCTTTGCTTTATTTTGTGTCAGTTATTTATTTATGTATTTATATGTAAAGTGAGTCAGCGTTAAAATTCATGAGATGTAGTGATGTTCCACCACCGTTGACTTACGATTTGCTTACATGTATGAACTTTGTGTGCAGGAACTGAGTGCTGTCAAGGACCAGCTGCACTGTGTGACCAGTGAGAAAGATGGCGGCGCTGTCCCCATGGAGGTGGATTTCCAAGAATCCCCGGATAATAGGAAATGCTCCCCCATGGAGTGAAGTTAAGTTATCTCTGCTCTGAGAGACTGTCAGCAGTTTTGGGGACATATAATAAGACATCAGGCAAATAAAAACATGTATAAATACAAACATTTTTTTGTCGTTTAGACGCGAGAGAGATGGAAAGACAATAATGTAACATACTGTACTGATTGAAGTACACGCAAAATGATCATTAATGCACATTCCGTTTACTCTAATGGCAAGTGCCTTAAGTACCAGCAAACTTCAATGTGGATAAAACATCATCACCACAGACTGACGTAGATGAAGATACGTACCACGGGAATGTAGATGCCTGAAGAATTAAAAACCTAATTTTAACCTTTTTCTTCTTAAATATGCGAAAACATTAGTCCTTACAAGTGTATTTTTATTACTCCAGTACTTCTTTATGGTCGGCATACCGTATAAGCGTAAGGTATAAGGGAGATAATTTCACAAATCTTGCTACAAATGGGATCCTGTTAAATAAAATCACACTTGAAAATTTTGCCTTAAAAATTCCACTTGTAAATTAACTTTCAAAATCACACTTAAACACGCTTGAAATTCACACTTGAAAGTTTTTAAAGTCATCTCCGTGATTTGTTTTGAACGCAAGCTAAGATCAGTAAAAAATGTGTATACAAAGGGTGGTCTGGAAATGATTAATTAATGTTTACTACTTCTTGTCTGCAGTAAGAATCAGTTGGCTAAATAGACTGTTTTACAGCCAGGTAGTATTAAGGGAACCCACAGTATGCTTTTACCCTGACATAGATAAATTACATTTTATAGCAAGTAACTTTATAAATTCTCTAATCAATAGAACAATACAACCATTTCTGGCATGATGGTTCGAAACATTTTAAACGACTAAATGTAAAATGTGCACCCAAATCTACTGATGAATTTAATGCAGAATGTCTTTTCTACAGTCTTAATTTTGTTATGGGAAACCACAATTTATTTTAGTGATTGGTTGCGAGATATTATAAAGTTAGACACTCACTTAAAGATAATGGGGATTACTTCTCATACCAGGAGTTTTAGCTACCTTACCACTAACTTTCTACTGTTTGCAGGAGTTCTAAATGCAATCAAACAGTTTCAAAATATATTACAGATTGGAAACATAAAAAGAACAGAAGAAAAGAAAATGTAAGGGAGATATTTTTAAGTGGAGTAAATCTGTACAATTAATGCTTTGAAACTCTGACTCTCTGCCTACAGGAATTGTGAAATAGGTGTCTAGCTCTGAAACAAATACCAAGGAAAGGTGTATAGAGAAAATGTATTAATAAGGCAACAACAGAAAATCAACTAAAATGGTTTCAGTAAGGATTCTTCATAGAATCTTAAATAACATTAGGAAAGGCAACACCCATCGTCTTAAATTATAAATTCTTCATGGATTATAAAATCTGAACAATACTTATCAAAGATGATCAGTAGCTAAACTATGTTTAGAACGGTCTACAGCGTAAAGAAATAAAATGTACATGACCACAGACTTCTGTGATTTCTAGACTGAAGTTCGCGAGTTTGGCGGCAACGCATGGGGAGCTGACACTACAGGCAGGACAGTGAGTGAGGCATCAAAATCAGTTTATGGGATGGATGCAAGGGATGTTTACATTCGAGCTGTCATCAAGTCAAGACTAAGCAAGAGTTTCGTTTACCGCGTGACTAGAAACGAAAGCCGGTGTCCTTACTGTTTATATCGTCTGACAGTGCAAATATTATCAGAAACTGATCTTTTCTTGCAGTTATTAAATATAGAATTTTTGACAAAAAAAGAAACAATTAGTTGAAAGAAATATGATTTTTGCATTTTTGGGGTAGAAAAACTGAAGTGTTCTGTTTATTGCATATTTCTTTGCTATACATTTTTTAACTCAGCATAGCTGGTTGTGTAAAACCCCAGATGTGCCTGTCGATACGTTACAATTCATTGGATGATGCTACACCTTACTGTATAGTGAGTCTGCAATCCACGGTTTTATCAAGGACTGTTTTCATCAGAGGAACTATAGAGAGGATTAAGCGTTTAAGGCTGGAACGTGGCGTTATTTTTTATACAGAACACCTGGAGTGATTTACTGATACGGAGTGAGTGCTTTGTCCATTCGCAGTTCGTCATGAACAAAGCGAGGTGGAGGTCGATAATACAAGAATTATTCGACAAGGGCGAAAACTACACTCTTGCCGAACATCGGATTATGTACTTGCCTCCCTTGCTAAGGTGCTACAAAAGGGGCCAGTTGCACAACATGTTTCTAAACCTTAGAACTGTTCTAAACAAGCAAACTCTTTTCTTTGCCATTTTAATGCATTGAACAAGAACATACAAAAAATTGTACTGACAGGACGGAAAGTCAGACTTTAACAACTTTATCTTACTTAAAGCAGTTTTAGTTGTAAAAATTCTAAAATTGTGTTTTGCACTTTAAACTGATGATCTAAATAGATTTAAGGCCTAAAAGTTTTTAAAATTAGAAATGTGTTGTGCAACTGGTCCCTGACGTGTAAGAAATTGCATACAGGTTAGTTACAGTGTATTACTTTCCTACTAAGCGTGCGTTTCCTGAGCTGATTTTTGTCGTGTTCTCGAGGATTGTGTGTAAGATTATTGCGTTTTCCTGTTTTCTAGCTTTGTCTGTACGTTTCGCGTGTTTCCTGTGTCTTACGGGCTCTTTGTTGAAGATTATTGTTTTCTAATAAACCCATGCTTACAGACTCAAACACACACACACGCTCACATTCACACACACACACACACACACACACTCTCGCTCTCTCTCTCTCACACACACACTAACCAACTACACATGCTCACACTCACATACGCTTTCACACACAGTAACACGCACAGCCACAATCACTCATCGACTCACACGCAAACTCACACACACTCACACAATCACTTATGCACGCTTACACTCACTCACGCTAACTCACACTTACTCTGACACATTCTCACATACACGCACTCACACTCGCTCATGCACACACTTACACTCATACACACATTCACAGACACAGTCACTTACACTGACTCACACTCACACAGACACAGTCACTTACACTGAATCACACTCACACAGACACACACTCGGACACATAATTATATTCACACACACACACGCACACTCACATAAACACGTACGCACGTACGCACACACACTCATACAATATTTATTAGGATAAAATTCTCAGCAAACTTTCAGTGGAGAGGGACCTTCATCAGGAACAATGGTAATGTTGATGCCGGAAGCTCCCTCTGGTCTTTAACACAGCACAAACAATATCTTGAACAATATCTTGTTTGTCCTGTTTGCTGCCATGGCTTCTTAAAGCTCACCTCGCATAATTTTAGAAATAAATAAGTTTCGACACTGAAAATCTTTATTTGACTGCTTGCACAAAGATTCGGAGAATTCGGGTTAGAAGGGTGGTGACTCAAGTTCAGGCTCTATAGCTCTTTGCTAAAGTCGTATCTTGAAATGATGTATTTAAGCAGTTAAAAATGCATGTAACTGAGCTGAAACACAATTGTTTTATCACCACCATCAACATAATTAATGAATAAATAAAAAGAATAGAAAGAAATTAACAAGAGGACAGGTGAAAGAAAACGACAGAAAATGTGATCAGTGTAAATACCAAATATCATCTTAGTCTTTTGTTACAATTGTAGTAAACATTAAACAGTACCTAGTTTTTGATGTTACTCTGCTTAGAAGAAATATTTTCAATAAAATATTTTATAAACTGTCAAGGAAGCCTTATAATATTTCTTGGTATGAATAAGGTAGACGACATGTTAATATAAAAAGGGTATTTCATTGTTTCATCCTTTCAGCTGGTACACTAGCTCAAGCCGCTTTCACTGAACGAAAGGTAAATGTCACTTAAAATGCATTTCATTTATTAAAATGTTAAACTCTAATGATAAAAGGTGCTTGGTGAAAACAACGTTATGACTTTTATAAAAATATAAAAGGAGTATTTAAAAGAAAAAAAATATACATTCAAAAAAATTTTAATTGTTTAAAACAGATCAGCTAAATCTTTAAAAAAAACAAAATCCATATTTCGAAATTTTGTTCATTATCTACACTGCAAACTTCATTTACAATGTAAAAGCTTGCTACCCTATTTATGTTTAAATTATCCTCTTACGTCTACTGCCTTGTTTGCCGTAAATCTCAAAATACTTTTACAAAATTACAAACTATACATTTAATTATGTGCGTGGTGGTCTCGTGACAGATGGCAGCGTCTTGTTAAGCGAAGATTTTAATAGCGAAGACAACCATTGCGCGTGTAGACACCGCTCTTGTGTACAGAAAACTGTCGTTGTACTACGGACACATGAGACAGCGTTCGAGAAAATTCATTGAACAGCATGGAAAACGCATTGACATTGGTTCATTCTTCAGCCTGCTTGTGTTCGACGAGAAATTCAAGGCAGTTTTTGCTGCACGTAATACAGGCAGACACAATGTGACAGATATGATTGAACACGTTAATCAGGACCTCCTTTATTAGAAGCACACACACACACACACACACACACACACACACACACACGCACGCACGCACGCACGCACGCACACACACACACTTACTTACTTACTAAAATCGTAACTGGCTATTACCAAAACTGTTGGTAAAAGATGGGTTCGATCCCTGTGTTATAACCAGAAGAGGACAGTTATTGGTTTTTAATGTTCTACTGACTCTGTCGCCTCCATCTGCATATTAAGAAGACAGAATTCTTGTAGACCACAGACCTGTTCGTTGACGAATGGTATGACGATAATCTGATTGCCAAAGAATTATTAACATGAAAGATTGACTACGATGTCGACTTTCAATAGAGTAGTAAAAGTAGTGTGGTAATATTCTTGCATTTCAAATATAAGAAATTCTACCATGGTGTCAGTGGCTATAGACCGTCAAAGTCAACAGTCAACCTTCAATATCAACTACAGTTGATAGATATCAACCGTCATGCTCTACGTAAAGGAGCTTAGGCCGTTTATCTATTAGCGGGAGATACGTACCAGTCAGGTATAGAGTCGATTCATTCTGTCGTCATGCTCTACGTAAAGGAGATTAAGCCGTTTTCTATTAACGGGTGATTCTAGTCTGGTAGAATTTCTGTCATTAGAGATGGGCACGCTAATGTTAAAAGACGTGCGGTGAAAGTGCACTATAGCAATTTTTTAAAAGAAAAACTAAAAGGAACATTTTAAAAATCATTAAAAGAATTAAAAAGTAACATGGCACAAGAGTGTAAGCAGACATATTGTGTTAGCTAAGATTTAACTTGTAAATCAAGAATCCTTTATTAGAAGTATTTTCACAGGTACAGACACTTACTCATGAACGTATGGTGTAGTTATATTTGGGGATGTGAGATATAAAATAAATTCTACCATGCTCGCAGCCACTTACTTTCAAAGTCAGCGGTGACAAGTCCTAAGTTGCACTCAATCTAAAAGCTACAACTGGTCATAAAACTTTGACTATAAATCACCTTTTCCTAAGTCTTTCCATTAGCTCTACAGTTGTTATAGGTTTCGAGGGTTGTGCTGTGCTGTAGTATGTCTATTCTGGTAAAATCTCTTCGCCATATGGGCACCTCAAAAAAATTTCTCTTCTCTAATTCAAAGTAATTTTAAATTTAGTCATTATTTACCCCTTCAGTCAAGGTATATTTTTACGATTTACCACCAACTGGGAAATGCAACATTAATGTTTGCTACTCGTATACAACCTAAGCAGACCCTTGTAAAAATGGCTTAGACTTGTGAGTCTACAACTAACAGAGCTTTGCGTAGCCTCCTGCAACACACTGATTATATACCAGGCTTGCTTTCTCTTTGTACCCGACAAAGTTGTGTGGATATATTCTTACATGTCAAATATAAGAAATTCTACTTTGTTAACAACCGCTAAACTTTCAAGACCAGACCGTACCGAGAAGAGGAAACCTCCTCGTTGGAGGGCGGAGAATCAGGGACTGGTCCACTGAAAACTCCACCAACGAACTGCACAGGCGACCGACGCCACCTGTGCTCCCGCCTTACATGAGCAAAGGGCATAGCTAGGTGGAGCTCATCCCTCTCCTAGCGCCCTAGTCTTCAGCGAGACTACGTTCTTCGTCTGGCTAAAGGGTCTTCGTAGGCAAAGATGGAACTGCCATACGGTGTCGAGTTGGTCCTTGGCGGGGGGGAGCAAGGGGACTAATGGGCTGTCCGGGGTCGCTATTTGAGATGGGTGGGCTCAAATCTCCATCCCCTCTGGGTTGGTGAGGGTGAAAAAATGTCCGTCGAAGAGACGCAACCGAGAGACATTAGTCCACCCCTTCGAACGGGCTGACCTCAAGAAACGTCCGAATTCCCTACACGCCTGCCTGTACGCGTGAACTCTTTGTACTCGACAAAGTTGTGTGGATATATTCTTACATTTTAAATATAAGAAATTCTACTTTGTTAACAACCGCTAAACTTTCAAGCTCAGCTAATAGCAAGTCCAGAGTTTCAAAATTCCAAATTATGACAAACCGATTATATAAAGCAAATCATGAGCTGCTTTACCCTAAGATGTTTCATCAGCAGAACATTTTTTTCTAAAAGATGTCATTTATTCTGGTAAGTTCTTATAGCCATGTAGGCACCATATTATTCACAACTCTTCTCGTTAAGAACAAAGGTTTCATTTTACTCAGTTTTCTATTAACGGGTGATACTAGTCCGGTAGAATTTCTTTCATTAAGTTGGCACCTCTAATTTTAATAGAAGTTCGGCAAAAGTACACTTTAGCAATTTTGTTTAAAAGAAAAGGTAAAAAGAACATTAAAAAAGAATTAATTAAAAGAACTGAAAGTAACATGGCAGAAGAGTGTAAACAGACATAGTGTGTTAGCTAAGACTGAACCTGTAAATCAGGACATAGTTTGTTGAAAACAGCTTCAACTTAACTGAAGATACTAGTTTGGTCGAAGATGGTCACTCTAATGTACAGAGTTTCAGGAGTCCTAATTTCGATAAACGGTATTATATAAGGAAACCATGAGCTGATTTACCCTAAGGTGTTCCATCAGCAGAACATTTCTCTCTACAAGATGTCTTCTGTCCTGGTAAGTTCTTGTACCCATGTAGGCACCATTTTATTCACGACTCTTCTCGTTTAGAACAAAGGTTTCATTTTACTCAGTAATGATCACACCAGCGTCAATAATTATGTTCAGTCTTTAATCTACCATCGACTGCAATTTGTAACTACAATGTTTGTCAGACTTATAGAGAGTAAAGATTCCCTTTACTTACGTTGATTATTTCCCCATGTTTTACGTTAATGATATCCAATAACGGGAGATAAATACCAGTCGTGTGGAGTCGGTTCATTATTTCGTCATGCTCTATGTAAAGGAGCTTAGGCCTTTCATCTATTTACGGGAGATACGTACCACTCGGGTGGAGTCGGTTCATTCTGTCGTCATGCTCAACGTAAAGGAGCTTAGGCCGTTTTCTATTAACGGGAGAAACTAGTCTCGTAGAATTTATTTTATTAAGATGGTTACTCTAATGTTAAAAGACGTTCGGTAAAAGTACACTATAGCAATTAAAAAAAAGTAAAATGAACATTACAAAGAAATCAGTCAAAGAATTAAAAAGTAACATGGCAGAAGAGTGTAAGCAGACATATTGTGTTAGCTAAGATTTAACTTGTAAATCAAGACATCCTTTATTATAAGCATATTCACAGGTACAGACACTTACTCATGAACATATGGTGTAGTTATATTTTGGGATGTTAGATATGAAAAAATTTGTTTACCATGCTCGCAGCCGCTTACTTTCAAAGTCAGCGGTGACAAGTCCTAAGTTTTTCCATCAGCTCTACAGTTTTTAAGGTTTCAAATGCTGTGCTGTAGGATGTCTATTCTGATAAAATCTCTTAGTAGTATGGTCCCTTTTAATAGCGAAATCCATTGTGTCCAACATTGTGGTGAACAAGGGACGCTACTCTTGCTACTTTTGCACAGCGTGTCTGAAACATTGTTCGTCCGTGTGACCAGCGGTCCCCCACAAACCGGATTGCGAGACAGTTGGCGGGCCTGCCCGGCATACCGCTGTTCGCGAGCAACAAGTTTGCCGGGCTGGTCTATTTTCTCGTGTGCCCGGCCCTAAACTTTAGAAGGGGCTGTAAAGCGGCGAACAGCTCGCGGACTAGAGCCGAACAAGTCTGCCGAACTGTTTGCGGACAGTCTGCAGTGCTGGTCACACGGCAAACAGGAAAAACAAGGCTGTTTGGGAACAGTTTCACGGGCTTTTGTTTCTCGTGTGCCCGGGCCTGTACATCACGGCAAGGCAGTCAGCCCTGTAAACAGATGCCACATACAGAGAAAGAACAGTGTGCGCGAGAAGAGAGCTAAACCCAGGACAGCCAACCTTCACTGTACTGGTTAAAAAGTCAAAGAAAACAGACTGAAAAAATAACAAAATAAAGAATAAAATACACGTGTAAGGAAATATTGACCTAGAGCGTGTAGACATTACTTTAGTCATCTACTCACCAATGTTAAGTAAACAGTTATGTAAAACGAAGAGCCTTTTATTGATCACATGATTAGAAAGATCTGTCAAGATGTAAGAACGAGTGCACTGTCAACTTCAATAGATACATCTTGGTAATGATCATACTTGCTACTACTTACTTCACTGTGATACTAGATGAAAAAGAACAGGCTGAAGAGCTTGCATATACACCATCCATGAAACGATCTCACTGGCACATGCACAGCCTTAGAGAATAGTGTAGACCCCGATATGAACATCGTGCTTTCCGTCACTCGATGATTCATAAGGTGAGTCCAGCCTTGACAGTGGACATTCAGACCCACCCTGACTTGACAGGTAGTTGCAAGAGCGCTACGCATCGCTGAAGGTGTTTTGGATTGTTGGAAACTGCTCTAAACAAGAAAGTCGTTGAGGCAACCTGTTGGAAAAAAGCGCAGGCCTCTGGATTTACAGCTAACAGAGCTTTTCGTAGCCACCTGCAATACACTGACTTATTCTTCTTGCTCTCTCTATGTACAGACAAATTGGTGTGATCATATTTAAGTGTACCAAAGGTAACTTTTTCCACGCTGACAAACGATAAACTTACAATCAGCAGGTCAATGTTGTGCATTTTTAAAATACTACATTTATTAATCCCAACCCGATTAGAAAACACCATATGAACTACGTTTTCTTAAGTTGTTTCATCAGCTGTACATTTGTAAGTCTTTGGCTCTCGTGCTGTAAGATGACTATTCTTGTAAATTCTCAACCATGTGGGTAGAATTTAATTTATAATTTTTCTAGTTTAGGTTCAGTTTACCTCTGAAAGTCACCAGGTGAAATCACAGAGCTGCACATTTCTGAATACAATCTGCATTGAATGCGTGATGCTTCGTCTCACGTGCATGGTGAACACATAGTGAAAAGAAACCCTAGCCCCACGTTCAAAGAGGAAATACCTGCTTTACCAAACTACAGGGCGTAGTTCTAGCTCGTGAAATCAGTAGTATAAGCTTCATCTCAATTTGACAATGATGTGATGTTTCATTAATGTTAAAACAGCCTGATGTTTTATGCGAGACATAAATACGAGAAAAACAGTATTGATGACTAGTTAATTATTCCAGTGTAATCGTACATGTGACAAGGTGTGCCATGTACTACACGAATGGCATTGTATTGTTTCATTTGCAGAGTCACCAGATTAAAGTCAACATAACTGTTAACTCGGAACCAGAGGCTGGTCTCGGGAGAAGATTTGGTGAAACAACGCCTGGAGAAGCATCGTCTCAGTCGGCTATTGCGCCACGGCTATCAGGATCTCAACGCTCACCTGGCCCTGTTATCACATCATTATACCCTGATGAAGTGGCTATCCCATGCCGTTCCGTCTTCATGAGCAGCGTCGAGACCAGGTGCCGGACATTCGAGAACCATCCTGACTTTCAGACTGGCCTTATAACAAGCGAGGAGGTTAAAAGGTGCTCCCATTTTTTTCAATCCCTTTAACTAAGGAGATATGGTTGCGTTTATAAAGTAGTTAAGGCTTAGGTAAATGTTGAGGTCTGAGAAGCAGGTATATAAAGTATCCCTGATAATTAATGCCCGTCAAGGGTACTCAGTAGAAAAGCTTTAAGTCTCAGGCGACTCATTGTTGAACACGTTTGCTAGTTTGTTTGGAGATGGAGAGTGTATTTGCCTGCCTGACAGCGATTTAATACTAAGCAAAAAAGAGTTTTACTGGATGAATATATAATGTCAAACATGTAAGAGAGGCTAAGAATTATGCCAGTGTTATTACAGCAGTTTAAGAAAGAAATGTGACAAGAAAAATTATCTGTTTTTAGGCTTGCATCCGATGGGTACTTCTACGCCCGGGGAAGAACTGAATGCTTCTGTTGTGGTTTAAGGCAAGATCTGGACCATGACCCCAACTGCCCAAGAAAATTTACGATTATTAATCAGGCCAGACCAGAAGAACCCATGGAAATGTGAAAGTCTCACAAGATGAGATTGTCCAGCATGTCAACCAGGGTGATACTAGAATGTCTTCTTCATCGTTGTGGGAAGATTTTCTGAAGAAAATTTTCCGAAACATTGCCACTGATACCTTTTCAGATGACCAGTCATGGGATTATTTGTGTTAAAAGTTCCTGGAAGTCGTTAAAAACTGAAAAACTGACGTTGAGATGTTTGTGTTAGCAAACACATAGCATCCTTTGTGCAGATGCCATACACTGAAAAATATTATGTGGAAACATTCCTGAGTTAATATTATTACAAGGACATTTAAATATCTTTCTTTTCTGCCACTCTGTGCATATAATTTACCGGCTCACTGTATGTCATTATACGTCAACTGTAATGAAACTCTTACAGTTTATGTAACAAGATTTACCCCAGTTGTACATCCCTGAAAAAGTGTATAAGAAATCATTTGCAGTTTCGTTTATCCATTTTATTTGCAAGTAATTCTATATAAATAGTCCTAAATATTGCTTGGTTTCGTATCATTTTAGAGGAAAATATAAACTCAACATTTTAAAGATTTAAGTATTCGGAGAAATAAATGTTCTCCACAGTCTAATAAATGAACATGGACATTAATTTGATATAGTGTTTGCAAGAAAGGTATCACATTTTGTAAATATCTGTCGGTTACAAAATTATGTAGATTTTTTCAAAGTCAATGAATTAAATTCATCTTGAAAATGATAATATTCTTCTGTTTTCTTTCAAAACACTTATTTCACAATATATTACATTGCATAACATCACGAAACGTGTTTAGTATATTACAATAACAGAGGTAACAGAGGTTACTAAAGACTGCAAATTTGTATGCATTTGTAGGTAGATATAAAGAAGATCTCAAATCACATTAAACACACTGATCTCAAAGACACACACACACACACACACACACACACACACACACACACACACACAAGGACACACATACACATGCACATGCATACACATCTTCCCATATACACACATACATATATACATTTATGTGTATAAATACACAAACATACATATACACACAAACGCATACTGACACACACACACACACACACACACACACACACACACACACACACACACACACACGTAAGGATAAACACCTCAGCAAACTTTCAGTGGAGAGATGCACCTTCACCAGGAGCATTTGCAATTCTCTGTTAATGTCGGAAGATATTCCCGCTGGTCCTTCTAGTAACACGAACAATATGTTGTTTGTTTGTTTATTTATTTATTTATTTATTGCCATGGCTTCTTGAAGCTCACCTCGCATCAGTTTAGAAAAAAGTCACTTCGACATTGAGAAGCTTTATGTGAATACTTGTACAAATATTTAACTCGGGTTAAAGGGCTTATGGTTTAAGTTCTACAACACTTCCTAAAAATTGCATCTTGAAAAGATGTATTTTAAAATCAAGAAAATGTATTTTACTTAACTTTATATCTTAAAACAGAATTATTTTATCATCATCATCATCGTCGTCGTCGTCATCGTCATAGTCATCAACAACGCAATTAGCAAAAACAAAGAACAAAAAGAACCCTACAGGATGAGAGAAGAAGGAACGAAACGAAATGAAAATGGGTGAGTATTGCTGAGATCAGTGTGATATCAATAGATTATCCACAGTCTGTTATGACAGCATTGTAGTAAACGTGAAGCAGGACCTAGTTTTTAATGTTTCGCTGCTTTTAAGAAATCTTTTCAGTAAGTTACTTCATATTGCAAAGGTCTGTCTGGAACGTTGTATTTTGAAGATTTCTTTGTAGGAACAAAGTAAAGGAAAGAGTACATTTTAATACAATGTCATCATTTACTGGGTACACGAGTAAACGCTGAGTTTTCTGAATTACTAGTCAGGTGAAATTAACTGTTCAAATAAAAAAAATCCAGTTTCCATTGGACCCAAAGAACGTTTTGGCAGTTCGGACAAGTTTTACCAAACACCACTACTGACATCGTATTTAATGTGAATTTCACGTTAGACAGTGTAAGTTCATAAGGTGTGAACTGATGCAATTTACAATTCATTTCCAGTATAAACGTTGGCTAAAGTCCATTTTAAAAGTTTTTGTTAACGGAAGCATTTGATTATCACCAGAGAGTGTCGCTGTGTCATAACCTTCCCACTCAAGCCTGTGACACGTTCTTTCTTTCAACGCAAGACAAATGACCTGTCGGTGAGCTTTCAGCTATTATTGCAAGAATGAAGAAATAAAATTACTTAAACGAACTAAATCCCAGGGTAATCAACACTTCCATTAGAACAATCTCTCTCTAACAAACTCATAGATCCATCCAGCCACGTAATGATATTCTTGGCACAAAGTATTCTTAACACCAACTTTCTTTTTTTTTGCACAATATTATCTCCATAAAACATTTAGACTGTTTCTGTGCAGGGATATCCAAACTCTGTCTTCCATGTAAAGAAGTAAGAGAAGATCACTCACGTCACTCAAGTAATTTCCAACGGAATAACAATTCTCTACCTATGTACATTTTTTGTTGAACACAACTGCTTATTGACAAATGGTAAGACAAAAACCATGATCAGAAAAGAACTGAAAAGATGCAAGAGCGACCCCACTGTCAACCTTCAATCGACACATCGTAGTAAGCATCACTCTGGCGACTTCACAGTGATACACAAGAAATTGGGACACCTTCAAAGAACAGCACACTTCATGATGAATATTTATTCATTTCAAATGGCGCTCCCCGAGTTTTACCCACTACTGGTGGTTATATACCCTCCATGTAATGACCTCAATCGCGCATGCGCAGCCACACAAAGGATCTGTCGTCGCGTGGTGATGTTCTGCGAAAACGGGCTTAGGCCGATTGCTGTTAGCGGGAGACGTTTGTCGGCTGGATTTTATTTCAATAACATGGCATCCTTGCTGAAAAGAAGTCTACTGCACTTAGGTAACAAGAAACATTAAAAATAGCACAAACACTAAAAGAATTTTAAAATATGAACAGAATAAAGTAAATATTGGAAAATAATTTGGAGAAAATTGTAGAAAACAGTTTTTAGTGAACCCACAATGTTTGTGCATAATTCCAGTCACCTCCCGATGCATGTTAAAAAGACACAAAAAGGCAAAGACGACTGGTACAAAGATCGGAAAGAACTATCAAGCTGTAAATGCGAGCGAGTACACTGTCAACTTGCAGTAGATAAATCCTGGTCGCCATCACACTGTCTACTTCACTGTCATACACTATGCAAAGAAACTCACTGAAGAGAACAGCAACAACAAACTTTCATACTGCATCTCGTATACATCCCAACTGACACTTATACACCATCCATAGAAGGATGTCACTGGCGCATGCACAGCTGAGCAGAATTGTGCAGACCACGAAAAAAGAAACGTGCTGCCGACTGCGAATGTCGTTCTGTGAAAATGATATTTTTCCTAACATTATTCGTCTTAAAAAAAATCAACACGCGATTTACGAGACCCCCACCTCCACTGCTGCAAACAGCATGCAACTTACAAGACCCTTACCTCTACAACTGCAAACAGCATGCAACTTACACGTGCAACTTACACGTGCAACTTACACATGCAACTTACAAGACCATATCCTCTACAAGTGCAAACAGCATGCAGCTTACAACACCCCCTCCATCACTGCACCCTAGACGACTGCCTAGTTCATATTATAGGTAGAACTGGCCCTGAATTCAAGTCCAGAGTTTTACAAGTCCAGACTTTTACCAGCCGATTTTATAAGCAGAGCTTGAGCTGCTTTATCCTAAGGTGTTCCATTAGAAGAACATTATTTTTTACAAGATGTCATCTATTCTGGTGAGTTCTTTTAGTCATATAAGTACCATTTAATTTACAACTCTTCTAGTTTAAATGAAGGTTTCCATTTACTAAATATTTATCCCTTCAGCGTCAAAGTCATTACCGTCAGTTCTACTTTTAAAAGACACCGTCGAAAGTTTTACTTTTTCTTTTGAAACACCTATTTAAGTAATTAACAACGTTCAAGTGGTAATTTATAAACGATATTGGCGCTCGTTCCGTACGATGGCATCTACAAGATATATTGTAGTAAGAGCACTTAATAGAGAATTTATTTTACAGGTCCTGTAGTTTAGACTAAGGTGCTGATTAGCTATAGACATTACAAGTTTGACTTTGGCATCGTCCGTATTGTACAAGCTGTCGTTAAATGTTTAGCCATGTGGAATAGCGTGTCTCACAGTCTTTTTGTGTCTCTATTTCTCTCTCTCTCTCGTGTCTTTATTTTTCTCTGTTTCTTACTCTCTCTCTCTCTCTCTCTCTCTCTCTGAGATGTCATCTACCCTCCTAAGTTTTTTCTAGCCATGTAGGCACCAAAGTTGATTCTTTTACCATGTTCTACGCAAACGTTTCCGATTAACGAGAGATAAGTCTGGTATAATTTCCTTCATTAAGATGGCAACCATAATGTGAATAGGCATTCGGTAAAAGTATACTAGGGCAATTTTATTTTAAAGAAAAAGTTAAAGGAACATTAAAAAGAAATCACTAAAAGACTTGAACATATCATGGCAGAAGAGTGTAAGAAGACATACTGTGTTAGCTAAGATTTAACTTGTAAATCAGGACATCCTTTATTAAAAGCAAATTTACATGTACAGACACTTACTCCTGAACACAAGTCCTCGTCGCCATGGTGCTTCTAACCATTTCATGGAATAATGTCATTCACACATGTGCAGGCATAGAAAACATTTCAGACTACGATAAAAAGCCAGTTTTGTCGTCGTGTGGTGTTTCATCAGACGACTTCAGTCCTCGCGGCGATGACTCAGAAAAGTTGAATGTGACTGAAGGCGACACGCCCTTAGAACATTGAATGTGTTTTGACTAGTGAATGTACACTTTGCTCAACAAGCCAGGTGTTAAGAAGATTGTCACAAATGTCTTAATTACAACTTTTTCCTGGCCACCTTTAACACACGGATTTATCTATACCAGAGTTGCTCTTTGTACCCGACACTAAGGTGTGGTCATATTATGGGATGTCAGATTTAGGAAATTCTACCATGTTCGCAGCCGCTTACTTTCAAAGTCAGAGGTGACAAGATCAGAATTGCTGTAATAACAACTTTACAACGAAAAACTCGCTGTCTCTCTGGTCTCTATCTCCCTCTGTCTCCCTCTGTCTCTGCTTCTCTTTCTCCTTCTCTGTCTCTCTGTGTTTTTAATTATTAAATGTCAACTTCTAAAAAAGGCAGTTTTTAAAGGGATCTGTAAGAAAATATTAAAAAAATCTGAATCACTATTTTTTCGTGGCCACCTTGAACATTTTCTGTATTTGTTTTTATACATCACCAGTACTGTTGTTTATTCTTCCATAGCTCATATGTTGTTTGTTTGTTCTCCTGTCCCACGTATCTTGCCCCTCTCTCGTTTTTGTTTTTAAGTGCGAAGAGCGTGTTCCGTAGCAGTGTGAGTATGTTTTATACACATTTTGCTTTTAGTATTATTATTTGTTATTATTAACGATAGGTAGTTTGGTAGAATTTCTGTCATTACGATGGTCACTCTTATGTTAAAAGACCATGCTCCTCGGGAGTGTGAGTATGCATTATAAAAATTTTGCGTTCATTGTTATTATGTATTATTATGAACGGGAGATACAAGTCTCGTAGATCTTGTGTGATAAAGGTGTTTCAAACGTCCAAATTACAACAAACCGATTATATAAGCAAATCACGAGCTGCTTTATCCTAAGATGTTTCGTCAGCAGAACATTATTTTTTTTACAAGATGTCATCTAGTTTGGTAAGTTTTCATCACGTAAAGCTTTTTAAAACACACACACACACACACACACACACACACACACACACACACACACACACACACACACACACACACACAGAAAACTAATGGACATTAATTGATGAACAGTTTTTCACAGTCTGTCAAGGAACTCTATATGATATAGATATATTGATAGGAACAAGGTTAAGGAACAGTACATTTTAGTCTAAAGACAGTTGATTATTTTATGATGTTTTACGTAAACGTTTTCTCTTAATCAGAGATACATACAAGCCGGGTGGAGTCGATTCGTTAGTTCGTCATGATCTACGTAAACGAGCTTAGGTAGTTTTCTATTAAAGGGAGATACTTGTCTAGTAGACATTTTCTTCGTTAAGATGACCACTCTAATGTTAATAGGTAAAAGTACTCTATATCAGTTTTTTTTAAAGAAAAATTAAAAGCAACATTTAAAAAGAAATCATTAAAGAAGTAAAAAATTCCATGGCAGAAGAATGTAAGAAGACATACTGTGTTAGCTAAGATTTAACTTGTAAATCAAGACATCCTTTATTAAAAGCCAATTCACATGTACATACTTTTAATAGATATATCGTGGTAAGGATCACTCAGACGATGTCAGTGATACACACTTATAGCGACAGCACTGGAAACTTTACAGATACACGATAAAAGGGACCCGCCGCCGAAGAGAAAACTAGTTTGTGATATATCTCTCGTACATTACAACCGGCGCTCCTCTCGATTCACGCGCAGGAAATGTTATATACCAGCCATGCAATGACGTCATTCGCACATGCGCAGCTACTACAGAACATTCGAGACCAAGAAGAAAAAAAAGACAGTTGATTATTGCTGTTATTGATATTCTGCGTAAACAGGCTCAAGCCGTTTTCTTGTAGCGGGAGAAACTAGTGGGGTAGATTTTATTTCATAAAGATGGTAAGAAAATGGCTCAGACGTTTGGGTCGACAACTAACAGAGCTTTACGTAGCCTCCTGCAACACACAGATTTATCTGTACCCGGACTGCTGTCTCTTTGTACCCGACAAAGTTGTGTGGATATATTCTTACATTTTAAATATAAGAAATTCTACTTTGTTAACAACCGCTAAACTTTCAAGCTCAGCTAATAGCAAGTCCAGAGTTTCAAAATTCCAAATTATGACAAACCGATTATATAAAGCAAATCATGAGCTGCTTTACCCTAAGATGTTTCATCAGCAGAACATTTTTTTCTAAAAGATGTCATTTATTTTGGTAAGTTCTTATAGCCATGTAGGCACCATATTATTCACAACTCTTCTCGTTAAGAACAAAGGTTTCATTTTACTCAGTTTTCTATTAACGGGTGATACTAGTCCGGTAGAATTTCTTTCATTAAGTTGGCACCTCTAATTTTAATAGAAGTTCGGCAAAAGTACACTTTAGCAATTTTGTTTAAAAGAAAAGGTAAAAAGAACATTAAAAAAGAATTAATTAAAAGAACTGAAAGTAACATGGCAGAAGAGTGTAAACAGACATAGTGTGTTAGCTAAGACTGAACCTGTAAATCAGGACATAGTTTGTTGAAAACAGCTTCAACTTAACTGAAGATACTAGTTTGGTCGAAGATGGTCACTCTAATGTACAGAGTTTCAGGAGTCCTAATTTCGATAAACGGTATTATATAAGGAAACCATGAGCTGATTTACCCTAAGGTGTTCCATCAGCAGAACATTTCTCTCTACAAGATGTCTTCTGTCCTGGTAAGTTCTTGTACCCATGTAGGCACCATTTTATTCACGACTCTTCTCGTTTAGAACAAAGGTTTCATTTTACTCAGTAATGATCACACCAGCGTCAATAATTATGTTCAGTCTTTAATCTACCATCGACTGCAATTTGTAACTACAATGTTTGTCAGACTTATAGAGAGTAAAGATTCCCTTTACTTACGTTGATTATTTCCCCATGTTTTACGTTAATGATATCCAATAACGGGAGATAAATACCAGTCGTGGGGAGTCGGTTCATTATTTCGTCATGCTCTATGTAAAGGAGCTTAGGCCTTTCATCTATTTACGGGAGATACGTACCACTCGGGTGGAGTCGGTTCATTCTGTCGTCATGCTCAACGTAAAGGAGCTTAGGCCGTTTTCTATTAACGGGAGAAACTAGTCTCGTAGAATTTATTTTATTAAGATGGTTACTCTAATGTTAAAAGACGTTCGGTAAAAGTACACTAAAAGTAAAATGAACATTACAAAGAAATCAGTCAAAGAATTAAAAAGTAACATGGCAGAAGAGTGTAAGCAGACATATTGTGTTAGCTAAGATTTAACTTGTAAATCAAGACATCCTTTATTATAAGCATATTCACAGGTACAGACACTTACTCATGAACATATGGTGTAGTTATATTTTGGGATGTTAGATATGAAAAAATTTGTTTGCCATGCTCGCAGCCGCTTACTTTCAAAGTCAGCGGTGACAAGTCCTAAGTTTTTCCATCAGCTGTACGGTTTTTAAGGTTTCAAATGCTGTGCTGTAGGATGTCTATTCTGATCAAAAATTTAGAGAACTCGGGTTGAAAAGGCTGATGGTTTAAGTTCTACAGCACTTCCTAAAAATGCAGCTTGACACAAAGTATTTTAAAAGGAAGAAAATGTAACGAGAGCGTTTAGGCATAACCTCAGTCATTCGATTAACGAAAAGTGCACTTAAGTTTAAAGAAACAGTTGCTGGCTTCATCATGATTTAAGTAAACAAGCCGAGGCCATTTCTCTTTACAGGAGATACTAGTTGGGTGGATGAGTCAGTTCGCTGTTTCATCATGCTCTACGCAAACGAGCCTAAGCCGTTCTATCATGAAGAGAGATACCAGTCGAGTGAAATTTAGTTTATGAAGATGGCAACTTTGCTGAAAACTACATTAGAGCAATTATTTTGTAAAAGGTAAAAGAAAATTTAAAATTTAAAGGGCGAGTAGATTGGTGTTTTACGGCGAACCAGCAACTAAGGCTACATCACGGCAAGGCAGTCAGCCCTGTAAACAGATGTCACATACAGAGAAAGAACAGTGTGCGCGAGAAGAGAGCTAAACCCAGGACAGCCAACCTTCACTGTACTGGTTAAAAAGACAATGAAAACAGACTGAAAAAATTAAAATAAAGAATAAAATACACGTGTAAGGAAATGCAGAAAACAGTGACCTAGAACGTGTAGAAATTACTTTAGTCATCTACTCACCCATGTTAAGAATTCACAGTGATATAAAACTAAGAGCCTTTTATTGATCACATGATTGGAAAGATCTGTCAAGATGTAAGAACGAGTGCACTGTCGACTTTCAAAAGATACATCCTGGTAACGATCATACTTGCTACTTCATTGTGATACGAGATGAAAAGGAACAGGCCGAAGAGCTTTCATATACACCATCCATGAAACGATCTCACTGGCACTTGCACAACCTTAGAGAATAGTGTAGACCCGGAAATGAACATCGTGTTTTCCGTCACTCGAGTGAGTCCAGCCTCACCAGTTCAGACCCACCCTGACTTGACAGGTAGTTGCGAGTGTGTTACGCATCGCTGAAGGTGTTTTGGATTGTTGGAAACTGCTCTAAACAAGAAAGCCGTTGAGGCAACCTGTTGGACAAAAGCGCAGGCCTCTCGGTGTACAACTAACAGAGCTTTTCGTAGTCACCTGCAATACACTGACTTACCCTTCTTGCTCTCTCTGTGTACAGACAAATTGGTGTTATTATGTTTAAGTGTACCAAAGGTAACTTTTTCCACGATAAACTTCCCCTCAGCATTTTTGTGCATTTTAAAAATCCTACATTTATTAATCCCAACCCGATTAGAAAACGCCATATGAACTAAGTTTTCTTAAGTTGTTTCATCAGCTGTACATTTGTAAGTCTTTGGCTCTCGTGCTGTAAGATGTCGTCTATTCTTGTAAGTTCTCAACCATGTGGGTAGAATTTAATTTATAATTTTTCTAGTTTAGGTTCAGTTTACCTCTGAAAGTCACCAGGTGAAATCACAGAGCTGCACATTTCTGAATACAATCTGCATTGAATGCGTGATGCTTCGTCTCACGTGCATGGTGAACATATAGTGAAAAGAAACCCTAGCCCCACGTTCAAAGCGGAAATACCTGCTTTACCAAACTACAGGGCGTAGTTCTAGCTCGTTATATCAGTAGTATAAGCTTCATCTCAATCTGACAATGATGTCATGTTTCATTAATGTTAAAACAGCCTGATGTTTTATGCGAGACATAAGTACGAGAAAAACAGTATTGATGACTAGTTAATTATTTCACTGTAATCGTAAATGTGACAAGGTGTGCCATGTACAACACGAATGGCATTGTATTGTTTCATTTGCAGAATCACCAGATTAAAGTCAACATAACTGTTAACTCGGAACCAGAGGCTGGTCTCGGGAGAAGATTTGGTGAAACAACGCCTGGAGAAGCATCGTCTCAGTCGGCTATTGCGCCACGGCTATCAGGATCTCAACGCTCACCTGGCCCTGTTATCACACCATTATACCCTGATGAAGTGGCTATCCCATGCCGTTCCGTCTTCATGAGCAGCGTCGAGACCAGGTGCCGGACATTCGAGAACCATCCTGACTTTCAGACTGGCCTTATAACAAGCGAGGAGGTTAAAAGGTGCTCCCATTCTTTCAATCTCTTTAACTAAGTAGAGATGGTTGCGTTTTTAAAGTATTTCAGGCTTCGGTAAATGTCGAAGCAGGTATATAAAGTATCCCTGATGATTAATGACCATCAAGGGTACTCAGTATAAAAGCTTTAAGCCTCAGGCGACTCATTGTTGAAAACGTTTGCTAGTTTGTTTGGAGATGGAAAGTGTATTTGCTTGCCTGAGAGCGATTTAATACTAAGCAAAAAGAGTTTTACTGGATGAATATATATAATGAGAGGCTAAGAATTATGCCAGTGTTATTACAGAGGTTTAAGAAAGAAATGTGACAAAGAAAAATTATCTGTTTTTAGGCTTGCATCCGATGGGTACTTCTACGCCCGGGGGAGAACTGAATGCTTCTGTTGTGGTTTAAGGCAAGATCTGGACCATGACCCCAACTGCCCAAGAAAATTTACGATTCTTAATCTGGTCAGACCAGAAGAACCCATGGAAATGTGAAAGTCTCACAAGATGAGATTGTCCAGCATGTCAACCAGGGTAATACTAGAATGTCTCCTTCATCGTTGTGAGAAGATTTTCTGAAGAAAATGTTCCGAAACATTGCCACTGATACCTTTTTAGATGACCAGTCATAGGATTTTTGTGTTAAAAGTTCCTGGAAGTCGTTAAAAACTGAAAAACTGACGTTGAGATGTTTGTGTTAGCAAACACACAGCATCATTTGTGCAGATGCCATACACTGAAAAATATTTCGTTGAATACTCCTGAGTTAATATTATTACAATGGCGTTTAAATATCTTTCTTTTCTGCCACTCTGTGCATATAATTTACCGGCTCACTGTATGTCATTATACGTCAACTGTAAAGAAACTCTTACAGTTTATGTAACAAGATATAAAGATTTACGCCAGTTGTACATCCCTGAAAAAGTGTATAAGAATCATTTGCAGTTTCGTTTATCCATTTTATTTGCAAGTAATTCTACAAAAATAGTCTTAAATATTGCTTTGTTTCGTTTAAGATAATCATTTTAGAGGAAAATATAAACTCAACATTTTAAAGATTTAAGTATTCGGAGAAATAAATGTGCCCCACAGTCTAATAAATGAACACGGAAATTATTTTGATATAGTGTTTGCAAGAAAGGTATCATGTTATGTAAATATCTGTATTTGTAAATATCTGTCGGTTACAAAATTATGTGGATTTTTTCAAAGTCAATGACTTAAATTCATCTTGAAAATGATAATTTTCTTCTGTTTTCTTTTAACACTTATTTCACAATATATTACATTGCATAACATCAGGAAAAGTGTTTAGTATATTACAATAACAGAGGTAGTTACTAAAGACTGCAAAATTATAGGCATTTGTAGGTAGATATAAAAAAGATCTCAAATCACATTAAACACACTGATCTCAAAGACACACACACACACACACACACACACAAAGCACTCACACACACACACAAAGCACTCACTCACACACAGACACACAAAGCACTCACACAAAAGGACACACATACACATGTACATGCATACTTCCCATATACACACATACATATATACATTTATATGTATTCAGACATAAATACACACACATATATATACGCATATATATATATATCCATACATGTGCACATATAATCTTTCCATATACACAAATACACACATACATGTAAACACGTACATACACTTAAATACACATATATTCCTACACATCTATATATGCAAATGTATATATCCATACTCACATAAATAAATGTACATACTTGTATCAACACATACATTCACATACACATCTACACTCATACGCACATACATGCAGATACTCACATACGCACAATCACATACATTCACATACACACCTACACTCATACACACAAACATACACGTATACATACACACCTACACTCATACACACAAACATACACGTATACATACACACACTGTCGACCTTCAATCAATACAAACTGCTAAGGATCATTCTGGCGACTTCTCAGTGATACCCGATGAATGTGAACACCTGGCGAAACACACTTTCATGAGGTGTCTCTTATACATGTTATCTACCGATTGATGCACACAAAGTGCTCATAATCCATCATACAGAGGAACTATCAGCAAAATCCTCAGTTATAGGATTACTACAGTCTCGACGATCACTCCCTTCTGTTTTTCTCGAGCTTAACGAGACTCAGATTCAGCCAGGTCTGTTGTATGGTAAAGAAGTTTAGAGGCTGTGAGCTGATACAGATATAAACTGGTCTCTCTGTGAAAACACCTAATGCGATGGTGTATGGCAAAGATAGGCTCCTGCCTTTATTATATTAGCTGTTATGTCCTGTGTCTAAAACATTGGCTCCCAGTTATTTACTTATCAGAAGATGAAATTCCCAGAAAGGTCTATAAAAGTTTGGGAACTAGTCATCTAAATAAAAAGAACAGGAATAATGTTATGATTACTATGTACAAATATGATGTTGGGAGTGAGGGAGAATCAAAGAGCTGAGGACGCTTAAAGCATGTTCTTGAGAGGAGAAACAGTTACACTAATGGCTCCACAATGCTGGTGTTTTATGCAAGTATGTGGATATGAGTTTTCAGGGTATGTGCATGACTTCACTTTTGAGTTTCTACTTTTATTTCTATATTAATAATGGGTCAGCATCACAATGTCGTAGAGGGTTTTAATCGTTTGTGTGCATGATTTATTCTATGACAATGATGATTGATGATTGCATAAATTTAGTGAGTGTGAAAAAAGTTATTTCTTCTCATCAATGATGATGATGATGATGATTGGAAACACTGAAACATATAGATACACATTTACACATACTCATATACACACAAACGAATACACACTTTTGTGATGATACAATTATCAGGAAACTTTCAGTGGAGAGATGCACCTTCACCAGGAGCAATGGTAATTCTCTCTAGAACCTGTTAAGGCCGAAAGACACTCCCATTGGAGGCCTGACGAGAGGGGGTCAGGATGGGATGATGCAACCTATCCCGCGGCTGTGAAGGGGGATCCGGACTTGTTCAGTGGATTTTTTTCTTCTTTTTCTTTTCTTTTTCTTTTAAAGAAAGGTGACTTAACACTCCTCACTCTGGGGATTTTTTCTATAGAGTGCGGTACTACTAGTTTGACCCTTTAACATTTTTCCTCATTTACTGACCATCGAACACGAACAATTTGTTGTTTATTCTTTTTGTTCCCATGGCTTCTTTAAACTCACCTCGCATCAGTTTAGCGAGAAATTATTGTCAACACTGGGAAGCTTTATTTGAGTGCGTGTACGAAACACACACATATACATACACAGATACCCACATACCAACGTACACATACACTCAGACACAAACATACATATACACACAAACATACATACTTATACACACACACACACACACACACACACACACACACACACACACACACACACGTAAGGATAACACCTCAGCAAACGTTCAGTGGAGAGATGCACCTTCACCAGGAGCATTTACAATTCTCTGTTAATGTCGGAAGATATTCCCGCTGGTCCTTCTAGTAACCCGAACAATATGTTGTTTGTCTGTTTGTTTGTTTATTTATTCATTGCCATGGCTTCTTGAAGCTCTCCTCGCATCAGTTTAGAAAGAAATCACTTTCGACACTGAGAAGCTTTATGCGAGTACTTGTACAAATATTTTAACTCGGGTTAAAGGGCTTATGGTTTAAGTTCTGCAACACTTCCTAAACATTGCATCTTGAAACGATGTATTTTAAAATCAAGAAAATGTATTTTACTTAACTTATATCTTAAAACAGAATTATTTTATCATCATCATCATCATCGTCGTCGTCGTCATCGTTGTCGTCGTCTTCATCATCATCAACAACGCAATTAGCAAAAACAAAGAACAAAACGAATCCTACAGGATGAGAGAAGAAGGAACGAAACGAAATGAAAATGGGTGAGCATTACTGTGATCAGTGTGATATCCATAGATTATCCACAGTCTATTATTACAGCATTTTTTAATGTTTCGCTGCTTTTAAGAAATCTTTTCAGTAAGTTACTTCATATTGCACAAGTCTGTCTAAAACCCTGTATATTGAAGATTTCTTTGCAGGAACAAATTAAAGGAAAGAGTAAATTTTAATACAGAAAGTAAAGGAAAGAGTACATTTTAGTACTATGTCATCATTTACTGGGTACACGAGTAAAAGCTGAGTTTTCTGAGGTACTAGTCAGGTGAAATTAGTTGTTCAATTAAAACAAAATCCAGTTTCCATTGAACCCAAAAAACGTTTTGCCAGTTCGGACAAGTTTTACCAAACACCACTACTGACGTATCGTATTTAATGTGAATTTCACGTTAAACAAAGTTCACAAGGTATGAACTGATGCAATTTACAGTTCATTTTCAGTGTAAACGTTGGATAAAGTCCATTTTAAAGTTTTTTGTTAACGGAAGCATTTGAGACTCGCCAGAGAGTGTCGCTGTGTCATAACTTCCCCACTCAAGCCTGTGACACGTTCTTTCTTTCAACACAAGACAAATGATCTGTCGGTGAGCTTTCAGCTATTATTGCAAGAATGAAGAAATAAAATCACTTAAACGAACTAAATCAACACTTCCATTAGAACAATCTCTCTCTCTCTCTAACAAACTCATAGATCCATCCAATCGCGTAATGACATTCTTGGCACAAAGAATTCTTAACACCAACTTTTTTTTGCACAATGTTATCTCCATAAAACATTTCTGTGCAGGGATATCCAAACACTGTCTTCCACGTAAAGAAGTAAGAGAAGATCACTCACGTCACTCAAGTAATTTCCAACAGAATAACAATTTTCTACCAATGTACAGTTTTAGTTGAACACAACTGCTTATTGACAAATGGTAAGACAAAAACCATGATCAAAAAAGAACTGAAAAGATGCAAGAGCGACCCCACTGTCAACCTTCAATCGACACATCGTAGTAAGCATCACTCTGGCGACTTCACAGTGATACACAAGAAATGGGGGACACCTTCAAAGAACAGCAACTTCATGATGAATATTGATTCATTTCAAATGGCGCTCCCCGCGTTTTACCCACTACGGGTGGTTATATACCCTCCATGTAATGACCTCAATCGCGCATGCGCAGCCACACAAAGGATCTGTCGTCGCGCGGTGATGTTCTGTGAAAACGGACTTAGGCCGTTTGCTGTTAGCGGGAGACGCTTGTCGGCTGGATTTTATTTCAATAAGATGCCATCCTCGCTGAAAAGAAGTCTACTGCACTTAGGTAACAAGAAACATTAAAAATAGCAAAAACACTAACAGAATTTTAAAATATGAGCAGAATAAAGTAAATATTGGAAAATAATTTGGAGAAAATTGTAGAAAACAGTTTTTAGTGAACCCACAATGTTTGTGCATAATTCCAGTCACCTCCCGATGCATGTTAAAAAGACACAAAAAGGCAAAGACGACTGGTACAAAGATCGGAAAGAACTATCAAGCTGTAAATGCAAGCGACTACACTGTCAACTTGCAGTAGATAAATCCTGGTCACCATCACACTGTCTACTTCACTGTCATACACGATGTAAAGAAACTCACTGAAGAGAACAGCAACAACAAACTTTCATACTGCATCTCGTATACATCCCAACTGACGCTTCTACACCATCCATAGAAGGATGTCACTGAAGCATGAACAGCTGAGCAGAATTGTGCAGATCACGAAAAAATAAATGTGCTGCCGACTGCGAATGTCGTTCTGTGAAAATGATATTTTTCCTAACATTATTCATCTAAAAAAAATCAACACGCGATTTACGAGACCCCCACCTCCACTGCTGCAAACAGCATGCAACTTACAAGACCCTTACCTCTACAACTGCAAACAGCATGCAACTTACACATGCAGCTTACACGTGCAACTTACACGTGCAACTTACAAGACCATATCCTCTACAAGATAGAACTGGCCCTGAATTCAAGTCCAGAGTTTTACAAGTCCAGACTTGCATGCAACTTGCACATGCACCTTACGCATGCAACTTACAAGACCATATCCTCTACAAGTGCAAACACCATGCAACTGACAACACCCCCTCCATCACTGCACCCTAGACGACTGCCTAGTTCGTCTTATAGGTTAATGCACCCCCATTAATGTTGTATTATTCCAAAAAGAAAGATATTTAAATACAAACTGGGTTTTTTTCTTCCTCGTTCAGACGAGAGAGAACGAGAGATCGAAAAACAAAAATGAATTAAACTGTACTGATTTCACCCTACTCTGATAAACTGTCAGTAGTGCTTGGGACATAAATTGTGACACTTTACGGTTGTATTGTGAAATAAACATGTATAAATACAAACTTGGTTTTTTACTTTGTCGTTCAGTCGTGAGAGAGCGAGAGATAGAAAAACAATAACGAAAGAAAATGTACTGATTGGAGTACACGGAAAATGATCATTAAGGCAGATTTCGTTTACACTCAGTTCATGCTAACTTGAATGATCATTAAGAATTCCAAATGCCTTCGATACCAGCAGACTTCAATCGATGTAGATGAAGATGCGTAACAAAGGAGTAAAAAGTACATGAAGAATTAAAAACCTAAACTTAAGCTTTTGCTCTTTAAATATAGGAACACATTAGTGCTTACACGTGTATTTTTATTACTTCAATGCTTCTTTGATAATGGTCGGCATACAACAAGCGTAAGGTATAAGGCTTAGAACTTCACAAACCTTCCTAAAATAGGATCCTTTAAAAAAAATCACACTTGAAATCACACATGAAAGTTAAGCTTAAAAAATTACACTTAAAAATCCTCATTGAAACTCACACTTAAAAATCCTCATTGAAACTCACACTTAAAATCCAGCTTGAAAATCACACTAGAAAATGTTTAAAATACGCACAATATGAATCACGTTTTACTAAGGTGCTAGTGTTTATAAGCAGACCAGTACAGCCGTTACAGCGCACACCCTTAAAAACCGAATGTGACTGGTCGAGTCATGAAACGCCCGCTCAAAGGTGAACGCGTATTTGAATTTGAATGTGCGCTGCACAACAAGGAAGCCGTTGAGGTGACCTATAGGAGAGTGGCACAGATGTCTGCGTCTCCCCAAATAACAGAGCTTTGCGTAGATACCTGCAACATATTAATTTATATATATATATATGTATATACCTGGTTTGCTTTTTGTGTTCAATAAATTGGTGTGGTCATATTTTGGCTTTCATCAGGTATACATTTATAAAGCCTTTTGCTAATTAGTCCCAGTCGTGATATAGCAAACTGCCGGGTAGGTGGGTGAGTGGGGGGAGTGATCTAGTCACAGGCCTGATGTATTAATCTGCTAGGAGTTTTCTCGTAACGGGCCTGATATAGCAAACTGATGGGAGGGTAGGTGGATGGGGACAGTTTTCAAGTAACATGTCTTAGGTATTAATCTATAATAAATTATATAGAATATTTGAAAGTTTGGGTGGAAGGAAATTTCTAGTCACAATCCTGATATATTAATCTGCTGGTTAAGGTGGGTGGTGGGAGGTTTTTAATAAGAGACCCACATACTTACACATATACACGTACATTTGTGAAGATAAACATATCAGCAAACTTTCAATGGAGAGATTTACCTTCAATCGAAGCATTTGTAAATCTTGCTAGAACCTGTTAATGTCGGAAGGTACTTCCGCTGATCTTTTTAGCAACACACTAACACATGAACATGAACATATACATACATGCACATACTTACATGCACATACACATAAACACATACTTAAACATATACACACATACATGCAGAAGCATGCACACATATAAACAGACACCCATTTGTTGGGACAACCGTTTCGGCAAACTTTCAGTGGAGAGATGCACCTTCACCAGGAGCATTTGTAATTCTCCCTAGAACTTGCTGGAAGGTATTCACGCATGTTGTTTGAAATGTGTTCATTTTTTAAAGTTCTTGCTTTTACGAATGTAATGTTTTGGTTAGAAAAAAATGAACAAGAATTTAGAAAACTGTTTCCATGTGACCTAAGTACGTATTGCCAAAACTGTTCTTGTTGAACAGCGACAATTTAAATCCAACGGAACGAGACTCTCCCACATCTCGCCAGTCGGATCCGGTTTTTCCGGGCACGAGCTGTGGGTCGCATTTTGTTTCTGATGAAAATGAATCACGCCAATTCCTCCTCCTCCTCCTCCTCCTCCTCATCATCATCATCATCATCATCATCATCATCATCATCATCATCATCGTCATCGTCATCGTCATCATCATCATCATTTACAGAAAATTGTAGAAAACAGTTTCCAATGGACTCCTAATGTCTGGGCATAATTCCATTCACCTTCCGATGCATGTTAAAAAGACAGTTTGTGTCAAAAGGAAAAGACGACTGTTGCAAAGATCGAAAGCAATGATCAAGCCGTAAGAGCGACTACACTGTCGACTTGCTGTAGATACATCCTGGTCACGATTTCACTGGCAACTTCACTGTCATACTCGATGTAATGGAACTCACTGAAGAGAACAGCACAACAGACTTTCCTATTGTATCTCCTATGCATCGCAACTGACGGTTTGGTTGATTATTGCATATACACCATCCATACAATGATGTCACTGGCGCATGCACAGCCACACAGAATAGTACAGACCACGAAAAAACACGTGTTGCCGACTGCAAATGTCATTCTGTTAACTGATATTTTTTTAACATTATTCATTAAAAAAAAAATCAACACGCGATTAACGAGACCCCCACCTCCACTGCTGCAAACAGCATGCAACTTACAAGACCCTTACCTCGACAACTGAAAACAGCATGCAACTTACACATGCAACTTACACATGCAACTTACAAGACCATATCCTCTACAAGTGCAAACAGCATGCAGCTTACACGTGCAACTTGCACATGCACCTTACGCAGGCAACTTGCACATGTACCTCACGCATGCAACTTGCACATGCACATTACGCATGCAACTTGCACATGCAACTTACGCATGCAACTTGCACATGCACCTTACGCATGCAACTTACAAGACCATATCCTCTACAAGTGCAAACACCATGCAACTGACAACACCCCCTCCATCACTGCACCCTAGACGACTGCCTAGTTCGTCTTATAGGTAGAACTGGCCCTGAATTCAAGTCTAGAGTTGTACAAGTCCAGACTTTTACCAGCCGATTATATAAGCAGAGCTTGAGCTGCTTTATCCTAAGGTGTTTCATTAGTAGAACATTTTTTTTACAAGATGTCATCTATTCTGGTGAGTTGTTTTAGCATATAAGTACCATTTAATTTACAACTCTTCTAGTTTAAATGAAGGTTTCCTTTTACTAAATATTTATCCCTTCAGCGTCAAAGTCATTATCGTCAGTTTTACTTTTAAAAGACACCATCGAAAGTATTACTTTTTCTTTTGAAACACCTATTTAAGTAATTAACAATGTTCAAGTGGTAATTTATAAACTATTTTGGCGCTCGTTCCATACGATGGCACCAACAAGATATATTGCAGTAAGAGCACTTAATAGAAAATTTATTTTACAGGTCCTGTAGTTTAGACTAAGGTGCTGATTAGCTATAGACATTATAAGTTTGACTTTGGCATCGTCCGTATTGTACAAGCTGTCGTTAAGTGTTTAGCCATGTGGAATAGCGTGTTAATAAGCTCACAGGTTGCAGAAGGGAGCACAACATTCCAGTAAGAAAAGGAAGTTGCAGAGATCAAACAGATGTTTAATTGCTCAAAAGTGGTTCATGGTTACATGCTTGACACTGTTTGAACACAGTTGATGTAGAAGCAACTAATTTCACAATGTAAATTGCTTCGTCATTGTGTACCTTATTAAAACCTCTTTACCTATCCCACTACATTATTATTATTATTATTATTATTATTATTATTATTACACTAATTTGGAGAAAAGTGTAGCAAATGTTTTTCAGTGAATCTATGAAGGTTTTGGTAAAACTTACCTTCTAGCTCACTTGTTATTCTTTCTCACATAAATTTGTCTGCCTTAAGATTCCCGCATTCGTCTTCTTTAACTTGGTTTCTTATTCTCTATATTCATCATCTGTGTGCAGTGTGTAAAGATTGTTGCAACAAAGACTGCAACAGAGAGCAAGTCATTGATGACCTTAGTGAAGAAACTTCAACATCGCGTTCATGAGCTCCATGATGTAAGAGCATTTTTGTTTTTATGTTTGGAGCTTTTTTGTTTTTATGTTTGGAAACATATTTCTAATCTTGTTACCCTGGGAACGCTTAAAAAAGTTCTGGAATCTTCTTAAAGGGCTAGTACTCTACATATATATATATATCCTAGATATAGATTTTAAGTGTGTGTATTCTAATATTCCCTTTTTTAATTATGTTAGTTAATTATCTACTTATTGATTTATTTTTATTGGTAAATAAACAAGTGAGTCAGTGTTAAATGGCGTTTACATCGTTTTCGAAAATGTTTCTAATCCATGAGATGTAGTGATGTTCCACAAAAGTTGTTTTAAGATTTGCTTACGTGTACGAACTTTGTGTGCAGGAACTGAGTGGCGTCAAGGACCAGCTGGACTGTGTGACCAGTCAGAAAAATGTCCCCATGGAGGTAGATTCCCAGGAATCACCGGACAAAAGGAAATGCACCCCCATGGAGTGGAGCTAATGTAACCTTTCTCTGATAAACTTTCAGCAGTGCTTGGGATATAAATTGTGACATTTTAATGTTGTATTATTCCAAAAAGAAAGATATTTAAATACAAACTGGGTTTTTTTCTTCCTCGTTCAGACGAGAGAGAACGAGAGATCGAAAAACAAAAATGAATTAAACTGTACTGATTTCACCCTACTCTGATAAACTGTCAGTAGTGCTTGGGACATAAATTGTGACACTTTACGGTTGTATTGTGAAATAAACATGTATAAATACAAACTTGGTTTTTTACTTTGTCGTTCAGTCGTGAGAGAGCGAGAGATAGAAAAACAATAACGAAAGAAAATGTACTGATTGGAGTACACGGAAAATGATCATTAAGGCAGATTTCGTTTACACTCAGTTCATGCTAACTTGAATGATCATTAAGAATTCCAAATGCCTTCGATACCAGCAGACTTCAATCGATGTAGATGAAGATGCGTAACAAAGGAGTAAAAAGTACATGAAGAATTAAAAACCTAAACTTAAGCTTTTGCTCTTTAAATATAGGAACACATTAGTGCTTACACGTGTATTTTTATTACTTCAATGCTTCTTTGATAATGGTCGGCATACAACAAGCGTAAGGTATAAGGCTTAGAACTTCACAAACCTTCCTAAAATAGGATCCTTTAAAAAAAATCACACTTGAAATCACACATGAAAGTTAAGCTTAAAAAATTACACTTAAAAATCCTCATTGAAACTCACACTTAAAGATCCTCATTGAAACTCACACTTAAAATCCAGCTTGAAAATCACACTAGAAAATGTTTAAAATACGCACAATATGAATCACGTTTTACTAAGGTGCTAGTGTTTATAAGCAGACCAGTACAGCCGTTACAGCGCACACCCTTAAAAGCCGAATGTGACTGGTCGAGTCATGAAACGCCCGCTCAAAGGTGAACGCGTATTTGAATTTGAATGTGCGCTGCACAACAAGGAAGCCGTTGAGGTGACCTATAGGAGAGTGGCACAGATGTCTGCGTCTCCCCAAATAACAGAGCTTTGCGTAGATACCTGCAACATATTGATTTATGTATATATATATATACCTGGTTTGCTTTTTGTGTTCAATAAATTGGTGTGGTCATATTTTGGCTTTCATCAGGTATACATTTATAAAGCCTTTTGCTAATTAGTCCCAGTCGTGATATAGCAAACTGCCAGGTAGGTGGGTGAGTGGGGGGAGTGATCTAGTCACAGGCCTGATGTATTAATCTGCTAGGAGTTTTCTCGTAACAGGCCTGATATAGCAAACTGATGGGTGGGTAGGTGGATGGGGGTGAAGGTTTCAAGTAACGTCTTTGGTATTAATCTATAATAAATTATATATAATACTTAAAACTTTGGGTGGGAGGAAATTTCTAGTCACAGTCCTGATATATTAATCTGCTGGTTAAGGTGGGTAATGGGAGTTTTCTAATAAGAGACCCACATACTTACACATATACACGTACATTTGTGAAGATTAACATATCAGCAAACTTTCAATGGAGAGATTTACCTTCAATCGAAGCATTTGTAAATCTTGCTAGAACCTGTTAATGTCGGAAGGTACTTCCGCTAGTCTTTCGAGCAACACACTAATACATGAACATGAACATATACACACATGTACATACTTACATGCACATACGCACAAACAAATAGTTAAACATATACACACATACATGCATACACATGCACACATATACACAGACACTCATTTGTGGGCAAAAACGTTTCGGCAAAATTTCAGGAGAGAGATGCTCTTTCACCAGGAGCATTTGTAATTCTCGCTAGAACCTGCCGGAAGGTATTCCCGCTGGTCGTTTCAAATTTGTAATCATGTTACCCGGGGAAGGCTTAAGAATTTTCTGGTATCTTCTTAAAAAGCTTATACCCTATGTATAATACATTTAGCAGTTATATATATATATATAATTTTTGAGTTCATCTTTATTCCCTTTAGTTTACTCTGTGACTCACATAATAAATTAATTATTTAGTTTTATTAATAAATAAAAAGTGAGCCATTGTTAAAGTGATGTTTATATTTTTTTCGGAAATGTTTCTAAAGACGAGATGTAATAACACTCCCCCACAGTTGTTTTAAGATTTGCTTACATGTATGAACTTTGTATGTAGGAACTGAGTGCTGTCAAGGACAAGATGGACTGTGTGACCAGTGAGAAAGATGGCGGCGCTGTCCCCATGGAGGTAGATTCCCAGGAATCACCGGATTATAGGAAATGCACCCCCATGGAGTAGAGTTAATTTATCTCTGCTCTGATAAACTGTCAGCAGCGCTTGGGACACGTGTCTTGTGTACAGAAAACTGTCGATGTACAGCGGACACCCAAGACAAAGTTCGAGTAAATTAAAAGAACAGCATGGAAAAGATAGTGACATTGGTTCATGCTCCTGTCTACTTATGTTCGACGAGAAATCCAAGTCTGTTTTCGTTGTGTTTCATGCAACCAGACACAATGGGATAGCTATGATTTTTAACTAAATATTTTAAAAAAGGACATCTTTTCTTAGAAGCGCACTCACGCACGCCCATACGCACGCACACAAAACGCATGCGCGCACACACACACACACACAGGCACATAGGCACATAGGCACACACTTATGAACACACATCCTCATTGTCAGAAATGTCGAATTCGGCTTTCACTAAAAACAGCTGGTAAAAAATGGGTTCGATCTCTGTGTTATAAACAGATGAGGTCAGTTATTGGCTTTTGATGTTCTGCTGCCCCAGTCGCCTCCTGCTGCATATTAAGAAAACACAATTCTTGCAGACCAAAAACCTGTTTAATAACGAATAGTACGATGATACCTTGATCGGAAAAGAAGTATCAAGATGAAGGAGCGACTACACTGTCGACTTTCACTAGATACACCCTCGTAAAGATAAGCAATTCAGTGATCTACACTTGTATCGACAGAACTACAGACCACAGATACACGATAAACGGGAACAGCCTCCGAAAAGAACAGAACACTTCATGATGTATCTCATGTACATTCCAACCGGCGCTCCTCTCGACTCACACACCAAGTTTGTATATACCAGCCATGGGATGACGTCATTCGCGCATGCGCAGCTAAACAGAATATTCCAGAATACGAATTAGTTAAAATAAAGCTGATTATTGCATGATGTTCTGCGTAAACGGGCTTAGGCCGCTTGCTATTAGCGGGAGACACTAGTTGGGTGGTTTTTATTTCATTAAGATGGCATCCTCGCTGAAAACAACTTTACTGCAATTAGGTAACAAGAGACACTAAAAATAAAAGAAACTCATTAAAAGAATGTTCAAATATGTAAAGAATAAAGTACATATTGGAAAATGATTTGAAGAAAATTGTAGAAAACAGTTTCCAGTGGACCCACAATGTTGGTGCATAGTTCCAGTCCATGTATATTAATACAAGACACAGTTTACGTAAAAAAATGCAGAGCCGCTTATTGACGACTAGTACAAATATCACACGATCGGAAAGAACTATCAAGCTGTGGGAGTGATAACGAAGTCGACTTGGCGTAGATTCATCCTGGTCACGATCACACTGACTACTTCACTGTCATACACGATGTAAAGAAACTCACTGACGAGAACAACACAACAGACTTTCATACTGTATCTCTTATACATCCCAACTGACGCTCTGCTTGATTATTGCCTATACACCATCCATAGAAGGATGTCAATGGGGCACGCACAGCCGCACAGAATAGTGCAGACCACGAAAAAACACGTTTTGCCGTCGCGTGATGATTTAGCAGGTGAGTCCAGCCCTGACAGCAGGTACCCTGAACACCCGGGCTTGACTAGCAAAGGAGGTAACGCTTTTGAATGTGCACTGCTCAACAAGGTACCCGTTGGGGCGAACTTTTTGAAAAATGGGTCTGACGTGTGGGTCTACAACTAACAGACCTCTGCGAAGTCTTCTGCAACACACTGATTTATCTGTACCAGTCTTGCTGTCTCTTTGTACTCGAAGAAATGGTGTGTTAATATTCGTCCATGTCAAATATAGGACATTCTACCTGGTCGACAGCCGCTGAACTTTAAAGATCAGCTAGTTGCAAGTCCGGAGTTTCAGAAGTCCAGACTTTTACCAGCTGATTATATAAGCAAACCATGAGCTGCTTTATCCTAAGGTGTTCCATTAGCAGAACATTATTTTTACAAGATGTCATCTATTCTGGTAAGTTCCTTTAGCCAAGTAGGCACCTATCATTTACAACTCTTTTACTAAGTATTTATCCCTTCGGCGTCTGAGTCTTTACCGCGAGTTTTACTTCTAAAATTCATTGCCGTGAGTTTATTTTTTTGAAAGACACCTTTTAGAGTTTTACTTTTTCTTCGGAAAAATCTACATAAGCAATTAACACCGTTCAACTGAAAATTTCTAAACGATGGCATCTACAAGATGTATTGTAGTAAGAGCTCTTAATAGAGAATATATTTTACAAGCCCTGTAGTTTAGACTAAGGTACTGATTAGCTATGGTCATTATAAGTTTGACTATGGCATCGTTAAGTTTTTTGCCATGTGTAATAGCGTGTTAATTATTTCACCTTTTGCGGAAGGGAGCACAAAATTCCAGTAAGATAAAAAGAAGTTGCACATATCAAACGGATGTATAATTGCTCAAAAGTGTGTAATAGTTACATGCTTGACAGACTGTTTGAACACAGTTGATGTATAACCAGCTAATTTCACAATGTAAACAGCTTCACCATCTTAACCCGTCTTTACCTATCCCACTACAGTAATTTGGAGAAGAGTGAGAGTGTAGAAAATGTTTTTAGTGAAGCTATGAAGGTTTTGTCAAAACTTACCTTGTAGTTTGCCTGTTATTCTTTCTCACATATCTTCGTCTGCCTTAAGCTTTGAACACTCGTCTTTCTTTAATTTTATTTCTTATTCTTTATATTCACCATCTGTGTGCAGTGTGTAAAGATCGTTGCATCAAAGACTCTGGAGGATAGCAAGTCAGTGACATTACTGAAGAGACTTGAAAACCGCGTTCATGAGCTCCATCATGTAAGAGTTTTTCTGTTTTTATTTTGCAAACATGTTTACAATCTTGTTACTCGGTGAACGCTTAGGCGCCATTTTCTGGTATCTTCTTTCCAGCGTAATATTCTACATACATATATATATATACAGAGAGAGAGCATATATATATATATTAAGTGTGTGCATTTTAACTGTTCATCTATATTTCCTTTTGCTTTATTCTGTGTCAGTTATTTATTTATTTATTTTTATTGGTAAATGAAAAGGTGAGTCAGTGATTTTAATATTGTTTTCGAAAATGTTTGTAATACACGAGATGTAGTAAAACTCCCCCACCGCTGTCTTAAGATTTGCTTACATGTATGAACTTGTCTTCAGGAACTGAGTGCTGTCAAGGACCAGCTGGACTGTCTGACCAGTGAGAAAGTTGGCGGGGCTGTCCCCATGGAGGTAGATTCCCAGGAATCACCGGACAAAAGGAAATGCACCCCCATGGAGTGGAGTTAATTTAACCTTGCTCTGATAAACTGTCAGCAGTGCTTGGGATATAAATTGTGACATTTTAATATTGTATTATTCAAATAAAAACATGTATAAATACAAACTTGGTTTTTCACTTCGTCGTGCAGACGACAGAGAACGAGAGATGGAAAAACAAAAATGAAACAAACTGTACTGATTGAAGTACACGCAAAATGATCACTAAAGCAGATATCGTTTACACACGGTTTATACTGACTTTAATTAAGAATTCCAAATGCCTTAATTATCAGCAAACTTCAATTGATGTAAATGAAGATGTGTACCAAGGGAGTGGAGATGCATGAAGAATTAAAAACATAAATTTATCCTTTTGCTTCCTAAATATAAGAACACATTAGTATTTACTCGTGTATTTGTAATTACTTCAATGCTTCTTTGATTATGATCGGCATACGGCAAGCGTAAGGTATAAGGGAGAGAATTTCACAAATCTTGCTAAAATAGGATCCTGTAAAAGAATCACACTTGAAAATCGCACATTAAAATTATTAAGCTTGAAAATCACACTTCAAGATCCCGTTTGAAAATCATACTTAAACAAGCTTTAAAATCATACAGGATAATAACACTTTAAAACGCTTGAAAATCACACTTAAAAATGTTTATAACACACACACAATATGAAGCACGTTTTTCGAAAGTTCGTGTATTTTAGCAGACCATACAGTGTTTACAACCCACAGACATAGAAGCCCAATCTGCCTGGCGAGACGTGAAACACCCGCTCAAAGCTGAAAGAGTTTTTGAATTTGAATGAGCACCGCCCCCTTGAGGAGACCTGTTGGAAAGTGGCTTAGATGTCAGCGTCTACAACTAACAGAGCTTTGCGTAGATACCTGCAACACATTGAGTTATACATACCTGGTTCGTTTTTTGTGTCCAAGAAAGGGGTGTAGTCATATTTTGGAATGTCAGAAATTCTACCATGCTCACAGTTACTTTCAAAGTGAGCGCTTGACAAGTCCAGAGTTGCACAAATCTGAGCTTAATCTAAAACCTGAAACTTATCTTAAAACGCACAAAATGAATAACGCTTTCCTCGGGATTTCCATCAGCTGTCAGATTTATACCATCTACTGCAAACGTTTATTTTAATATTTGCTACTGGTATATAACTTAAACATAACCTTTACTGACTCAAGTACTTTATTCATATGATGTCTAGTTTGGAACTTGATAGCTTACTAGAGTGCACGTCTGTTTGGTCGGTTTGAGGTTAACCATCAGTGACAACGCCTTTCGTCCCACATTCTGTCGAAATCCCTATATAGATGTTTTTCTTCTGCTGCCTCAGTAGACTCCGTAAAAAGGGAAATTATTAACAACCCATGGCCGTTTTTTGACGGTCTGTTACGAAATTAACGTATCGGTAGGAAAGATAAACGGAGTAACAGCGACAATATTAAGCACTTCACAGACATACAGCATGGTAGTAGCCAGAAAAGGGACTTAATATCAGTGATACATGAATAAACTGGGCACAGCAGTACTTTCGTGGGCTCACTCTCATGCATCTCAAATGGCGCTCTTCTCCCTGATGTACTCAACATGTTATAATTATTATTCTGAGGTAAATTTATTGACTGTCGCTTAGACAAGTGCATTCTCGTGCAGGTTTACACACACCTTTGCCCATGAGCTAAACCCCACACCAGTGTTTTGTAGTCGCCTGAAAACCCCCCTGTGACTGGCAACATGTAGTTATGTCGCGCACGGCTGCAGGCCACCCCAGTCGAGTCGAGTGAACGCTGCAAACCAATGAAACTTGATGCCAAGCTGTTTGAAAATGGCCCAGATACCTGGGTCTACAACTGACATAGCTTAGCATGTAGCCACTGAGGCGTGCAACACACTGGAGGGTTTTAATCTCTTTCTAAAATGTGTACTCCATAAAGTGGTGTGGTCATACTTTTGGATTTCAGGGGTCGTCTCCAGCTAACGTTACCAACACGAGAAACGCACCATTCATACTGAAGTGAATCATGCAAGAAGAATGGAGTAAAACAGTATGCGCCCGACCATGAAAGCCAAGTCAGATCGGTGTTAATTTGAAATTCGTTTATTTTTCATTGTGGTATGTGCTATCCTTTGATAATAATTATGGTTCAGTTTAAAAATCAATTTATATTTTGTGGCATCAGCTATGCAGAATGTATGAATTTCTTTCTGAAGCGACCTTAAAGACTCTATAGGGGACGCACTGATTATCGCTAACTGCTTCCTTATTCACGGAATGTGTCTTTATCTAAAGGTAGGTATATAAGGGAAGGGGGCAGGGTGCTCTGCTTTGTTGACCTTCTCTGCCGAGCATCCGGAGCATGATGCAATATGTTGGACGCAGTAAACAAAAACAGAAAAATAAGCCTTTTCAAGTTTCGCCTTTTATAGTTACATTGAGGGAACGAATGCGAGACTGGTACTAAAAAGGCCATTGCTAGGATAAGGGTATATGTGCTCATTCAGAGCGTACAAACACATCGTGTTTAAATACAGTTAGTAAACCACAAGCGTCTTAAGTTTGGACTTAAAGGCGGAAAAAAGAATCACAGTGTCAAAGGCTGATGGGTAATCTGTTCCAGGTTGATGTGGCCTGGCAAGAGAAAGACATCAAGCAACTCCGCCTGGAAACCCCCCGGGTAACCTGCCGGTCCCAAGCCCGGATGAAGGAGGAGGGTTGGGCGTGGGGTTAGCAACCCCACCCTGTAAAACAACCCTTGGAGAAGGAAAACTCCATAAAACACCCGGCCAGAGGATGGTCGTTAGCCTTGGTCGGCAAGTCTCTCTACGAGAAAGACACTCGGACAAGAAAACTGACGCCGAAGACGGATGTGCTGGGCTATCGGGCGCTTAACGGCATTACAACGCACTGACACTCACATGAATGGACAACGCTTACTCTAAACGATATGGTGCTTTGCCTGTGAGGTCCCGCCAGGCAGGCGAAGTGCCGGGCCCTGCGCCTCAACAGGGCCCACCCCATGATACTGGTGGTCACCACGCCCCGATGCGAGGAGTCAGGTTTTGGAGGCGGAGGTTAAAAGCTACTGGCCGAAAAGGAACGACAACCACAGAAGAGACCCTGAGGCCTATCAACATCCTACAGTGGAACGCTGAGGGCGTTTACAACAAAAAATTAGCCCTCACCGAAAGACTCCATGCTGAAAAAATAGATGTGGCCTGTATTCAAGAAACACACCTGAATCCCAACCACAGATTTACCATCAGAGGTTATCAAACCTTCAGGATGGACAGAGAAGGAAGACACAAGGGAGGTGTGCTGATTCTTGTAAAAAACAACATCCCAACAAGAGATCTTCAAGTGGACACGAATCAGCAAGCTGAAATAAACGGAGTCAAGATTACAGTAAACAGCACTGTGCTCACCATTTTCAACCTGTACTGCCCAACAAAGAACTTTCTCTACAGACACTTGATATCCCTGCTGAAAACTGCTTGGCTGTCGGCGACTTCAACAGCCACTCAACATGTTGGGGCTACGACGAGACGGATCACAGAGGAGAGGAAGTGGAGGACTGGCAGATCGATAGCAAGATGATCCTGCTGAATGATCCAGAAGACCCACCGACTTTCTTCTCGCGCAGATGGATCTCCTCAACGACCCCTGACCTTGCTTTCGCCACTGACGACCTCTCCAAGAAAACAACCAGAGGGGTACTGAACCAGTTAGGCGGCAGCGACCACAGACCAGTTAAACTGGCCATCAACTTGCAGTACAGGCCCCAAGATTCAAAGACATTCCCCAGGTGGAATTACAAGAAAGCCAACTGGGATACTTTCGTTTCGTTGTCAGACAAGTATACCAAAGGAATACGTGCGGCGGATCAGAACATCAACCGTGCCATTGATGCATTCAACAAGGCGATCATCAAAGCTGCTTCAGAAACAATACCTCGAGGCGCACGACAGAATTACAGGCCGTATTGGACAGAGGAACTCCAAGAATTAGAAGATGAAGTCTCCAAGACCAGGAAAAAGGTTGAGAATGACCCCACCATAGAAAACAACATAGCACTGAAAGAATCAAGCGCCAAATACAGAAAAGCCTACAACGAAGCTACAAGAAAGAGCTGGAGAGAAAAGACAGAGAAACTGAACCTAGACAGAGAAGGAAACAAGTTATGGAAGCTGGTAAGGGCTATGAATGATGAAGATACTAGAAGTGCACCGATTGTCATACAACAAGCACAAGATATACTAACAGGTAGAAAAGCAGCAAACGCATTCATTGACAACTATGAAGAGGTCAGCAGCATCACAGTACCAGAAGAAAAGAAGCAGCAAGTCCATGAAGAAAGAAGAGAATTTAGACAGAGAAAACACCAGGAAGACTACATGAACACACTATTCAACATGAAAGAATTTGAAGAAGCAGTCAGGACCCTAAGTCAGAAGAAATCCCCTGGTCCAGACAAGGTCACCAACGAAATGCTGCAACACCTGGGCCCACGAGCCAAGACCAAACTCCTCGACCTCTTCAACAACAGCTGGAACAGCGGCCACGTCCCACAAATCTGGCGAGAAGCAGACATGGTACCCGTCCACAAGAAAGGCAAAGATCGAGCGAAGGTGGACAGTTACAGACCCATAAGCCTCACCAGTTGTGTGGGCAAGTTAATGGAGCGCCTCATTAACTCCAGATTATCATGGCACTTGGAAAAGAACAACATCTTTATACCAGAACAAGCAGGCTTCAGACAACATCGCTCAACTGAAGACCAGGTTACATACATCGCCCAGAAGATTGAAGATGGCTTCCAGGACAAGAAGCACACGCTGACGGTGTGGATAGACATGGAAAAGGCCTTTGACAAGGTCTGGAAAGATGGATTGAGGCTGAAACTCCAGAAGTGTGGCATATCCGGCTGCATGTACCAATGGATCTCTCAATACCTGACAAATAGGAAGGCCAGAGTCCATGTCGGCGGAACATACAGCCGAAAGAAGACGCTGAGAGAAGGAGTTCCTCAAGGAGGAGTACTCAGCCCTACCTTGTTCCTTGTCTTCATAAACGACATCATCAAGGACCTCCCCCGAAATGTCCAAGGAGCCATATACGCAGACGACCTGGTCCTCTGGTGCACAGAAGAACACCTGACAACTGCCAACTACCGACTCCAAGAGACACTAAATGTCCTACAGGATTGGACGAAGAGATGGCTTGTCAAAATCAACCCCAAAAAGACCACCTACACTATCTTTAGTCTGTCCACTAGGGAACAGAAGGCCACTCTGAAGTTCGATGGACAGATCCTCCCACTGGAGGACAACCCTACTTACCTTGGGGTGACCTTCGACAAGAGACTTACGTGGAAACCTCAGACCAAGAAGGTTGAAGCCAGAGCCAAGGAGCGACTTGCACTTATGAAGAAGTTGGCTGGCACGAACTGGGGCGCGGATGACAAAATCCTCAAGAAGCTGTACACCGGAAGGGTTAGACCAGTCCTAGAGTATGGCATGACAGCATGGGGCACGGCAGCAAAATCCAACTTTGAAAAGATCAGCAAGGTTCAGAACCAAGCAACCAGACTCATCACTGGAGCCATGAAATCTACGCCCATACAGGAACTGGAAACAATCACAGGGTTGGAACCACTCGAGGACCGACGTGATACAAAGATACTCGTCCAAGCCGCCAAGTTCAAGAGACTTCCAAATCACCCCATGAGAATCAGGCTGGCTCAGCCGACGAAGGGAAGGCTGAAAAGGGGAAGTTTCATCCATCAGACGAGGATCCTTGAACGAAAACACCAAGATATCTTGGAACAAGACCCCAGAGAGATCCCCCTATACCGGACAAACCCAGCATGGAATGAATCTGCTTTCCCCCTGATCCACTGCAACATCCATGGTGTCGGCAAGAAAGATTCCCAAGACGACACTGCGAAAAAGTCCTGTACTCTGGAGTATATCCACAGCAACTTCCCACAAGACCAGTGGACTCATGTGTACACTGACGGATCAGCGGAACAAGCCGTGAAGAAGGGTGGTGCCGGAATCTTCATTCGGTATCCAGGAGGAAAAGAAGACCGCCTCTCCCTCACAACCGGCCTCTATTCCACCAACTTTAAAGCGGAAGTAGTGGCCATTCAGACCGGTGCCACCCACATTGAGAACAGCCCAGACACCTACAACAACATCGTCTTCTTTACAGATGCACTATCTGTTCTACAGGCCTTACAGACTGCCAGAGACAAAGAATTGAACGCCCTGACCACTGCTCTCTCCTCCTTATGCAGAAACCACACAGTCGTCTTACAGTGGATTCCCTCCCACTGCGGTGTATTTGGCAACGAAGCCGCAGACACTCTTGCCAAGGAAGGATCCACAAAAGAGCAGCAAGACAAGTCCACCACCTTCAATGAAGTCAAAACCATCATCAAGGCTAAACAGCATAACAAATGGCTACAGCAGCACCCACGTTTCAATCAGAACGACCCATACTACCTGCTCACAAGGGCCGAACAGGTCATTATTTTCAGACTGAGGACAGGCCACAACCGTCTCAATCACCACCTATACACCAAACTCCGGATCGGCCAGACGGACAGATGCCCGTGCCAGACAGACAGCCAGACAACAAAACATCTACTGCAAGAATGCCCCATACACGAAGACCTCAGACACCGCATCTGGACTGATGAGACGCCGATATCAAGGAAGCTACACGGCAGTCTGGAGGACCTGCGGCGCACAGCATCATTTGTACAAGAGGCAGGTGTATCCATTTGAGTGACCGACAACAACAACAACAGACATCAAGCAGTCTTAGACCTTGAACTGCTTTAATTCAAACAGTTTTTATTTTTTTAAAAAGTCCCACTTTCTTTTCAGTAGATTTCTTAAAATACCGTGGTAAAATATATATATATATATAAGGACACTATATGTCCATTGCACATAACTATACATTGGATCTGATTGATTAATATTCACAGCGTCTCCAACTACAATTTTACTGTGCTGTCGACAGTAGGCAGTAGGATCTCTGACAATAATAATTGATTATTATGAACTCAATGGTTGGCTAAACTTGAAAAGGGTGAAAATATTCCACGACCTTTGTTTTATAACGGATTCTCTTGTCTTTATATAGATTTCAGTAAGAGCAATCAACTTTGAGAAGAAGGGTGCGAGTATGAGGTTCTAAAGAATGTAAACAGCACTGTGATTTATTTTGTTTTACGTTGCTTGTGTGTGTGTGTGTGTGTGTGTGTGTGTGTGTGTGTGTGTGTGTGTGTGTGTGTGTGTGTGTGTGTGTGTGTGTGTCCAAACATTTACTTGCAACCAGCCGGTGACATCGATGGGATGATGCTGGGTTTAAGTGTAGGGAAGAAGGGTTATGGTTTTGTGTGTGCATATATGTAGTTAAATGAGGTGTTACTGTTAGGAATAGGGTTAATGCTGGAAAGTGTAGTGTGATGAATCAAGGAAAACTGATGAGGTATGCTATTTCTTTATTTGTTTTTTGACACAACCAAAAAATATATTGCTTAATGTTGAACAAAATTCGACAGTAAGAAATCGAAGACGTCCGAATTCAAGGACTGTGCAGTATTGCGCATATCGGTTACAAATTGTTCCGGCTCTGTGCAAGTCTAGGACTATATAAATATATGTGTGTCTGTGTGTTTTATTCGTTTGTCTATGTTAGTGTGTATGTCCATGTGCGTACATGTACTAAACCAATAACATTGTGTTGATTCACGTGCAGTTATTTCCGCCCTGGTTCTCTTTTCTGCCAGTGTTTTTGGGTTGCCTTGTTTATATGTCCATGTGCGTATGTGCTTCTATGGTATGTGTAGGTTTGTAGGTGCATATATATATATGTTGTTTGGGGGGGTGAGCACTTATGCGGGCTTGTATTTTGACGTGACTGAAAAAAATTACGTGCGTATTAGGTGGCTTGATGTGGCTGAGGATGTTTATACTTCTAATTTCTTATTTTATTATATACAATATATATTTGTGTGTAATTTTAATTTTTATTTTGCTGTTCAAACGTGATAATACAACATAAATGACCTACGTAGTACGTCACTACCTTCCTGTTCTCTAAAGAGCTGCTTAGATTTATGCGTTCTGTGTTCAGGAAATGTCTGTCTTTCAGCAGAGGATGGGCTGCCTGGAAGTTGGCAGTGCTCAGGTGAAAGATGCTGGTACGGAAAGTGTCCCCATGGAAGTGGACTCCCACATCCCCGACGAGAATAACACTTCTTCATTTTCAAGCTCTACCCCTATGGACTGGTGTGAACTTAGAACCTGCTCAGTGGGCCCTGGGCAGCGTGCGGCCTCCAAGGCTTCAGCCCCTCGACACGTCTCCACGAAAAGCAAGCTTCGCATTTATTGAGACGCATCAGTTCGATGATCATGACAGTTAACAACGCAGTCTACGAGACATCTACCCATGTTTGTACCTAGCCAAAAGTACGTTTTAATTACAGTACTCATAAGCGAGCAAGTAACATTTTTACACATACTTATACATTCATGTTTTCATTATTTCGTGATTAGTAAGCCTCCAGCCAGTTTCCTTCTGTACATTCAAAAGATAAGTTGGTTTTCCTGAAATAAACTTTTGTCAATTCATGATAATTACTTTTCTTTAATTGTGAGAATATTATTTCAAGGTATATATTGTATTACAATAGAACAATTGGGCATACAAGTATCCCAGTTACAATTTCATGGAAATAATTTTTAAGAAAGCCTGTTTCTTTTGACTTCGATTCAAAACATACATCTTTTAAAAATATGTTTAAAGCAGAGATCCAACAGTTGCGTTGTCAATGTATAATCTTTATTGTAATAAGCACATATTCCATTTGACAGTTTATAATTCGTGACAAACAGTGTCGAAACATAACCTAAGGGAGACAATTATCAACCTTGCCAATTTAATACTCTTATGTGGTAGAGTTCATAGTGTACCACCGTAAGTTCTGTAGTAAATTTTGATACTGTTTTCCGTAAACCATCAAGTGGAATGTTCAAAAGACGGCAAAGCTGTAGTTAATAAAATACTTTTGTTCAATTTTCTATTATATTGTATTTCATTTATAAAGAGAGAGAGTGTGTGTGTGTGTATACGTGTGTGTGTGTGTGAGAGAGAGAGAGAGAGATGGTCGATTGGGCGTGCAAATCTGTATTCATGACCAAGCGGTTTCATTTTGGTGTTATTTCCTTATTTCCAGAATTTTCAGTACACGCATTTGTGAGAGACAACCGATGCCAAAATGAACAATGTGTTGTTTATTCTTTTTGCTGCTATGGCTTATTGAAACTCACTAGTTTAGCGTCAGTTTTGCCAGAAATCAGTTTCCACACTGGGAAGCTTTGTTTGAGTGCTTGTACAAAGCACACACACACACACACACACACACACACACACACACACACACTCTAACACAAACATATACATACATACTAACACATACACATATACACATACAAACATTTGTGAAGATAAATATATCAGCAAACTTTCAATGGAGAGCTGCACCTTCATCGGGAGCATTTGTAATTCTCGCTGGAACCTGTTAATGCCGGAAGGCACCCCAATTAGATATTCTAGCAACACACAAATACATACAAATACACAAAAACACATATTTATACACATACACAGATACACATTTGTTAGGACAAACTTATCATCAAACGTTCAATGGAGAAATGGACCTTCAACAGGAGCATTTGTAATTCTTGCCAGAACCTGTTAAAGCTGGAACGAGGAATATGTTGTTTATTCTTTTTGTTGTCATGGCTTCTTGAAGCTCACCTTACATCAGTTTAGTGAAAAGTCGCTTTGGACACTGAGAAGCTTTAAATGAGTGTTTGTACAACGATTTAGAGAATTCGTCTTAGAAGGATGATGGTTTCAGTTCTGCAGCAATTTACATCTTGAAATGACGTATTCTAAAAGTAAGAAAATATATTTACTTAAATTTATATCTTAAAAGAGCATTGTTTTATTATTTTACCTGAGTTTTACTTCCATCCTCAATATTTACATGCTCACATGTAGGCTGTAACAGGAAACAGTTTCGGTTATGCATAAACCTACATTTGAAACATCGTTATACAAAGGCATAACCATCTCTGGTGACTGAGAATAATGATAATCTAGTAGGGCGAAACCAAAACAGGAAAGGACAAGGGTGCTAGTTGTTCTCGAGATCTGTACTAGGGGAGCTAGTCCACAGTTTTCCTGAAGACAATTTGTGCGCCACTGATAGCGCCCCTTCTCGTCAAGTATCTAGGTTTGAAGTTGCAAATAATTGTAACCACCAAACCGGTAAAACAAGACATGAAGCGATGAACATACTAAGCTTCACAGTCCAAATACAACAAATCGAAACTGATGTCATTCTGTCACTGTGTATTTTTGTGAGTGTCCTGTGTTGTATGTCCTCTCTACACAGGATTAGAGTCAATGTGAAATACGATTGAAATATTGTTGCCTAATGTTGTATTACCGTGCAATTATTAAACAGATGATGCGTTGTAATCACATACTTCCAGTTTCACTCCGAGGTCCCACCTTGACATAATTTTCGTATAATGCTGAATTCCCTATGACATCTTCTTCGTCTGTTCCTACAAAGCAGATGCAGTATATAGTTTTGGCTACGCTGTGTGAATTTTGTGTTCAAGATAATAGAGCAAATAAAAAACTAAACCAGCTTTTGTCCTACACCACATTTTAGGTGCATGGCCGAGAAAATACATGTTTCTAAAACGACAGTTCTGTCGAAATTTAGAGCTACAAGGGCAGGATTATTTTCACTTGTTGCATGTTCAGTGAGTGTCCTGCTGCTTATAAAGGTATTAGTTGGTAGCCATTTGTAGTCATTTTTCACAAGAGATTTCAACAGCCATATTTTTAAAAACTAAATTTTCTATTAAACGATATTTGTGGTAAATTTCTACTTATGTCACACTCTTGAGAGAAGGGAGATATCAAAATAATCCGGTACTTTATGTTTATTATGTCACGGCAGACAAACTGTTTACTAAGTCTTACTGCTGGTACATTGGTTTGTTCATACGGAACGGACCTTAGAATTTACTTTCTTATATCTGAAGACTAAAAGGAATATAAATATTTTTTTGTGTGTTAAATTGTATCGAGCTGCCACCCAATTGCCCTCTGGGACAAATAAAGTATTATCTTATCTTATCATATTTAAAGAAATAAAATTTGTTATCAAAAATATTCCAAGCACAGGCCACGCACATATTTTACTTTTCAAACTAAAGTAGTCGTATAGTAATAGCAAAACACTGCTCAGGACTTCGGTGGATTTTTGAGAACAGAAGGATCTGCACTACACAATAGTAAGAAGAAAAAAACTCAAAGAAACCTAATAAGTAATACAGTGTGCTACAGACAACATTACCTGAAACTTACATAAAAACAATGCAGCTGTTATCAACAGCGTTATTTGAAATTGACAAAATATATAATTTTTTTGTCAGGTAATTCAGAATGTTACGTATTGACAACACTAGCATTTCATTAAGACTTCTTTAAGCTGCCGGAGATGAATAACTGCATCACACCCCTGCTGCCAAGTCACTAACAGGCCACAATATTTCATTTCAAGTCGTGCAGGTCGATTGAAGTCACTTGCAGTTGAGACAATACCACTGTTGTCTCCTCCACAACAGTACGACAGTTCTGGGTAGCCGGAAAGTGTAAATGGTTTAGGCTGCTCGTTTAATTAGTATTGTTTTAGTCGTTATTTTTCCTTCTCTCTCTCTCACGTTCTTTCTCTCTCTCTTTCTCTCTCTCGCTCTCTGTACGTGTGTTTTCTGTACTTTTGCACACTGTTCATTAATTCGCAATAACTTCATACTTTTTTGTGTGATAAAAATCTCCGACTAAAGTTCTTCTAGTAGTTGATCAATATTTATGATTATTGATTTTCTAAGACAATGATAAAATTTAATATATTATTATTTATAGCTCTTTGATCCCCGGGAAAGACAACGGTAAACTGTGATGAATGGTCGACAGACATAACCTAAGGGAGCCAACTTAAAATCTTCTTGCAGCACAAGGCACAGCACTAATAACAGGTAGCAGCACTTTATCAGCAACGTAGAACAACAGCTTTTTTTATTTTATTATCTACCTCTTGAAATGAATTCTTATTCTTCTGCTCGCCGTGCCTCTTAGACACAACCTGGTGTAGAGGGTCTCTCAGGGTCTGTCTCATGTCTGTATAACAAGATGAAAGGGAAATTGGCGAAATTGCGGTGAGAACAAGATGCTACAGAGTCCAAGGGGAAGGAGGATAGCCGATAAAGGCTCGCCTGACACCTTGCTTCCACCCTTCACACACCCACTTAGCTGCTTCGCACCTCCACGCGCTCTCGTTCAAGTAATTATCTTCCACTCGCGTGCACAAGCCGACATCATACAACACAGCTGCGAAGACAAATTTCAGTTAGTATTACTGAGTTAACTAGCCTGAGCACGACTATTTACCGATTGGACCGAGTCGACCCTCCTACAACCTACAGTCGATTTGACCACTGAGACCAGAAGTTACCATACAGTGTAATGGCAGGAGTAACGTATATCAAAGAATTTCACATGACAAACAAACAGCGAGTAACGAAAAATAAGTTAGAGAATATCTCGCATCTGTTTCGTTAAAAGAAACTGAAATATGTAGGGAGGGATCAAATGAGATGAAATCTCAAGACAAAAATAAATACTGTCATTTATCGAGCAGGGTAGGTAGTGTGCCAAAAATATGTTTGCGCTCTGACAAGGGTAATAACTGCTTTTCTAAAACATCAGACTACTTGATTGCCTCCCTTTCTAACGGGGTGTTGTGTAAGCTTCTACAATCTTCAGTCGCTGGTGATCTCCTCTTGAACCCATTATCTTTTGGATCATAGGTCGAGGGTGATGACCTCTCTACTATTATTTACCTTTGAACAGCATTTTCTGTTCTAAAAATCAAATAAGCCCCTCACCGACACAGCCTCCACTTCGGAAAATCTCAGGTATTCAGTCGAAGGGGAGTAACTCTTAGACGTTGTTTGCAGATAGCATTCGACATCGTGTACTTTGGTTGTTAGAATAATGAAAATAAATACCTGTGTCTGTTTACTTATTTGAAGTTTTCACTGTTGATAAAAAATATTTAATGTTGATAATAATAATATTAATAAAAAACGATTAATTTCTATAGCACATAAGCTCGTGAAAAGCAAGCTCAGCGTTTGAGACAAGAACGAGACATGTACATTGTACAACATACGTAAAACGGAAGGATAGACAATACTACTGATGACTAGTAAAAGACAAATAAATAAATAATATTCTAGTTAAGTGTAATTGCTGAATGATATTCTTCAAACGCTTTCCAACAGCTTACTGTTATTAGCTTCAACTGTCAAATCACGTGACGGCATACAGAAATGGTTCCCATCCACGAAACGACACTGTTTTAAAAATTGTTTATGTTTATAAATTTTGTGCGAGGGAACTGAGTGCCGTCAAGGACACATTGGTCTGTCTGACTAATGAGAAAGATGGCCACCCTGTCCCCATGGAGGTGGATTATCAGGAATCCCCGAACAGTAGGAAATGTACACCCATGGAGTGGAGTTAAATTAGCTCTGCTCTAATAAAATGTGTGTTTCCACTATAAAAATATTTTACAGTTACACTACTTTAACTCAAACTTGAATACATAGAAAAGTGTTTCTTTTCTTTATGAGGGACTGTACAACCTGTTCATGTGATGTTAGAGGAATGTTAATCTGTTCCTGGCTTGCCCTAAATCCATGTTGTTATTTGTAAATCTCTCATACTTACATTATTCTAAAGATTCTGCTAATTTCAATTTCTTTATCAAAGTTTTTTGAAGTTTTCGATGAGAATCAAGACCCTTACCTCACCACTAGAAAGACTGGCAGTTCCAGAACAGCTGTAACAACTGAGAGCTAAGCTGGCACGTGTAAGCATGTGAGAGCGACTAGTAGTTTTAACAGGAAGTAACAGCACTGTAAGCACGATTAGCAAGGATAGTACTGAGACACCCTCTAGACGAGTCAGTTTATTTTATGTATGTAGTTGCATGTTTTGTCTCTTATAAAAATCTGTGAGCACCTAACGTGTGATTATTGTACATATTGTCTTCTTGCAAGATTATGTTGACGTGGGTGGTACGAGTTAAAACCTAACTGCCACTCATGGATCCAGTTTCCCGGGGCCAGTGTAGGACAAACGCGGGACATTGTAACAATAAGTTGTATCTCGTCTTGATTAAATCTACATTTAACTTACACTTCAACACCACATTCATATTTGGAAAAGAATTCTTCAAATTATACCTTGAAGATAGTCGACATTTAATTTCAACTTTGGCGATAAATATACATCCTTCTGTAAAACATTTGTAAGCCATATTCCCCACAAAGTTGTACACATTTTATTCCTTCCATATGTGTATTTATTTCAATAACACCCGCAACTGCTTATTTAAGATAAGATAATACTTTATTTGTCCCTAAAGGCAATTCAGTGGCAGCTCGATAATAAAAAACAAACAAAATCGTACACATTTGTATGCACAAAACAGACTCTACATTCATGTTTCATTCATTCACACAGCACCATTAAAAAGTTCACGGCCGAAACAACGAATGACAGCCGCAGTCTGTTAGTTCTGCATGCAGGTACACAAAATCGGCGGCCCGATTGGAGCTGGACGAATTCTCTCGATAGGACATGCCTGTCATCACGAAGGATTGCAGACACTTTCAGAAGTGTCTGCATGTTATACAGAGTCTGAAGAGCACTCTGCGCTGTCCCAATCAGTTTGGAACAGGTGGATACCACACGATGTAGGCTGCTCTTGTCCTTCACCAATAAACTGTTGTAGAAACAGATAAACGAGAAGGACAGCACGCTCTCTAAGTGCGATCTGTAAAAAAGCTGAAAAAAGTGGCGGGAGACAGAGAAAGACCAGCTTCCAGAGAAGGAAGAGGCGCTGTTGAGTCTTCTTCGCGACAGCTTGGGTGTTGACATCCCAGCAAAGTCGCCTGTCGAAATGCCCGGGTATTTAAAAGCAGGAACAATTTCCACCTCCTTGTCGTGGATGACACTTACAGGACTTGGTGGAGAATTCCGACGGAAATCGAAAACCTCTCTTTGGTCTTACTCACATTAAGTTCCAAGAAATTGTCATCGGACCAGGCAATGAATTCTGCCAAAGCTACACCGTGGGTATCTACTGGCCCGCTAAGGAGAGAGAGCAGTGCTGTGTCATCAGACAATTTGACGAGGTATTGACCCTTGACAACTGTTGGTATACAGAATAAACAGAAGCGGGGATAAAACACAGCCTTGAGGTGAGCCGGTGCACGTTGTGATTGAGTCGGAATAAGTACCATTGACAAGTACTCGCTGCTGTCTGTCAACCAAAAAGTGAATGGTCCATGACACTAGCTGATGGTCAAAGGAAACCCGTCGAGGAGTCTTCTAGATAGGATATGTGGTTGGATGGTGTTGAAGGCCGATGAGAAGTCAGCAAACAGCAGTCGTGGGTGGGCATGTGGATTCTCCAGTTGTTTCAGTAAAGTGTGGAGGATGAACAGTTTAGCATCATCAACCCTTATTTGTGTTGTTTGTTTCTTCTTGTTTTTGTTTGGGTTTCTTTTGGTCACTGGTCGTTTTTCTTGTTTTGGTTTGTTTTTTATCACTGGTCGTTTTTCTTGTTTTGTTTTGTATTGGTTTCTTGGTCACTGGTCGTTTTGACAGCTTTTAGTTAAAGACATTTCTTTTGTATTCTTAGTTAAGAGAGGTAGAAAGAAAAATGAGAAACAATAACGAAACAAACTGTACAGACAATACAATCATTTGAACAGATTTCCTTAACATTCAGCTAATACTAACTGAACACTGAGACTTGGAACTGTATTGATCACGAGCAAACTTCAATGTGGAGGATCGATGCACCTTCATCAAGAATTAATGTAAGAGGGTTAAAGATGCATAAAATTTTTTTAACCTGAAAGTCACCTTTTGTTTCTTAAATAAATGAGGACATTAGTACTGACACGTGTATTTTTTATTAGCTCGCTGCTTCTATAATATTATGGTCAGCATACGACAAGCATAAGGTATAAGGGAGATAATTTCACAAATCTTGACACAAAATGTGATCGAAGAAAATTTATTTTGAGAAAAGTATTTATGGTGCTTATAAGCGCGTTGTACACACGCTCACACTCCTACTTACTAAGGAGTAGTGATAATGAATGTGTGTAAATGCTTGTGTGTAAACGATTTTTTAAAAATATTTTTTGACAAGAAAATTCTTTGAAGTGACTTGACTAAACGTGTTATTACAAGTGGCTGAATTCATTCAAAATGACTCATAAATTAGTTGTTTAATCACTTTTTGGAAGTAACTTTTGAAAAGGTAATCTTTATTTTAGTATAGAAAGGATTTAAAAGTGTAATTGTTTGGATAACCCTTCTCTGCTGGAAATACATGACTGAACAGAGCAATGCATTCTTCTAACATACCTAAAAGTAGTCTGTGCATGTTACATAGTCAAGACTCAAGAGCATAAGTAAAGCCTCATAAAAATGTAGTGTTTGCCTTGTGGAGAATTTTAGGTGACATACATGTCTCTTATTTATTTATTTATTTATTTATTTATTATAAATTTTACCTAGACTTGTGCATGTCACAAGAAGATTCGGACAGAGTATTTAAAATCATGATTATATACTTCACACCTAGGTTTCTGTTAAGCTAATGGTCGCACAAAACATGTGAAAAGGAAACTGGCTTTGAGAATCTTCTTGTCTTACTCCTTCTTGATATTTCTGCTCCACATATAAGCAATCCATGGAGAGAATGTCTTAACCTCTCACTTTTTCACTTATCTTTTATCCCTTCTGTAAAATGTAAACCAGAAAGTTGTATCACATTATCTTCACACAGTTGGGAAGTTGCACATGACAGAAGAATGTGGAACAAGTAGGAGGCACTTGATATCCCAGCATGCTTAGAAATGCATCTTTGGAATCAAGCATTTTGTCAATCCCTACTGCAAGCTCCTTACAAACCAAAAAACAGTTGATAAAACAGAAGCCAGACGACCTGCTGGTGGTATACAAGGAAACGTGTTGCAAACTGTCAATCTTTCCCTCGAACCGTAGACTTGAAACCGTCGCTTTTGATGAAGGCTTGATATGTGATTGTAGGAGACACTGGTGACAAAGAAGACGAGTCAGGATTTTCCAATGAAAAAAAACAAACAAACAAACAAAGACAGAATGTAAACACGAAAGTTTTCGAACAAAAAAAGTAAATAACTGTGTGATATAAAATTCAAAAAAGATATGAGGCATGCTAAATAATCAGCTCTCTCTATCATTAAATACCTCCGGAAGGTATTACAGGAAGGAACGAAGGCTCCATGCGATAGGAATAAGTTTGTCAAACTATGATACAAGACAAACTTAAGTACCTGGTGGAAAGGGTGATATGAAGGCTGCTTCCTAATGATCGATTAATAATAATAATAATAATAATAAATGAAGATTTGTATAGCGCATATTCACACTCATAGAGAGCATGCTCTTAGCGCTTCTAACGGGAAAGAGACATGGACTAAATGGATAGAACAAGAGGGACGGAAGAATAAACGACAGTACTGACGACAAACAGAAAACAAAGATACAAAAAGGCACCAAGTAACAGGAGCACAGAAAATAGTGATTCTGCAGAGAAAGATGGGTAGAAAAGTAGCGAGAGCGGAAGGGGGGAGGGTAAGAAGGACTAGCATTGTGTGGACTGTGTTAGGAGTAATGCTCAAGGAAGAGGTGCGTTTTCAGTGCTGATTTGAAGGATTCAATTGTAGGAAGGTGGCGGATATGGAAAGGGAGAGAGATTGGTCAATTAAAAAGAATGAAACAAGTTAAAAATGAATTATTGAATAACATAAAATATAAAAATTAAAACACACACACATTTTCTATATTATATAAATAATAGCGAACCAAATAGCTGAGTAGCCAGAGTTGTCTCTGTCCCTTAACTGTGACGAGTCGCTGGGTGGGTATGATGAGTTGCAGCAATAAGGGTGTACACCCGCCTGTCCCCTCCTCGATGTTACTCTGCCACCTCGTCTTCTGTTTGCCTCGTCGACGGCCTCCCCCCAGGCATCCTTGGAGGACTGTCTTGGGCAACGTGCGTGGTCAGAGCAGTAGCGTTCAAATCATTAGGCCCCGAGGTTCAATACCCGTGTAGAGCGGCAAACTTCCATCAGTCGACCCAGCTGTCGGAAAGGGGGATCATACTCCATGTAAGGTGGGGGAAGGTAAGACAGAGGAGATGAACCCAAGAAATGTGTGCTTTCTAACACATCAATTCCCCAACGATCGAAAAAGGGTACCTTTCTTTTAAATGCAAAAATTATAACAATAAAATTATTACAAATAAAATGGACTGGGCCATGTTTTAAGCCCCACGATACTCGACATTTTACAAGCCTATGTACTTAGATCCATTTTTTATAACTAATGACATAATAATAGAACTGCATACGGTAGCTTTAAGCCAAAAGAACAGCATTATTTTTATTTGGTGGTGGGGGGAAGCTTGTATATTCATCAGTCCCGAATAGTCACTAAATAAAAGTAGTCTCAAAGCATCAAAAGAGAGATAGGCTTCTTGTACTTCGGTCTCTACAGCAGACTCGACAAAGGGTCGAACATCACTGTTTCAAAACAAATAGGACTAGTTATTTCCCTTACTTACCAAAAACATTTTTTTTAATGAAAACTGTAAATAGTGACTTGAAACCAAACAGTAACTTAAAACCACTGACAATTTATCATCTTTCCGGTACACATATTTGTCATTCTAGTACAGTCACAAAATGGAAGTACTCTTAAAGCCTAAATTATCTTCCGCAAACAAAAACTTCCCTTCCTGTAGGGAAGCCATCATTAACATGAATGGCTGTTATCGCCCAGACATGTGCAGAGAAGATCTAAGACTTCAAACATTCGGAATTAACAATGATTTTCCAACTACTAGGTATTTGCATCATGTTTATTATTTATTGTTAGCATGTTAGGATATTTTCTTCCGACTTGCTGCTTACACACTTACTTTGAAATTAATATTTCAAGCAATGTAGAAAACAATAACTTTCTCTTCTGTGTCCGATTCCTCAAAGATGGAAGAGACGTGTATTTTTAACATTCGACAGTAGCAAGAAAATAGACGTTCATCGTTGACTTCGTTCATCGTTAGCTTTAACTAAGTGAACTGATCCCAAGTGGCTTACAAAGGTTAGGTATAGTCATTTGAAAAAAAGACTTGAAGTAGCGAAAGTAAGAGACTTCACTTTAGAGATGTTGGTTTATAATAATATTCTTTAAGTTGAGCTGTTGTCGTTCATTGAGTTAAAACATTCATCTGGTGATTATAACTGACTGAACAAAAGTCACGGGACTGAATCCAGAATGAATGGCATCTTGCTGCATCAACACAGCGCAGAAGAAGAAGAAGGTTAAATCTCTCTCTATATATATATATACACATTCCTTGCTAATCAACAGGTAATGTTTCAATTACTTATAGATGTGTGTTTGTATAGATGGATGGACGAACAGACTGAAGAATTTTGATATCTTAATTTCCAGGTTGGCAGCTGCCAGCGGTTACTTTGTATGTGTAGTCAACCAGGCCCACAGCCGCATGTCAGTCCAATGCTTTGGATGTGGTCACACTCCTGTCCAGGAGCACCACGAAATGTGCCCCGGAGAAATTCTAAACGTGCCCACTGGACAGGCTGCACAGGTGAACCACACCGACCCAGTTGACCCCTTGGGACTTTACAACACCTGCGTCAATATCCGCTGATAACAATATTGTTATCATTCCCGTAAATGCAATAATACTTGTGCATTATGTGTCTTCCACTTGCTACATTGTATAATTTTTTTTTCACAACGTAAGATACTCTGGGTATTTTACACAGTATGAAATACCCGTGTGAGGTACATTTGTTCGCCCTGATTTAATATTCTATGTTTTCCCATGTTTGTAACCAGAACTTGAAATGTGCAACGGAATCTCTTTTACACGAACATCACGGCAGTTTTATTTTATCTACTTACCATTTCAACTGAGTTTAGATACACAATTCTAAGTACACCCCGGCTTACGAATTAGTTAGGCCAATTAAACATCCATTGTTCTTTTTTTTCCGTGTCTACCAGTATGACACAAACACACAGAACAAAATCAAAACAAGGTCGACATTATTATTTTGTTTTGTTTTTTTTAGAACTGACGGGTATGGGCATTAGGATAACCAGGATGTCTGCAATATATCTAAGACATCTGATATGCATAAAATTTAATCCAAGACCTATGAATGATTTTTTCCAAATGTGGTATTTGTGATGGCTGTAACACCATCTTGCCACAGGTAAATGTCATTTCAATAGATCGTCAAAAGGCATTGTAGGAGGAGCGGATTTCCTCATAGACAATCTCTGCAACTGGGTTACTTCACAAGTCAATAGGTGATCTACCTGCTGTCTCTTCTACCTCAACCATCCCGGTTTGCACTCTCATGACATTCTTAATTCATATTAGTAAATATTTGTGTATCAGTTCAGGGCGCAAGTGCTTCTGTTGTTTAGTTGGATTTTAGGCAACCCTGGTCTTTCATATGAAAATGCGCATTTGAATATTTGTATCCGTTGAAAATAATTACTATGCAGTGTCCACATGAACAAATTAAATACAATCATGGCAAAAAGTGTATGAAAGATGACATATTAGTTATTTAACGAAAGCTTAAATACCCACGGGTCCAAATTTTCTCTCAAGTCTACGGGTTTAGTACTTTTATAAAAACAAATATTAATGACAGAAAGCATATATACATCATTGTTATTGTCTGCAAGTTATAGAACAAATTTCTAGCCCAAGTTATAGTATGATCTTCTATTAAAATTTTCAGAAAGTCCTGTTCATATTTAGGTAAAGTGAAGTACATATCTGGTTCATTAATTATTCCCTTAATATCCATTTTTTGCAAGTGAGAGCAATTTTCTCCTTTCACTCCAAATGTGATCTCACCAAGCATGCATCACTGCCCCAAATAAATTCTCAAGTTCACTTTATTGGTTTATTTTATTACAAGACACTCTCCCAAAAACTCTGAGCTAGTAATTAGCTCCGTTTTGTTCACGGAAATACGAACTAGATTTGCGGCATTATCCTAGAACATAAAATTTACTTACTTTAATGTTACAGTTGTGACTTTAAGGCTCTATAGAAAATGACAGTTGACACCGCACATCAATTATAGCAGGTATCTATTGGAATAAAGAGAGGTATGATCAGCTTTTATAACTAAATATTTGGTTATAAGCTAATAGCAGTCACTTAACAAAACAAACAAACAATTAACAAGCAAATTCCAGTTTACCTTTCTTGAAGAATTTTGATCTTGAACAAAAAGTTGCTGAAAATCTTCGGAAATTGACTTACAATTACAGTTGCATTGATAACATCGATCTTTATCTTCAGGCGTAAGAGAATATAACCATTTGTGAGCTAAGGGACATCGAAGAAGAACTTTACTGTCTGATTGCATCTGTCCATGAATGCATTTGCCACAATGTGATCACAAAAGTTTTTAAACCCTGAGTATGTTGTTAAGGACCGAATGAATTCAAAAATAAACATTTTTTAAAGTAGATGTGATAAGGTCAGTAGCTTTGTTCTACCATTTATCACTTAGGGAATTAAATTTTAAAAATGGCACAAGTTGTTATGAGATTTTATGTATCTATTTATAATTATTTTAACGCCCTTTGGTCTGAAAACTTTATTTAATTGAGCCATATATATATATATATAATATTAAATTGCATAAAGATCAAAAGTATTCTATACAGTTAAATCATCGTTCCTTCATTTTTATTTACAGGAAATCAGTGTAAAGATTATAACTTTTCCAAACAGTTTAGATCATTCGTCTAATAATGTTAATAAATGTCCTAATAATATAGAGAATATAATGCAACAATTAATTGGTTTATTTATGCCTGTAAGAAAAACTTGTTAAAGCAGTGAGTGAGTGAGTTTTATATTGTTTGTGTATTGTTTGTGTCCTGCGTCATTAAAAAACGCAATGGTCGTCATTGAGAGTAAGTTGAACATGTCTGTGTGGATCTGCAACAATGACAGATTAAAAACTATCTGTGAATAACGAAAGAATACCACTCTCGTTTTACCGATGTGTCACGGACACACAGATGAGCGGCACACAAGCACACACTGTGTCCACACGTGTTCTTTCACTGTCTATGGGTTTCGCGTCTTCTATTATCTGGTCAGGGAATTGTCTCTAGGGAGATTCAGCATAAAACTTCATGGACACACATAAACGCTTCTCCAAAGATCCCAAATCAAACTAAAAGTATACCCTTGACATAATATTCTTCTCCAATATCTACAGACATAAAATACTTAATCATAGTCACTTGTTCAATCAACACATAAGTTCGCAACTTCTAAATGATTCATTCCTTTCTCCAGTTTACGCATAAATAGGGTCTCTCAAATATAAAAACTACGATCTATAATAAATTTCCAGTCTCATTATCAACATGTAGTAGCACAAAAAAGAGATATCACACTTACGTTCAACGAAGTCCGCGCCACCATACACATGCACATATACACTCTCTCGAAATTATCTCCCTTGGAAAACACACTCCTTTACTTCACACGGTAATCCACTGGTTGTCAGGGATTGTAGGGTAGGGCTGAGCCTACTATATATATATATATATACCTACACTTCCTATAAATAATATCACTCGGAAAACATACTACTATACTCCACACGGTATTCCATTGGTGTTCAGGATGAGACAAGTCCAGCTAGGGGACCGCTGTCCTGTGCTCTCCGGATACGAGTGCTGGCTTTGCAGACACTGTCGACTGGTGAAAAATGACCCCAAGACTTCGGCATTCCTGACAGCTGGAACTAGCAATGTAGACACGGCTGACTGACTGATCGAGAACGATGTTACTACTTTTGAAGATGCGTGGCTAGCGCTGGCAAGTGACAATGGGGGTGGAAATTCTAGAGCTTCCTTGCTGTCACGGCTCGTAGGCAAGGCGATCTTCCCTCAGTGCCATCTAGCTCTCCCCCTCCGTAGTTCCTGCAATTCTTATGACATAATGAGTACTCCATTTAAAGGCAACATAACTCTTTCATACACGAAAAAAAAAACAACAACCGTGCTTATGGTCTCAACATTTCTACTCAAATGTTTGGATTTAAAACCCCGTTTTTCACCGTTAGTTTCAATAATAATAATAATAATAATAATAATAATAATAATAATAATAATAATAATAATGATATAAAGAATAACATTTTCGATCCCTTATCTCGGCAAGGAATTACATTCATTCCCTGTCTGTGGTTATAGCAGTCGTAACTGTCGTCAGGAGAAAGAAGTGGGGGCACGCAAACACCCACAGCGAGAAAGAGATAAGTGTGGGGTGGCTGTTAGGTGTTACAGATGTAGACATGCCGAACATGTCTCAAATCTGTGGTCCGAAAAGGCAGACGGGCACGAGGCATCTGCGTGTATAGACTGCAAAGCTGCAGGGATGTAGGGCATCTCTCGTCGTTGTCCTCATAACAAACGATTGCGTGTGGCAGCAGCCGGTGGAAGTGTCAGGCTTAGTAAAGGCGGTGAGCAGAGGGTCTTAGAGAGAGATGATTGCAGCGGTTAGCGAAATAGAAGGGATCGTCACGGAAATAGCAACCAAGCATAAAAGGAGAAGTGGAGTTTGATGATGATGCCAGTGCTAATCTCCTTGAGAACCAGGCCAAGTGTGGCTATGAAACAAATAGACCAAAATATCTTAGCCTCGAGGAGTTGCGAATTGCAGGTCGCCCTTTCCAGATGGTTTGTGATTCGTCGTACTGTGTGTATGACTTATCACAGTGCGTGCGTGCCTGTATGTGTGAGTGCGTGTGCGTGGGAGCGTATTATATTGAATTTATTTTTTCTTACATATCGTATTTTCCACTTAGGAGTTATTATATTGAAAAAAACAGGTTCTACGCAAATTAATGCAACATTAATGCCAACAGTATCGATTCTTTGAAATGTGTTTTTGTTCCAACTTCAACTATCTAAGATTCCCACTCTTTGCTCTTCTATCTGTATTAATTATAAAACTTAGAAAATTTATATTTTAATTTTGTTACATTTTCTGTATTACTTCCATCGAAAATACATTTTGTATTCGACAGTCTCGTGGTCATTCTTCCTTTCTAAAAGCTTGTTTTTTAGGGATGTTAATTATTTTAGTGTTTAAATTATTAAATTTTTTCTGTCGATGATGGAGACTTTGGCATGATTAAATATATATATATATATCTTAAAATACGAACACTCAGCAAGAACTCACTGCTTGTCATCAAGAGACATGGGAGACTAGCATGTACTTACTTCTGTTTTCTTGCGTGATGGGCCTTTACCTCCCTTGAAAGCTCTTGCACTTTTACTTCTTTGTACAGAAAGTACTAGAGAAAGTCCATATTTATTTTTGCTGTTTTGGTTTCAGGAACCCAACAAATGCAACTGACTGTAAATGTCATTCAATGCATGACGACCACTCAGCCACTTATCACTTAGTTTACAGACGCCGGAACTGGGCATCCGGAACTGCGTTAATAGACTATACAGTGAAGTGTACCGAACTTTCCCGAAAATAAGCCCTTGAATGAGTTTTCGTGATGCTTTTGATATAATCCTTACCTTAAATATATAAGCCCTAGTTAAAGATTGTCAGCCGGAATCGACGAATTTCGCTTGCCGCTGAAACACACGACGGACGTATTGAATTGTAAAGTAATATTAAATATGTAAATAAACAACATTATTACATTAATACTTAAAATAAATGAAATATTAATTTGACGGACAATTATTCAAAGAAAGATGGAGTTTCGAGAAATTCAGGTCGAAATTCGTTTTGAGAGTTATGACCATGTTCCAGAAGATGACATAACTGTATTAGAATGAATGTAGATTTTCTTTGTTCTTGAATGCATGTAGATTACTGTACATAAAAAATAAGATATCCCCTGAAAATAGGCCACAATTCCTCGTTTGCAGCAAAAGTTCATATAAGACCCGGTCTTATTTTTAGGGAAACACGGTACACAAGGAATCGTGCAGGCCTAAATTGTACACTTAGGTACACAGCGATGTCGATGATCATTTCCTATTGTAAGAGCCAACATGGTCGAAAATCGTTGCTCGTATTAACCGCTGACAGCAAACAGTAAAGGTCACATGCATGCATAATGCATAATTCTCCAAAATGTTTTATAAAGGCAGCAGGCAGCCGACGAGAAGAATACGTATTTATCTCGTTTGAGTCTTGTCTATCCCGTCACGGACGTTCCTTGCTAGACTCTCAAAATTTACATCATTATTATTATTATTATTATTATTATTATTATTATTCGGTTAATATACATTTATATTGCTATGAACAAAACTCATAGATTTACTGTAATATGCGGTTGCCTTGGCGGACCGGATTAAATGATCTCGCGGGCCGTATACGGCCCGTGGTCCGGACGTTCCCCACCCTTGCTGTAGATAAAACAAAACAGTATAATGAAGATATCAGGTTAGTACTCAAAACATTGAGATATGTTTTTAAAATCTCAGTACCCCTTAGAGAGCGACAGAATAAAGAATCGTGAATCTCGAATCTTGAAGTCAGGGACCTAACTTCCTCGGGATATATTCTGTGGAAGATTTTATTTTCGTACCGGTAAACAATTTTGTTTGGTGAACATCATGCGAGTAATACGTCATGATTACCACATCTCCATGACCGTCGGTGGAAGACTCACATCCAGCTTGAGCTTTATGGACGACACATGATGAAACCAGGTTTTCCTAATAGTTTGAAAAAAAAATCCAGTCATTTGAGACCACGTGCCCGAGAAAACTTCTCCAGATTTCCGACATGAAACATCAGACCAACAAATACGTATGGCGCACGGTCGCTATCGTGATGCGCTACCAAGAGATTCTTGTGGACACACCAAACCGACATTGGCCTGCAAATGTGAGCGAGTAGACCCAAAACGAGAGAACCAAAAAATAACCCAAACAAACAAACAAACAAACTAAAAACAGATCCCGCTTTGAACAGGGTTGAAACTGCGCTGTTCTAGCATAATTCTAATAACTTTTTAACCGTATCTTTTAAGGCTGATTCGGATGGTGTTTGTGGCCACTGAAAAGTAGTAAAAAGTCGTTATTTTGCTTTTATTTTGTGCTCATTTGAAGTAAACCGTCGTTACCGACCTTCACACATGAGAACTAAGTACGTACTGTGCGTAAAGTCGAACTGTATCGCGTGGATTTAACCCAGACTGCGCAGTGACTAGACTTTATCTGTATACTGTATAGTAAGTCAAAGAATGTATCTAAGTTCTTCAACGGGGGCCTAGATGTGATATCTCCAAAAGCTAGATTTATTCCGGCTGACATTGAAATACGTGGGTAGTCTGGCGACCTGGAGATTGAAGTCATAAGACAATAATTCATTCCAGTTAAGCCCTTAAATAGTTACTTTTTATACTATGTTATACAGACACATATGGCATTAAAAGATATGATAAGAGTATTTTTAGGCAACAAACCTGAGGAAACAAGTACAGTACTCACCAGATGTTTTCTTTTTCACGATAAGTATGAGGCAGACTGAAAGGGCATCGGCGTAACCTGTATCAAGAACGTTAGCGAAATTTACATTCTGAATTCTCTGACTGAATTTTTCTGAATATTTGACTGTTCGTGGGGCACACAGTACTTCAAACTTTGGTGTATGACAAGAGAACCGATTGCATTGCACAGGATGCGCACACAAATCACCCACTTGTACTTTCACTCCATGAGTCATTTCATATCATAGTTACTACATTTATATCCGGCGTTTTGCCTTGAGTGTGTGTACAGCGACTTGGAAAGTGACTCACAAACTTTATCGAGTAAATGGGGTCATGAGACAGTCAGGAATGGGGCTATAGCGTTGTTGCCGAACTTTTTCTCTCCCACGAGTCGAGTGGACGCGCTGGATAGGTTAAGCAGTTGAACACAGCGATCGTCGGATTGTTTTCCGGGTCGGAGTGTGCAACTGCTGTTATCGCTACATGAGATCTCTCAGGAAGTGGAGACCAGCAGTGAGCCAGTGACCACAGGCTGGAATGCATCCGTTAGTTCAAGGACACGAGGTACCTAGCACAGGACAATAGCCTTCGTTTTTATTGCTACCAACTGGACACAAGGAATAGGAAGCCAGACGGGATGGCGCCACAGTCGCAGATCGCCTTACTAGTGGGAGAGGGTAAGAAAGGAGGTGCAATGGGCAGTGGTAAGTCAAAGTGACCACTTGTCCATCATGTGTTAGGTAGCGATAGGATTGGTATCAGAACGGTTGGAAGTGAGTGACTAGTACGATTGACCAATCATGAGAGAGGATGATACTCGTAGATGGAGATTTAACGTTGTGACCGGTGACACTCTTTGTAGGTGACACCTGTCCGCAGCGCTGGGCATCGGGGATTTTCTCTGAGTACTCTGAGTTTCTCTGAGTTTCCTCCCCCTCCTTATCTCCCTATAGTGCAAATTCACCTCAAAGTGGAAGCACTTTCCTACCAAAAAAAAAAAAAAAAAATCAACCAAATTGTTGTCTTCACACTAGATTTTCTACGAAGAGGGTTGTAGCAGAGATGGCTGTTCAAATTCTCCACTGTGAGTTAGTCTTTGGGGTTGTGGCTACTCCAGCACAAGTTAAACTCAAAGGTGCGTAAGACCCACTCTGGCATAGAGTGCGCAACACTTCATCACACCAGTAGCCTGAGGCGGGTAATAATAATAAATGAAGATTTGTATAGCGCATATTCACACTCATAGAGAGCATGCTCTTAGCGCTTAAAACAAGTAAGAGACATGGACTACATGGATAGAACACGAGGGACAGAAGAATAAACAACAGTACTGACGACAAACAGAAAACAAAGATAGAAAACACAAAATGACACCAAGTAACAGAACATAGAAAATATAGAGATTCTGCAGAGAAAGATGGGGAGACAAGTAGCAAGAGCGGGAGGGGGAGGGTAAGAAGGACGAGCCAAAGTCAGGCTCTCCGCGCATCACAAACATAAAAACACAAGACAGACAAAGTTGCTGTGGCTCTCTCTGTGAAGTTAATAGGAATGAACACCAGCTCGTTCTTCTGCCGGATGACATTCATAGATCAAGATGTCAATGAGATAGATCTACAGTCACTGGACTGGAGCAGAATAGAGCAATACTCAAACAATTCGATCAAATCGTCAGGAGAAGATCCAGATGATCACAAAGTAGAAATTGCAGCACAATGTTGAAACGCAATGTTTGGCACTGATGTAAAGTCTATCCCAGGGACGACTCGTAAGGATGAAGAAACTGTGATGGCGTCAGCCAGAGGATTAACGGCGATGAGAGAGTTGATATTAGCAGAGGAATGATTAAAAATCCACAGGCAAGTAAACAGTCAAACACAATATGCCGCTGACATCAGAAAAAGTGTAGATCGGTACAATAGTCACTATAAGCATAGATAAGCGTTGGTCCCTCGTTAGGCGCTGTTAAGCTCTAGCCAGCAATTATGGCCTAGAGATGACGAGAGAGACACGTGGTGACACAACGGACGTGTCTAGTGTCTCAGTGCTCCTGTGCGGCAGCTACCGTTTGACGAGGATTCCACGCGTCAAGAACCTCGGATGGTCCTTCATGTCTCAAGAGACATTCATCTGTAGAGATAAGCGGCGAGTGTGTGTCGAACACGTGTAGAGCGTTGTGAATGGTAGTTAAGGTAATTAGATAGGGACTCACGTTACGTGGACTAACGGTAAGGATTTGTAAAAGGGAGCCCTAGAAAACAAGCCATAATTGGAATTTTAAAGTTATTATATCTTTTGTCATTGATGTATAAAAACTCTCGATTATTAGTATTTTTTTTGATACACTGGGGGCTCGGAGTTAGATTGGATCATCATTACTAGCAATTTAGTGTAAGCAATTCGCGTACACATAAATGTCGGCGAGAAATGGCAGAGATATCGAGGGTGTAATCTGTGCGTACCCATTTCCTGAGGTTCAGGACCTATGGGGTCAGGCTTTACCCAAATAGTGGTTCCACGTGACCTCCGATCAGCTGTCCTTGAAATCGGCCACGACAACCTGTTCGCTGGACATGTCGGGATTAGGAACATCCTTAACAAGATTTTGGAAAAAATTTTGGTGGCCTGGGATCAGAAGGGATGCAAAAGAATATGCTTGCACCTGGGACATCTGTCAGCAAACCACGGGTGAAGGACGGACCTATCCGTTGTCCATGGTTAAAGATGCCGGTGGTGGACGAACTCTTTACCAGGGTTGCCCCATCGGCCATCATCAACCGAAGATCACACTCATATATTTACCCTCGTAGCTATCCGATTTCCTGCAGCAATCCCTCTTAAACACATTGGACCTAGTATCCATCTTAGACGCCCTACTCTCCGTCTTCACCAGATTGGAATTTTCTTTAGAGATTTTTTCTGATCACAATTCACTTTACCCCTAATGAAAGATATCTAACAATTAACCAGATCAAAGGGCTCTACATCTCACCGTATCATACTCAAACTAACACCATGAAATCCATCGCAGAGTTCATGCTGTAGTGTGCCAGAAACCTTCCCGCCCCCCGCCCTGCCTTTTTCTGTACAGGAACAAGTAGAAAAGGAAACCAGTAATATGTTAAGGCTGGGAGTCATTGAACCATCAACATCACCTTGCTCTGCACCTGCACTCTTATTGAAAAAGAAGATGGAACAGTTCGTTCCTGCATAGATATCACAACGCTTAATAAAATAGCGCAGTTTGATGCTGAACCTATGCCAGACCCGGAGGAAGTCTTCTCCAAGTTAGCGAACTGCAGGTACTTTACAAAACTAGACCTGACAAAAAGATATTGCCAAGTTCTAGTTAAAGAAGAGGACAGACCCAAGACAGCGTTTTAAACGTTGTTGCGCGAGCTATGCATCACTTGCAGCTTCGACTCGTTTCCGACTGTGATCGTCTTCCAGAAATCGAAGTAAGCGAACTTAGTAATAAACAAGCCTACCTGTACAAAAAAATCACAGCTATTAGAAGTGGAAGCATCAGGGACGATTTACTGCAGGAAAAGCCTGGGCCCATGTCGATGGTCAGATGGCTCACAACTGATAGCAACTGATAAACTAAAGGAGAATGCTCAAACGTTGCAAGACTTAGTGCCATCAATGGAGGAACTCACACTGGAGCCACCTCTCACAAAGCACCTCTCAGATGAAGAACTCCAGCAGATTGCCACTCAGCCCTTCATCAGTCAGATACCTTGCCACTCGCAGGGAGTCGAAAGCTGTGTCAGGACAGTGAGTGAGGCATCAAAGTCAGTTTATGGGATGGATGCAAGGGATGATTACATTCGAGCTGTCATCAAGTCAAGAGACTTTATGCCGCCAGTTCAGACTAAGCAAGAATATCGTTTACCGCGGGACTAGAAACGAAAGCCGGTGCCCGTACTGTTTATAATTATTGTCTGACAGTGCAAATATTATCAGAAACTGATCTTTTCTTGCGGTTATTAAATATAGAACTTTTGACAAAACAGGAAACATTTAGTTAAAAAAAACTTGATTTTTCCATATTCTGTGGCAGAAAAGGGGAAGTGCTCTGTTCATTGCAGATTTCTCTGCTATATATTTTTGAACTCAGTATAGCTGGTTGTACAAAACCCCAAATGTGCTTGTTGGTCTGTTACAATTCGTTGGATGACGCTACTTCCTAGTGTACAAGCCTGTGGATTAAAGGGTCTCACGCCTGCTGGCTATTTCCTGCCTCTGTTCGAGTTTGTTGGAAGTTTGTTGCTGTCACAACATAAAGTACAACTCGGTAGAGATGTTAAATCTTTGCGTAATAAGTCGCAACCCAGACTATTAAATGCTTTTTAAAAATCGCTCAAGCTGTGAAAGAGATCTCACTGATATTGTACGTGCACTGTCATCAGTATTCGATAGCTGAAGATCTGTTTCACTGTGTGATTTATCAGGCAGATAGTTCTGACACTGTTTAGATAGAGTAGTTGACCTTCTGTGTGGTCATTATAGTGTTAGGCTGTAAACTACAAGATTTTATTTTTCTACAAAAATTAAGGTTACAGAATCAGAGTTCGCAGTTGCCAGACGACATTCGGCCAAAGCAGCTAATATTTTGAGAAAATGATTTGCAATCGACACACACACACACACACACACACACACACACACACACACACACAATTCAAGGGACATAACTACAATGTAGCTGGCTTCTATAAAGAAAAATGGATTGCGTCCCATGTTCACATACGGAGGATAAGAAAACCTTTTTTTTTTCGAAGCCTTTATTATGTCTTTACGTTCGGAACTATTGTGAAATGGGTTTTCTCCAAACATGTGCATGCACGCACACAAACAGCCTTTATATTTTGTTTATTAACTTATAAGCAGAATTAATACAAAAGGCACTACTTTAATAATAAAAACAGAATAAGAAAGAAATGTTTTTACAAATTACATTTGTCAAGTTCATAAAGGCGCAGTGTGATCTTCAAGCAAAATGCGATGTAGTTGACGAAGACACAAGTGTATGTACACACAAGAAAGATGCGATCATATAAAGACATGCACAAAAAAAATGTAAAGCATATTAAAAATATTACTAAAAATATAGCCGGAAATACAAACAAATAAAGTACTAACTAAAAGGGAAAAAGGGCGATAGTCGATCTATCAACCAACAAATAAGCAAAAACTAAAGAAAACAAAAAACTGCATGAAGTTGTTTTTGAAGGATTTTTTCCGTTTGTTTTTGCCATAGTAGTTAGCGGGGCTAATGCTGAGTTTTCCAGGGGTGGGAGGGGACTATAAGATAAATCAGTAGGACATGTAATTATGAATACATGCGAACATGTATAACGTTCTCTGGATTGAATGACGAGAACAAGTCGCTCAGCAGACAACAGCTGAAGAATCGTCCATACAGATGACACTGATGTTTGTCACACGCCTCCTCTGAACATCTGTACAAACGGTCTCGCTTGCAGCCAGTACAGTACTTGATAGATGTGTCCTACTTAATGGCACCGATAAGATTAACTTTACATTCCGTGGTCTTAAGATCTCAGCAAAACTCCATCTCGGCATCAGGCAGATTTTTACCGAGTTTCAGAAGAACGGCAACATAGCATTGTTGTCGAGACATGTCGCCACTGTTGCTACCAAAATAGATACAACCGGCCACCAAGTTTCAAAAGCTACAAGGGGGCACTACCCTCGCGATCCTTTTTCCGAAGAACTCATGATCTACGTCCCTTGATCTCGGGGCCTTTCATTTACTGCACATTTTTCCCGTTTACCCTTATATCAACATTTTAGCGTCTACCATTCGATGGCCGTCTTAACGCCCTCACAAGTATTTACAAATAAAAAATATTGTAGTGTTACCCAAAGGATGTCATTTATGAGGAGGGTCACGTGCAGAAAATTCTACCAGTCAACCACATGAAGCCACGATTGGTATCCTATCGTACTGTACTGTCCATCCATCCATCCATCCATCATTGACTACCCGAATTCGCGCCAAGATACCAACGACGGAACGCCAACTGCACAAACTGTCGAGCTGGCCTTTCGTTTCCTGTGGTGTGTGGCAGAATGGATCACTTTGTTGCCGACAAAGAGTTGTCTGCCGCACAGACCCAGAGTTATCGCTGTGCACCGTCGTTTTTTCGGCCTGTTTGCTACTCGCGTTGGTCTTCGTCGTTTGCGGCGGTCCGATGGCGCAACGGTTGGCGCCTGTCACTTTGTGTGTCCTCGGTTCAGATCTCGTTTCGGGCACGCTGTTCTTTCTCTGCACATGACACTTAGTTGCAGGGCTGGCTGCTTTGCCGTGATATAGTCATAGTTGTTGGGTCGGCGTAAAACACTAGCCTTCCCCTGGTGAGCTGGTCTTAAAGGACACCATGTCTGCAATGAAATTGTGCATCTATTAGAATGATGAATCACGTTTAAGCATTTGTCCAGTTTTCTAAGTATGTTTTGATGCAGAATTTTTTTAATTTATTAATTAATTTCATGTGTATTCCTGCTTATCAGTGTTAGCACGGGAGTGTATTTATATATATATATTGTCTTTGTATTTAGAGCAGAAGGTATGATGGAGCATGTTTTAAATTCCTTCTTTATATGTTGAGTCATGAAAAACGGAACTTCGTGACAGGTCAGTGACGTGACAGGTGGTTTTGCATCCACTAACCTGACGATAAAAGGCTATTGCTTAGAAATCGAACTAAACTGGATTATTCCCAAAACTTATAATAGTAAAAGCTACTTGTTTCACGATCGCTTCGCAGCGCACTGGTTAGGAGAGATGGGGGGGGGGTCCTAAGAGCATAACAGTAGTCGGTTCGCAAATAAATAAGCTATTTGTACGTGTACTGGGTGACACTGGCATTTAAACACAAAGTCCCCATCCCCTTGTCTTCCTTAAAGGAAAAGGTCAAATTATATCTGTTTAGTAATATGCTTGTTCAAGTTCTTCACTGTGATAGAATTACAATAGCGACACACACACACACACACACACACACACACACACACACACACACACACACACACACACACAAAATAAACTACAGAAAAAACATCAAAGAAAAGGCGACGAAAGTTTCAGTGTTAGAAACTAGTGCCATAGTAGATGTAACCTGTAGCATTAACAAAGTTGGTCTTCACGGAAGAAATACATTGGAAAACAGCTATTCGCCGGGTTTCACATTCAACCTATCTCAATGGCCAACAATCGTCAGCTTCTGTGTAGAGACAATGTGCGATGTCAGACGTTCACAAGGTAAACAGATTTTTTTTGCGTGTTTTTTTTTTTCTCGCCCATTTCATCAAAACGATGATCGATCACAATTTTATGCACTATATCTTTCTATAGATTTCTATCCTTAAAAACTCGTCGCTTCTACTTTTTTTCTCTTTCTCTTTTTACAGCTCCTGATGGTAACGTCTGTGATAGACCCTTGCATTAACTAACATTTTATTAGACATTTTGTTGTATGTTACGTCTACTGGGATCGCGCTTTGGTTTGCGATAGCACATGTCCAGACCCTCTTACGTTCTTTGCTGAAAACCTACTCTCTCTTCACTCAAAGCGTCTCTTAAAACTTACCTTTTTTACTCCTACCGTAATATCTATGTAGGTATACTTGCACTTGTGTTCACGTGTTCTTCCACGTGTACGCCATGATTGCTGTAACAAGAATGTGCGCTTGATGAATATATTATTATTATATTGTTATGATATCGGACGTTTCAAATGTTCACATTATGCACTCTTCAGCGAGCAAAGATGTTAAATGTTGATCGTCACTCGCCCTCGACAGATCGCTCGCACGCGGCGCCAGGAAAACTTGTCCCTAATTTGCATCTCCACTGTCCTGAGCCCTGCCCACTATTGCCACAGCACGAGGACCCAAAGCAAGAGGTCAACTGCTGACCTACTACAGAGTGACGTGTTTGCGCGTGCACCGTGCACGCAACAGGATGTGAGGGGTAACCAGTGAAAGAGGAAGAAGTTGTGGAAAGTATATTTTTTTTAGTTCGAAATACTTAGTGTTTGGAGAGACGTTTGTGTCATGGTATTAAGAAATCAACCGTGTGAGCCGCTAAAAGCTGATTGGATAACACCTAATGAACTGTTATAAAAACTTTAAAAATCTCAAATCTTTGTGTAGCTTCGGTCTTCCGCACGATGCTTGAGGTAACACTACCATTGCGGTACTTTTACCAATGGTTTTTATCCGAAGCGTGGTTATTGCTAGTTGAAAACTAACACTGACCTCTATTCGCCAAATGACCAACAGCTCAGCTTCACTCATGAAGAAAAAATCGTTTATTTGCCAAGTGACATTACACTAGGAATTTGATTTGATGATGACCGCTACTTACTAGATTAATACCACTCACACTCACACGCACACTTGCACACGCCACTACTCGCACGTTTATTTATACACCCCCTCTCACCCAAAATTTTCCTCCACACACACACACACACACACACACACACACTCTCTCTCTCTTTCATGGTTACTCTCTCTCTCTCCCTCCCTACTCTCACATACACTACACACTACCCACACATTTCAGTCACCATAGATACAAAACCACATATCCGAGTTGGCCCACTTGCACTAGACATGACCCTCGCAGATAACGCTGACATATTCAACTATTATTAGTCCTGACACAAGCTACGGCAAAGTTAAGGAATGCTACTGCTTCGCCAAAAAGAAACTGTTTCTAAAAACCGAGAAGTTCCGGCCCGCACACATCTATACCTGACCCCCGGAGGGTAAGAGACAGAACAGGCCATTGGCCAGGTGGGATGCGTCGGCCACAATCCTGCGCTGTGCACAGACTGCACTGGGAGTAGAGTTTGCCTACAGGGGGTAGGACAAGGCCAAGTCATGCACGATGCGGTCAAGGACTTTCAGTTATTTCACACTGGTAAAGCAAAACTAGAATGTAACCTCGTAGTCCACCCACCGGATAATGATTTTTCGAAGAGGCAAACTGAAGAGGGTCCAGTATGCCTATGATGAAGCATAAAAGACATCCGTCCACATTACCGCGATGTTCAATTCAGGAAGGAAGGAAGGAAACACTTAAGATGCCGTATCCTCTCTGTTGCACCTCCCCACAGACGACAATCGTCAGGCCTACTTAGCAGAGTTTACACGTGCCTCACTGCGTTAATTCCTTCCGTCAGTACTATTCTCACCCGAGTTGATTTTTCCGCCAGACTGCGACTGTCAAGACGACTCTGACCATAACTCTACAAACAAAATGGCTAACCGCTCATCGTCGCTTGCGTTCAGAGAGTTCTTGCGATGGCTATCGTTCATAAGGTAGGACAAAAAAGTTTTGCACGTCTGCCTCGTCTGTTATCACTTTCAGGGACTTTTCATTTATTTCCCCTGCGTTTGAAATGCTAATAGTCATCTACTCACTGAAAGCACTGCTAATGATAGTCATCCGCACAGATCTCTGTCTCGCCGCACTGACTGTAGGACACGATATGGCATGCACTCTCCACACACTTTCATGGTGTTTCCTCAGATACCGATTGATTGATTGATTGATTGATTGATTGATTGATTGATTGATTGATTGATTGATTGATTGATTTATTGATTGATTGATTGATTGATTGATTGATTGATTGATTGACAAACAATGTTTCTAGCAGCAACACGCGAGACAATCATAGTAGAATGATGGACCTAGGGTTCGTGCAACTCCAATGCGAGTTACACTAAGAGACTTCAGAACGGTTTTGGGAAACTGCTCTCTGTCTTTCCGTCTCGTCTGATGTCTTGTTCTGTCGCTGTACTTTGTTTTGTTGTGTCGTTTGGTTCGTGCCTGCCACTGGATGTTTGGGCGTGATGGCGTAATATCACGTGACTCCGTTCGGTAGAGATGATGATGTCGTTTTTATAATGCGCTAGTTCCCGCATCGCAGAGATACGCTCAATGCGCAGTGATAAATAATAATAATAGTGAAGATTTTTATAGCGCATATTCACACTCGTAGAGAGTATGCTCTTAGCGCTTAAAACGCGGAAGAGACGTGGACTAAGTAGATACAGAACACAGGGGACGAAAGAAAACGACAGTACTGACGAAAACAGATAACAAAAGGCATCAAGTAACAGGAACAGAGAAAAATAGTGAGGTAAAGTAGCAAGAGGGAAGGGGGGGGGTAAGGACTAGCATTGTGGACTAGGAGTAGTGCTCAAGGAAGAGGTACGTTTTCAGTGCAGATTTGAAAGATTCAATTGTAGGAAGGTGGCGGATATGAAAAGGGAGAGAGTTCCATTGTTTTGCAGCACAGTAGCCAAAAGTCCTGTGACCATATGTTGTTGTTCTGGTGACAGGAACAGTCAGAGTACGGTTGTCAGAGGAAGAGCGGAGTTGTCTGGCCGGAGAGTAAGGGATGAGAAGTTCAGAGAAATAGTCAGGACAGGAGCCTGCAAAGAAATTAAAACACAGCACAGACAGTTTGCACTGGATGCGAGAACCGACGGGTAGCCAGTGTAGGAAACGAAGGAGAGGAGTGACATGGTCCTGTTTCCTTGCTCTAAGTACCAGACGTGCAGCGGAGTTCTGTACTCTCTGGAGTTTCTGAATGAGGGATGAGGGATGAGGGGCAGCCTGCCAGCAAGGAGTTGCTGTAGTCAAGTCGTGAAAGAACAAACACACACACAAGAGTGTTGGTGGCACGTGTAGAGAGAAAGTGACGGATAGCACTGATCTTACGGAGCTCATAATAGGCAGACCGACAGACAGCTGTAACATGTCTATCGAGTGTCATGTCATCAGTGACAATAAATCCCAGATTCCTAACAGATGACGTGAAGGTGATGTTGCTGTCGCCCACCTTGATGTGATTGGGCAGACTGACTAGTGAAGGTTGATGTCTTCTTCTATGGCACAAGAGGGCTTCCGTTTTATCATCATTTAGTTTAAGCTTGTTTTTTACCATACAGCCCTTGACATCACTAATACAAGCTTCTAGAGAGCTAATAGCAGAGTGAGACTCAGCCAGTGGAATAGAACAGTAAAGCTGCGTGTCATCTGCATAGGACTGATGAGACACCTGGTGAGACCGGATGCAAGATGAAAGTGGTTTAGTATACAGGATGAACAGGACTGGGCCAAGTACTGAGCCTTGGGGAACGCCGCAGAATCGCAATAGCCATCAGACTGCAGGTCAAATGATCAAATTCAAACAACAAAATGCAGATGAAAAAAAAACTAGTCCATACAAGTTCAGTTTTTTTCTATACAACCTATACATCCGTATTTTGCACTCGCTGAAGCCTCGAAAACTCACTCTTTGAAATTCCCCAGAGGCAGCTGTTTGCATAGTCTAATCTTGAATGACATACAGAAGAGCAGAAAATCAACTCTCACAAAGGTATGTAGAGACAAACGGAATTAAAACTCGAAATGCAAGTATGGTGACGTTTTGATAACTAATATGGGTCAATCGGTAACGCGTGTGTACACAACGGTTGGGTTTAGTACGTAACTGAAGGGCATTTTATGTTATTCGGCAAAATAATTCATGTTGCAGTCAACCGTCCTTCACGTGGCTAAGGACGCGCAGCGCAAAATCCGCCAATCGAATGAGCGCGCAAAATCCGCCAATCGAATGAGCGCGCAAAATCCGCCAATCGAATGAGCGCGCAAAATCCGCCAATCGAATGAGCGCCCAGCCCTGGGCGCTCATTCGATTGGCGCATTTTGCGCTGCGCTTCCTTCACCCACCCTAAGCGAAGGACTGTTGACTTGTCTCCGATAACGGGGATCGTGGCGTCACACATGTAATAACACAACACTTTGAGGGATCTGGAGACTATTATTACACTGCCAACACTTGTTTGGATTATCTCTCCGACTTTTGAGGATGGCCAGTCAACATCCGTTGATGTGTAGAGAGGATCTGCGATTACCGACATTCACAAGGTACAAACGATTGTTGTTAGCTTGTTTTTCCTCTCTACCCCACGTTATAACTTCTCCTTCTCCCTTTATTCTACTCCCCGGAACGTTAAACGATAGTTAAAAGCCAAAAGTTACTTTCAGTTATTCTCATATCTTTCAAAGAAGTTACTTACAGTCTACTTAGCCATTAAATCTCTTGCCTTTTACGTTCGTAAACATAATTCATTGAGCTGTAACAGCTTATCATTGGTCACTGTGCCACTTTGCATGTTATGAAGTATTTTATTTGTAGTATGATATTTTAGTAATTTTTCGATATATTTAACATTATCTCGTTGTACATAAATGTATTTTTAAGTTACTGTTGCTTACTCAGATGTACTGTGACCATCGCTGTCAGCGCTAGCTTTTTCATTAGTGTGATGTAGCGCTGATAAGCATGTAGGAGACACAGTACCAGCTGCTGCAGCAGTAGCACAAATAATGAAACAATAATAAATATTTAATATCTCAAAATGGTATCTTCATATCTTGTATGCATGGCACCAATCAGTCTTCGTGCTTACAGCTATCACGTCGATACTCTTCACCCACTGCTATGCACTGCATGCACATTCCCATAGGGCTCTCTGTGAAAGGCAGGTCTACAAATAACTTCTAGGGAAGCCCACGATCTTTCTGTGTTACTGCACATGCATTTGTCTAACATTACCATCTACTGGTAAACCTGGAAACGAAGCTTGTAATATTGTTGGTGGACAGATGAGCATGCGGTCTAATCTGACTGTACTCACATTTCGAGACCTCGTTCGACAGAGTTCTACAGACGGTGAGAGTCCCCAGTACTGTTATCTAGCCAGTAGATAGGACCAATTTCAAACCACTTTCCTGATGGACAAACGGTTACTGCTGGTTATTGTAAGAACAAAGTTTCAGTCACATCGCATACCAGCAAGTAACAAAAGGGAAGGGACACTACTAGCGTATAGTCTGCTTCACCAAGACAAATGGCTTGTGTCCCTTGTTATAAAGTACGCAGTCGGAAAAAAGTCCACTGTTTTGGCATGTTCACGTACTCAAATTTCACCCCCACCCCTACTCTAAGCTGAAGCCCTTCCCCTGCCAAAGTAGCCAACCAAACTATCAGCAGGTTGTTAGTATTTATATTGAGAAAGATACGAGCACGCGAAGTGTGTCTCTTTCGCCTAAACATGAATCAACATTACTTTTTCTTTTAGAATTCTCTGTACTACAAAATGCCAGTGTGCAGATTGTGGGTCGTTCTGTTATTCAGATGTCAAAAGCTGATTTACTTTACAGTGGAGCATATGGGAACTATCAAAGTCTTGATGAAAAGGAGAAAAATGCGTTTCCTACGGCCTTGTCGTTCAGAAACGATTATCTTGCGTATATGTCAGTTCTTTTTGCCAGCTATAACGTTTTATTATCCATCACTTTTAAATATGTGATTTAAAACCCATCTTTTGGATATTGTCCTTTGTGCATATTCACAAAAGCGGTAATTTGTCTTTATCAAGTATTTCCACATGAGAATAACAGTAGCCACACATCCCGTTTCTTAAAGACCTTTCTTATTTGAATCAATCATTTCTATATATATATATATACACACACACACACACACACACACACACACACACATAAACAAGCACCTGTATATGTATATACATTTACAAACACGCAAACACGCACCTACACACACACACACACACACATAAGCACACACACAGACAGACACACTCAAAGACACATCTAGTGTCTGTGCATTGCTACATTTTAACCTTCTTAATATCTATGGAAATTTTCCTTCTAACCATGAAAATTAATAACAGAGAGAAACAAAAAATAACCAACCAAAATAAAGGAATGTGTTGGTGATCCTCACTCTGCTGATGTGTGTGTGTGTGTGTGTGTGTGTGTGTGTGTGTGTGTGTGTGTGTGTGTGTGTGTGACACAGAGAGAGAGAGAAAAAAAAAGAAAGTGTGTGTGTGTGTGTGTGTGTGTGTGTGTGTGTGTGTGTGTGTGTGTGTGTGTGTGTGTGTGTGTGTGTGTGTGTGTGTGTGTTTCATGCGTTCTCGTTTAAAGACCAACCTGAACGGTTTGCGTATTTCGCAGATATCGGTACATATAAGCGATATAAACCTAACCTGTACATTTTAGCCTTCAAAACCCATCCGTTAATTAATTATCCGCTACAATTCGCACCTACGATAAACAAGCGTCGGTAACAGTGTACTACGTCACACTAGTGCACCATTCACAACACTGGCAGCAGTCAACAAAAAACACAGAGAGAGAGAGACAGCAAACAGGGAGAGAGAAGGAGCGACAGTTTGGATTATACGGACGTTGAAAGTCTGCATTTCTCGTGGTTCTGAAAATCTGCTACTTTACCACGAGAAATGCAGACTTTCAACGTCCGTATAATCCAAACTGTTGCTCCTTCTCTCTCCCTGTTTGCTGTCTCTTGCCTTGATACTTTGGACCTGATTAGTCAAACTACTAGTTTCGAGACTCATCTGACCAAAGTGCTAGTAGCCATTTTTGCTTAATGAAAGTACTGCCAGCGAGACGATAATCAGAACCGATCTCTCTCTCGCCGAAGTCGGACAGTGATTTTTTTTAAGAACAAAACGATTGACAGCCAGCAAAATTATACTATTTTCTAGAAGTCACATGTTAAGAAATACACGGGGAGACGAAGCTTAGAATCTATTAGTATCTACCTCTTATTTTAGATACTCTTAGAGACTTTTCCTATAAGACATGCGTGCACGCGCGCACACACACACACACACACACACACACACGCACACACACACACAATTTCTATACAACCTATAATTTTGTATTTAAGCAGACGATTTACATAATGTATGCTATGCTGTAAAGTTGACATATCGACTGGACAGTTGGCCTGAAATAATAGTTACTGTGCAAACTTAGCGCAGGTCTGTCGAACTTCCGCTTGGCTTTATTCGACTATTCTAATACTCGGGAATATTTAGAAAAGTTAAAAATCTGATAGTTTTCTTTCCTTCCGTCTTTGTTTTACTAGCTTGCTACAGGCCTACTTTCACTGCATAATGTTAGACTTTCATTATTTTCATGGTTGGGAGCTATTCCCTTTTACTCCGACAAATTATAGACTGAAATTCTATGGTCTTTCCGAACTGACAGGGCTTTCTGTGCTGCTCATGCTAGTGGTGGGAGGGAAAGACAGCCCCCAAGACATCACGGAATTGCAACACGTTTAAGCTCTGTTATCGAATCACGTGACTGCATAAACGAATCTCTTTTACCTACACACATGCGAAAGGCACGGTCGAAAGGGAAGACTTATGTTACTGTACTTTTTGTTAAATTTTGCCGACATCGATACAACGCTTAACTTTATATTTCGTTGTAATAACCAGGAAGGAGTTTAATATTTGTATCGAAGTTTCGATAAAAGTAGCACCTTTCGAGAAGGGCGGCCTGTAAAGATTTGAAGCAAATGGCGAAAGCTTAAATACAAATCATTGAGTTGGCTTGATGTGCTGCTCATTTTCTCCATACGACCGGCATACAAACTTGATATATGCATGACAGTTTCCTGCATGACCAGTCAAGAACATTTTCGCAGTAGCAGCCAACCTACAGCCGTGACGACATGACTACTGTACCGGTGGCTGGTGTTTGTGCGCAGAGTTTGTCAACGACACCACCTGTTGCATCCTTCAGGCGAGTCGGTGTTAATCAAAAGAAATCTGAACTGAAATTGTTACTCACCTTCACATGATGATTGGCTTGACATTAGTGAACAAATGTCTCTATATGTCTCAATAAAATCCAAGTAACACAAAATAAACATCTTAACAGCCCGAAGGACTTGTTCACGTCTGACTGGCGCGTGACGCGTCGGTCCCGGAAAATGTCGCTCGGTATCTGCATCCGCAAACATTTTGATTCGCTCTATTTTTAACTATCTCAACAAGCAGTCTCTCTCTTTCTGTGTTACATGCAACTAAATGTAAACCCATTATCAAATACATTGAATAAAGCAGGCTTACAGTACTGGGTTGAAAGGTTTCAGAAGTCATAATTACAAGGACGAGACGTTTCTCATCAAATCAGTTTACAGAATTCTAATGGCAATTAAATTAATCAGTAGTCGATGATAGTGTATAGAAAATCAGTAATTTCTAAATTATTTTAACGGCAATTTCTTTTAGTGAATGAGATTTCAACAAAAAAAAAATTGGTTACAGGATAAAGTCAGTCTTCCTTCCTCCAGTAAAAGAGAAGTGCCGAGGGTACAAAAGTAGAAGTGTTGTAGAACATGAAGGCAGAACAGCTTGCCGGTGATCAAGATGTGGCTAATTTTATATTGCAGACTCATTGTTGACCGATGCTGCTGAAATATAATGGATGTCCAATAAACAAACAAAACTACACACACAACGCTGACTCTGAGTATTACTCACATTGTTTTTGTCAGTAAAGGACCTATTGATATCCTCTGTGTACAGATTTAACGGTCAGTTTCCAGACAGTTCGCTAATTTATCTCGTAATTGTGGTGGCTGCTCAAGTAAGGACGAGACCTGACGGTAAAATATCATCAAGCAGCGCATATATTTTTGGACATAGTTACCTCTAGCAGGTATCCGACTAGGAAGGACAAAAAAAACAACTTTCTGCAATTATTCTACACATTAGTTTCCTTCTCGTGATAATAATAATTATAATTCTGGAAACTGAAATTTTACAAAGAGCAATAACGGCCTTTCTCATAATAGGGCTACATTCCTTTCTTCTCTTGACATGGACCAAAGAGCCGCTCACAACAGATAGGAAACCATGCGATCCTTTGTGTTGCCTTTCTTGTTTTACAAAATATTGTCTATAGGCTGTCCAAACATTTATCTAATGTTTGGGCCCAAGACAAATATTGATACAGATACATGCACTACTCAAAGTTCTAGGAGTCATGGCAGCCTAAATAGCACAACACAAAAATATATCAGCCCTTGATCAACTGAGCTACGGTAAATGCATGAGATGTTAATATACAGATGAAGAAAAAACTGTTATAAACCCAGTTAAAAATCCATCGAGGTCCTCACGTACTGCAACCAGAAAGGTATAAAATTCTCTTTAAAATAGAAAACAATAATCTTCCTTGTGTTGACACCATTTTAACGATTTCCGTCCACATAGGATTCAGGTGACCTACATGTAAAGAGCACTGATAGTAATGCACGCTTAGAACGACTCCTGAACGTATGTCAATTATCTTTGAGGTGTTTAGATGTTCCGAGTGTCCCGACTATACGCTAGCGTATTTTCAGACTTAACTAGGTCAATACGATTCGTATTGTCATTCAATAGGCGAGTGAATACATACTCACCTTACAGCGCTTCGCTAACAATAACTGATGCAGGGTAAAAAAAATAATTAGACGTGCAGAAGGTAGCTAACTTGAGCCTTGAAATTTCAGACCTGGTTAGTCAGACTAGAGGTAGCGAGACTCAGCTGAGTATTTCTATAGGTTACATGGCCAGCCACTCATTTACGCTCATGTTCAGAGAGGACTTGCGATTCCGGTCGTTCACAAGGTACAGAACAGAATCTCTTGCACTTCTGTCTAGTCTGTTATTGCTTTTTTCTTATCTGATATCGCCAGTTACTCAGACATAACAGTGGACATTGATGCTTTTTTATTTAAAAAAGACATAGTTATTGACAGCCAGTTAGGTTATACCATTTTCTAGAATCTAGAATGCTAAGAAGAATACGTAGAGACTGAGTTTAGAAGCTATTTATTAGTCTCTACTTCTAATTTTATATACATCGAAGACTTTTCCTGTGAGACATGCATGCACGCCACAATTTCTACAAGCACGTTCGCATACACGCACACACACACATTTAAACAGGCGATTGATATTGTGCATGTTATGTTGTCAACTTGACATGTCGAATGGACAGTTGGCCGTAACTGACAGCTGCAGCCCCCTCTCCCTATGTCGTCAATCTTGGAAGCAGGTGAGAAATACCAAAAGTCCTAGCATTAACAATACCTAACCAGATGTAACACATTTTAAACGGACCGGCGTTTTGCCAGGGAAATGTCGTGTGTGATCATGTATTATGTACAGTCCATGTAATAAAAGGGAAACAACTCTTGGCGTCCTCTTAGCTTCCATGGAGGGCGAGCGGCCGGCGCACCACTGGAAAGGCTGTAGGTCACATGTTTACTCCCGCACACCAGTGGTGAATGTAGGCAACCAGTGGGATGCATGTAACCAAATGCTGCTGCATCAGGTACGCACAGGCCGTGCCTGCGGACCTAAAGTGTGTGCAATAGTTTTGCTGCCACAATAATTTATATCAAGGTCTCAATCATGGATTATTCCGTCACGAGGACGGGCCACATCACCGTCGCCAGAAAATTATAGATTTCTCTACAAAGAATAGAATAATTGTCCTTGTAATAGCGCTGTATTAAACAATACTTTTGGTGTAATATGTTCCAGGCGAGCACCATCAGGATACTTTTATGATCCCAACAGCGCGAGCTTTCAGTGCCTTGGATGTGGACGGAGACCTGAACAATGTCATCGTCACACGTGTCCCATCGAGCAGACAAACGCGCCCTCATCTCAGGCTGCACAGGCAGGCGGCGCCAGCTATGACGATACCCACCCCTGTGCACGAATGATTAGCAGGCTAGCCCATGCTGGCTACTTTTTCAATCACCTCAGCAATCAGGTGGAATGTTTTGCTTGTGGGAGAAGACAGGATCAGTGCCACAGCAGCACCTGCCCCAGAGATCAGCTCAACGTGCCAAGGACCATAGAACATGATGCCCCAGTTGATCCTAATGAACTTTATGCTACATTTGGTGTACGCGTAAGGCGCCCTTACAGAACTGAGATCCTGCTTATTGTGTACCTGCTAGACCGAAATCTGGACATGGAGAGCCGTTTTATTCTCCTCCTCCTCCTCCTCCTCATCATCATCATCATCATCATCATCATCATCATCATCATCATCATCATCATCATCGTCACCACCACAATCTGCCAGATGCCTTCTTGGTCCTTTGAGACAAGGTAGAGACCTGTTCATGTTGAGTTTGCTGCTGGTTCTTTTCTTGTTGGTCTGCGTTTCTCTCTTTGCCCGGTGACTTGGTACAAATGACACCACTGCTGCAATGAATGTGTGTTTTTGCTGGATATGATCTCATTTATTTGCTGTATACTCACTGTATATGTTTTGGCTGCTGATGCTTCTTATTTTACTATAATTATAACTTTTAATTGATATAATTTATACTCCGTTTTAAAGTAAACTTCATTTCAGCTGACCTGCTCATTTTCTTAGCACTCTCAGTGTTCTCTAACTGCTTCCACTTTCTTCTGTGATTTAAAGTTACTTATTCCTTTTTTTAACATTGTAAGTATATTGTGTCATTTGTTAAGACAGATTTTTAGGCACATGCGTTATGGTCCTACCGTCAGCGGCGACTAGAAAAACAAAATCAGTGGCTTGACATCTCGCTGAGTGCTTCGCCCAATAGACACTTTACCCATCGACTACATTCAAAACCTGTGCACTAAGCCTGCCGCTAACCTTAGTGCTAACCTTAGCCCTAAAACTAACCCTAAATAACACGAAATAAGAGGTCCCTCTCAACTTTGTGTAAGTGACTGGATGGCTTCTGTGTCGTCGTCCCATCCGTGTCATGCACACCGATGGTAGGGCTATAGGGCTTTTGGCCGTTATTTTCTTTTCCAAGGTTTTTTAAGTTTGACTAGTAAAAGTAAATATTTGGTTGTTTTCTCATTTGTTAATGTTTTTAGTTAAGTTTTATCAATATACAATGTCTTTGCGCACATCATTGTAATTACACCGCGCCAACTACTGAGTGTATATAAGAATTATTTAATGAGTATAAACACTGCTAGTCTTAATATTTATATATATATCGTTATTACTATCCATATCATTATATATATGCGTGTGCAAGCTGTGGTCGGAGACAACATTCTTGTTTTTGACAATTGATTACTGAATCCATATCAACAATCGCGCACGCGCTCAAACGCACATATACACTCATAAGGAAAGAAATACAGAGAAATGCACAAACAGATTGGTGTACACACAAAATAACAATTAATAAGCAAAAATTTTTTAATCTATCTTCAAAAATAGAATATTTTATAAAAGAAGAATGAAACATCTTATTTAAGCCACACATATAAAAACAGTTCAACCAAGTCTGAATTGCATGTGCATTTACTACTTTGTTTCTCCCGCTCACAAGCATAATGACCTGTTTCGTAATCGTGCGGAGACAATTTATAGCCCTTGACTCACTATTGCCACTACTGTATATGTAATATATAAATGCAGAAAGGCAACATTAACAGAATCAGTCTTCTACAATCACAGGTATTTCTAGTTTTTACAGATGAGTGAACGTACCCACTTCTCCGGACGAAAGAGAATAAAACCTTGGTGTCCGAATTAGAAAAGAGGAATGAAAGGGGGTTGTTTTGGGGGAATGTTGTGACATTACGCAATGCGCATACTCATTTTAATAATAAATAAATTAACAGGATCATATGACCTGTATAATGTGAACAGTGTAATATGACAGCTCGGAAAACAACGCTAATGAATTTCTTATGTAAGCTACCGTTAACTATAACGACTAATAAAATCTTTTTTTTTTTTTTTGCAAGATGCAGCTGTGTTTAAATTCAGTAAACGATGTTGAAAATCGGCCATTGTCTAAGAATACTGATGCAGGTAAATATATATATACATATATATTTAAATTGCTGAAAACAAATTACCAAACTCAGCCCACTCTTCTCCAATAAACCATTTCTGAACGGACAACACAACTTACACAAGTTTAATGAAAAAAGGAAAATTACAATTGTTTTCAAGAATTATAATTTACAGCACACCATCTGATTGAGACGAAAATATTTTGTATGTTTTTGATCTCTCCAAATGTATGTTACAGAGCTGATAAAAGGAAAACTTGGGCCGCCGACACTCGGTCAACAGTACTTATCGGATTTTTCCGATTGTGCGATGGTTACGAGGTTGATAATCCCCTTGCTCACTCGTTCAGAAAAGGGAAGGCAGTAAACTTATTTTTAAAACAAGTTGGATCATCACTGTCCACTCATTTCTGTCAGCATTAAGTGGAAACACAGAAGGCGGCTTGTTAATAGGATAGTAATCAAGGCGGCATTGCTCAAAACTGAATGTAGTGATTTCGTTTTTTTATTTTATTCCTTTTTTTGTATGTATGTTTTTTTTTGTTTCTGTTTTTTTTGTTTTTTTTAGTGTTTCTGTCTTTTAGAATCACGCTAAAATGCAATATCTGTTTACTAAATATTCCATGAAATCTTTTAGAATCAAGCTAAAATGCAATATCTGTTTACAAAATATTCAATGAAAATCTTTTTAGACAAAAAGATACTAAAAAAAGACAAAATAAAAAAAATCATATGTTTTTTTTAGAATTAAGACTCCTATTCCACGAACTCGACATGCATGAAATGCTTTAGGACTGTCTTGCTAAGTAGAGGTCATGATTATGTCCAGAATCGCGAAATCTAGTCAACACGTCTACAAAAGTAGAATTTTGAAATATTTTGAGAGAAAACCGAAGACTGCTGGCCGATACCCCAAGTAGTGTTTGGAGCTCATCTTTGCTCATGAACAAGAATTCGTTTATTTGCCAAATGACATTACACTTGGAATTTGACTTGATGATGACTGCCACTTGCTCGACTAATAGCAATCACACTCACACCCACACCCACACTTGCAAACGCCGCTATTCGCACAGTTATTTATACACCCCCACCCCCGCTCCAAAAAAAATTCCTCTGCATACAAATGCACACACACACACACACTCTCTCTCTCTCTCACTGTCTCTCTTTCTCGCTTTTTTTCTCTCTCTCCCTTCTTTCGCATACACTATTCACTACCCACACGTTTTTATCAAAGCAAAGGCTTTGTTTGACCTTCTTGAAAACTGACATTACATTGTTTTTCCGGTGGAGATCTTTTTAGATAATGGATCCCAGAAACCTGAAATGGCCGACCTCCTCTTTGGCCTCAACGCTGATAGAGGCTCTGCGGGACGTCTTTTTCTGCGGAAGTCAACTTTCATCTCTTTTGTCTTTTCACTGCACAATGCCACCAGTGATTCACTTCCTGGCGGTATGCAGACTCGTTGTAGTTCGCTGTAAGACATGCCGCCGTGGTGTCATCGGCAAACTTCACCATCCAAATGGATCCGTGAGCTGAGACACAATCGTTGAATGAAAAGAGGATGCAAATTTGTGGTGTGCCTGTGCTGGACGAGCGCCTGGATTTTGGAGAGGAGACCGTTTAGGGGTCAAGAGAGAGTCAAGGATCCAAAAGTAGACTGACTGGGAGAAGCCGAACTCTAAAAGGTTATCACAGATTTTTTGTAGAATGTGTTGAAGGCGGGGCTCTCGTGTACAAAAAGGTGGCGAGTTTAGGAGCCAGGGGATTCAAGGTGCTAGAGGATGCATTTAAGAACTAGAGAGAGAGAGCATCGTCTACCGAGTGACTGGCCTGATAGGGAAATTGAAGATGGTCCAGTTTACCTGTGGTGGAGCATAAAAGATGCCTGAGAACCAGTTTTTCCAGAGTTTTCATCACGGCAGATGTCAAGGCCACAGGTCTAAAACTCGTTTAGTGACGTCATATACAGGGAAGACACGCGATGCTTGTCGTCTACAAGAAAAGATTTTCTTACATGTGTCTGGAGCCTGGTATCACTTTTATCTTCTCTGCGAAAACCACTTTCTTTAATTGATTGACCCTCCCTTTAAAATGCACTATTCAAAGTAAACTGCTGGCTTTTCGCGGGTATTGAATATGAGAGTTTGCACTTTTTTGTAACCATTTCTGAAACACACACACACACACACACACACACACACGCGCGCGCGCGCGACGCTCACACGGCACGCGCACGCACTCACATTGGCCGCGCCTACAAGACGCGAACGTGTGTAGCATCAACCAGTATCCCGTTACAGTAGTACTAGTAGACTAATGACAGCACGTCTGCCCCTGACAGAGAAACTGCTCTGATCGCAGAAGGCCACAAACAATTCACTCATAATGGTCAAAGTGTCTTATCGTTAATAAATGAACAATTTGTGCTGAAGCTTTCCATGGTGACAAAAATAGAATACCTTCATGACGTGCACGTGCGACGAAAAGTCGAAAAGTTTCCTTCGTCATATAGTAGCGCTGTGACTCAAGAGGCTCAAGCTCCGCCCACCCCATCGCTGTTAGGTGGCGCTCGGTCAACGTAACTTCACATCCGCCTTTTCGTCTTAATATTCCTTCCGCCAGTGTTCTTCTCACTCGTCTTGTTTTGTTTTTTATTTTTTTCTGATAGCAACGTCGAACTGCGAGTTGGAGATCATTCATAATGTTTAGGTGATCATTGGTGTGTGCGTGTAAGTGGCAGCATGAGTGCATGTTTATTTTCTTTTGTTTGTTTCCTTCTCAGAAAAGGCATATAAAGCAAGTAAAGCATTTCTTGTAACACAATAAATCTGGTTAAACTCGTGTTTTCATGTAAACGCCAGAGTAAGAAATTAAAAATGTAAAATCTTTACTTTGTTCTTTCTGACAAATTAAGCATCCTTCTTCATAAGCGCAATACCAAGTGTCCTCCAACCCCTCATGTGGAACTGTTCACGGAGAGAGGAGGGGAGAGGGATTGGTGTTTTACTACGCGTGAGCAACTAAGGCTATATTGCGGCAAAGCAGTCAGCCCTGTAAACAGATGCCCATGCAGAGAAAGAATAGCGTGCCCGAGACGAGAGTTGAACCCAGGACAGCCAATCCTCACTGTATTGGTGACAGGCGTGAACCGCTGCACTACAGTTCACGGACCTGAAACAAAGTGACGCATACCGTCATTGTACCCTAGAATAAAACACAGAGCTCAGCATGGATAAAAATATTTTAAACTGCCTTCTTTGAAGACATTTAGGTCTGTAAAAACGAGTGTTAATAACTTCCACTTTCATACTTTCGTTTCTTACCAAATAGAAGACCCAGACCTGTGGACCTCACTCTATGCGTACTTCACGTTGTGCCCTTTGTCAGTAAGACTGGCCTGGAAAAGCCTGTACTCTAGAATATTCCACGAAGATAGAGTATGATGGCGAAGCTTCTGAAGAACTCTGGAAGAAGACTGAAAGAGAATAGTAGAGCGAATTCTTTATCATTATTTACAGCGACATTCATGCATGTTATTCACAACATTTATGTTTTCATTACATTATTTGTGACCGTGGAAGAAATTCCAATTACTGGCTAAAGCGTGCATAAATGGGATGAATGTTTTATAAAGACATATTTTGCCAGCAAAACGACATTAGTCTGAAATAAGTTTATATGAGACAAATTTTAAGGGCATATTTAAATAAGACAAAAAGAAATGGTTATTTCTGTGTAAGCCACAGTAAACACAAAATCACGAATATAAATCAGTCCGAAATAATCTGCTTTTACATATCAATTTTGGTTTACGTATAACTTAGATTTATAACTGAATAACTTAATTTCTTTCCCTAAAAAAAATGAACATGTCATTTCTATATCGCATAATGACGCTCACGAAGGAAACATGACAGAAGGAGAGCAATAGGAGACATGGACAGAATACGAGGGACCGAAGACGAAACAACTATGCAAACATGTCATAAAAGAAAAAGATATAAGACCCAAAGAGAAATCATGGAGCCAGCGGTGGCGGTGACGGCGGTGTTTACGAAGACATCAGAAAAGCCTGCTTGCTGTAGAAACATATTGGTTCGCGCGCTTTAGCTCGTGTGAGTAAGCAATGGTTGGCTCGCAGCAATGTGCTCGCGCTCAGTTGCGGCGGCGGTGGCGGTGGCGGTGACGAGGTCCTTGTTGCTGGTGTTGCTGTTTCCTTAATACATCAGAAAAGCCTGCTTGCTGTGGAAACATATTGGTTCGCGCGCTTTAGCTCGTGTGAGTAAGCAATGGTTGGCTCGCAGCAATGTGCTCGCGCTCAGTTGCGGCGGCGGTGGCGGTGGCGGTGACGAGGTCCTTGTTGCTGGTGTTGCTGTTTCCTTAATACATCAGAAAAGCCTGCTTGCTGTGGAAACATATTGGTTCGCGCGCTTTAGCTCGTGTGAGTAAGCAAACGTGGAGTGGATTTCAGTTTTCACAAACACCATAGTCGCAAGCTATAAACTGAAAAATCCAGGTCACTTTTCAATTCTTTTCCATGCGATGGACCGCTATTCCAACATGTGTAGTGAGGATTTGCGAACCTGGACATTTACAAGGTAGAAAGATTTCTTGCATGCATATATATATATATATATATCGATATATATCTCAGTGTGCGTGTGGGGTTTTATGTGCGTAGCGAGTGCCTGTGCGTATGTGTTGCAGTTGCTACTGATCAGACAATTTAGGTAAATATCATTATTTGCCAAGATTTTAATACTTAACAACAGTTTGCTTTAAATTTTAACAGTTCAGTATCGATACACTCTGCTTTAAAAGAACAATGTCAGTGTCCCATCGTTGTTATAGAACCTGTCTTTATGACATTTGTGACAAGCAGTAACAAAAAAGCTCGCTTACTGTGAGAAAATATCGGCTCGCGCGCTTTAGCTCGAAGAACATGGTCACTTGTGGTGCAGTTGTTATGTGGGATTGATAAAGAAAAGCAGTCGCATGTTTTGAACATTTGAGGTTGTTAGGGGAGTGAGATCTAACTTTTCTCGACGCCAGCTTTAAATGAGGGCGGTGTCTGTCTCCTCTCTCTCTCTCGCTGCCTCTCCTTCCCCAACCTTCTGTGGAGTCGGGTATTCATTCCCGACACCTGGGTCGACAGGACAAAGTTCACTACTTTACGCGGGTATCTAACCCGCGCGCCTCTCGGTTCGGACGCTGAAACTGAGATAAACTTAGTTCACCTTTTTTTTTAGTTCTTCTCTGTGTGTTTGACTGTTATTCCAACAAGTATTGCGAGGATTTGCTATTCTTGACCATTACAGAAAGCTTGCGTGAATTTTTTAAACACATTGAATAAATGTGTGTGTGTGTGTGTGTGTGTGTGTGTGTGTGTGTGTGTGTGTGTGTGTGTGTGTGTGTGTGTGTGTGTGTGCATGCAGGAGTGAGTTTGTCAGTTTGACTTTTTCCCCCACCATGTCGAAGTAGCAGGTAGACCATCGTTGATACCCAAAAACTTATCGGTCGCTTTAGTTTGCAGCTTCACTTTATATCCGCGCTATTTTCGGAAGGCGGAACCAGCGTCAGCAGTGATCTTTATTAAGCTCACCACGTTACTTACAATTGTTTATTTTCTATTTAAGAAATTCATAAGCAAAAATTTAGAATTATAAAAAATAAAATTTATTAAATATATGTATTTAAAACAAAATTGAAAACAAGCAAATAAATAAAAATAAATGTTATAATTTTCATTTTGATTTTATTACCTTTGTTGTTCTTATTGTTTTTTCCTTGACAAATGTCTTAAATTTTAGTTTGTTCAAAAATGTCTCCCATAACCTTACACTTTGCAGGGTGGGGGGTAGGGGGTCGGTCGACTCGACCACAAACAATCGAGTCTATTCCAGTCTACACACATAAAGGGTTAGCCAAACATGCTCAACAACGATAAGGTTCAGTTTAAAAAAAAGTAATGACAAAGACCACCGTTGCACGCAAATGTCCCCATATGTTAGTATCTCTAATAAAACAGCAACGATCGCGTCAATTTGATGATATGGTTGAATCGTCTCATGGCAGTGATCGAATCGTCTAATTATCATATCGTCAACTGAGCATAGTGATAAACATCGTAGATAGGATCATTTTCGGTAATAATACTTGAGAAGCTAAAATGCAGTATATAAGTAGTCCATCTGACTAGTATCATTATTATTGCATGGACCTTGAACTTGTAAGGACCCAGCACTATTCGCTCCACCAGGAATTTTGGAAGTCGCGCTACGTTAAGCGCAGCAACTCCTAGCTACGCGTGGATCCTAAAATAGACCACTGGGACGAGAATGTCGAAACATCTGTCGGTCGCCTATAAGTACAGGCTGGCGTTGATGTGAAAACCGACAGTGGTAGAAACGACTCAGTCGCCTTTTCAATTCTGTTTCATATGCAATGGACCGTTATTCCAACTTGAGTAGAGAGGTTCTGCGGTTCTGGACATTTACATCAAGGTATCTTGCATTTATTTTATATATATATATTGTGTGTGTGTGTGTGTGTGTGTGTGAGAGAGAGAGAGTGAGTGTGTGTGTAAGATGCGCGTCTCTTTCTCCCTCTAACTCTCTCTCTCTCTCTCTCACACACACACACACACACACACACACACACACACACACACAAACTGTGCGGCTCGATATAACATACGAGGAGACTGACCTGTCAGGTGGAGTTTGTCTGACTAACCTTTACTGCCGTTGTTAAAAACTTAGAAAAGTTGACACTGGAAAAGAACAAGCGAAAAAGAAAGAGAACACTAATGTCTTCTCCTGAAAAACTAAGGGTTGTCATTGTAACATTTTGAGTGGAAAGTGAACTTATGAATGGTTGCGAGCGTGAATGTACATCTACATGTAGCTACGCTCACGGCCATCTTCTACCCTTTTCACACAAAAAGGCCCGGCCAGCAATTCCATATTTAATGCTTTAAAAGAAAGAAATGAAATGAAATAGGAAAAATAGACCTGTCCAATAACCGAATGCAAGTTAGGGTCTCCCCGGCAATGTCACCTATCGTCTGCTTTGTCGGTCCGACGGTCGGGTACTCCGGCAGTAACAGCCAGGTGAGTCAGTATCCAACACATCGTAGTTCACGTCGCTGGTGTAGCAGTCCCGTCCGTACTCTCCATCACAAGTTTACATTCAAGGCAGGTGAATCGTCTGCACAGTAGTCCCCTCGAACTGATGATCGGCGGGTTATATTTAAGACAGGTGAACCGACAGTTTACAGGTTCACACGAACTGATGATCGGCGAATTATATCCAAGACAGGTGAATCGTCAGCACAGACGAAGTTCACCCGAACTGATGACCGGCAGGTTATATCCAAGTCAGGTGGGCCGATAGCATAGAAATTCACCCGAACTGATGAACGGTGAATTATATCCAAGGCAGGTGAACTGTTAGCACAAGCGAAGTTTCAATCGAAAGGACGAATTAGAACATTAAAATCCAAGAGGAACACAACCGTAGATCACAACTTTGAAAGTCAACCTTGCTGTAGTCAATGCCCAGTGTAGCTACTGATTCAGTTTTGCCCTTCGGCAATTCTTCTGAAAAAAGCATCAAAAGCTGTGCTACATGCTTCGTTCGCTACAAGATCACAACAGCATATGATTCTTGAAAATATAATAAAGAACCCATTTCTTCTACGGTTTCCTCCACTCTACGCGCCTATTTGTGTGTTGTGAGATTCAGTTTGTGAATGATTAAAAGGAGCATGGGATGCCTGCTAAATATGTGCGGCCATACACCTCAGTTGTATTATGGGTGTTTGAGGCCACCTTCAGAAGTGGGGAAAAAAACAACAAGCTATATGTACTTATGAAAGTATTTATAGCAACACTCACCTATATATTATAAAGTTTATTTGATCCTAGTAAAACCTACTCTGATGGAATTTTTTTCTGACCATGGCACATGCAGGCAAAACTTTTCTGTTTTTCTTTCCTGTCTTGTGCAATATTCATCGCACAAAGTTGCAGTAAGCCACATGTCTGTATGTTCTGTGGAAGAAAAAAATATTTGTCAGTTTTCCGTACATTACTATTAATCCATGACGACTGAAAGCTACTGAGATACATTCAGCACCAAGTGTTCTAGAAATAATGCTTGTAAAAATGCCAGATACATTTGTTTTAGACATAAAAATGACACGAAATGTGTTCCATAACTGGGTTGGAATATAAAAATATAATGCTGTATAGGGAAGATTTTATTTTGCAATTCATGACTGATACATGCAAGTATTTTTAGACGTCTGACATGAAGTGTGTTCCATAACTGGGTTTGGATAAATGTGGGAAAAGGTAATAACTTGCATGCCTGTAATTTCTTTCTTTAAACACTCTACGATGTAAATTCGTCAACAACAACGCCCAGTCCAAGGAGTTAGTGGACTTAGTGTGCATTATGTTTATTTAAAGTACTTGAATCTAAAGCATTCATTCACTCTCTGCTCCCGTGGACACAATGTGACTTGCTTAGTCCTAATTGTTTTGTTTTTCGGCTGATGGAACATTTTCTTCGTCTTCCCAGCATGTCCAGTGAACGACATACTAGACCTCTGTGACCAAAGGAGGGCCTTGAAGAGAGAAAAGAAAAGCAAACCAGAAGCAGCAACCAAATACAAAGAAGTGAATTGTGCCATTAAGAAAGGGATGAAGGCAGCTAGAGAGAGCTGGATCGAGAAGCAGTGCCAGGACATAGAGGTTGGAATGGCACGAGGTGACAGCAAAAAGGCCTACCAACTTCTAAAGACCCTCACTAAGACAGACCAGCAAAAGATCTCAGTCATCGAAGACAGCAATGGTCACCTTCTCACAGAAGGCAATGCTGTACTCAACCGATGGACAGAATACTGCAAGGACCTGTACAATTACCAGCTGAAGACCGACGCCAACATTCTCCAAAACAACCAGACTAGAGACAGTGAACCTGCAGACATACCAGTCCTACGGGAAGAGGTCGAAAAAGCTGTACATAGTCTGAAGGGAGGAAAGTCACCAGGCGTTGATAATGTACCAGCTGAGCTGCTCAAGCAGGGTGGGGAAGCAACTACAAAAGCCCTAACTGTTCTGTGCCAAAGAGTCTGGGAGTGCAAGGAATGGCCCAGAGAATGGACGCAGTCACTAATCATTCCCCTCCCAAAGAAAGGAAACAGCAAACAGTGTCAGAACTACAGAACAATAAGCCTTATCAGTCACCCAAGTAAAGTCATGCTGAAGGTCATACAGAACCGCATCAGAACCACCGCAGAAGAGCTGCTAGCAGAAGAACAGGCTGGCTTCAGACCACGTAGAAGCACAGTTGAGCAGATCTTCAACTGTCGTCTTCTTATAGAAAAGCATCTGCAGCATCAGCGGGACCTTTACCACAACTTCATTGACTTTAAGAAGGCATTTGACAGAGTCTGGCACGAGGGGCTATGGCATGTGATGTGGAAATTCAACATTGAAGAAGGGCTTGTCCAAGTCGTTGAAGCGTTGTATAACAGCTCAACGAGTACAGTTTTGCTTAACAACCAAATAGGAGCTTACTTTCGTACCACAGTAGGGGTACGTCAAGGATGTCCCCTATCACCCGTGTTGTTTAATATATTCTTGGAGAACATCATGCTTGAAGCTCTTCATGACCACCATACCTCCATTTCAATCGGTGGAAGACTAATCTGCAACCTACGCTTTGCAGATGATATAGATCTGTTAGCAGGTACAAACAAGGAACTGCAAGACCTCACCAACAGACTGGCAGACAGCTCAAACGCATATGGAATGGAGACAAGCACAGAAAAGAGCAAAGTTATGATCAATGGCAACGGCAAAGCAGAGATCTATATGAACGGGGTACAGCTCGAAGAGGTAAGCAGCTTCAAGTACTTGGGAGCCACTCTCTCCAAGGACGGCAGCTCCACGCAAGATATCCGCATCAGGATCGCAACAGCAACAGCAGCAATGGCTAGGCTAGATAGGATCTGGCATAGCCACAAGATAAGGTTCACTACCAAGTACAGGCTATACAAATCCCTGGTAGTGCCGATCCTGCTCTACGGATGCGACACGTGGACTCTACTCGCCGAAACAGAAAGGAGAATCCAGGCATTCGAGCACAAGTGTCTGAGGAGGCTGCTCCGGATCTCATACAAAGAACACAAAACCAACGACTTTGTAAGAAACAAGATTGCCACACTGGTAGGACACCAGGAACCTCTACTATCAACAGTCAAGCGACGTAAGCTGGTCTTCTTTGGCCATGTAACCCGGCACGACACCTTGTCGAAGACTATCCTTCAAGGCACCTTGGAGGGTAGCCGACGCCGCGGTGGTCAGAGAAAGAACTGGCTTACGAACGTCAAAGACTGGACTGGTCGTCCTGTACAGGACCTGCTGACTATTGCCCAAAACAGGCAAGAGTGGCGGGCCCTATCAGCTGCCGCGTCTATCCATGTGCTCCCCCCAACGCCAGGTGCCAGGCAAGGGACGACTGACTGACTGACTGACATGTCCAGTCGATCCCAGTGTAAGCTGATGCAATCGGTTCAAACTAATATGGTTGGACATTGCTCATAGCCATCTTGATTGTTAATAATTTGGATATCACCATTCCAACTAACGAGTCACCACCGATCACTTGAGTTCAAATCCTAGTAAGGACCGACACTTTCAAAAGTCCAGTATGTACGTCATACAAAGGTTTCTTCTGCTAACCGTCTCGGGAGATATCGCGGTTACTCGGCGGAAGGCGAAAACGGGTCGATTTGACTAACAATTTTCGATTTTTATAAACATCGGGAACCGAGGTAGTGCTAATAAGTGGTAATAAAGTAAAGAAAGAATTTTTTTATTTCTCCTGTGTTGCTCTCGTGCGCTGTAATCGTAACTAAATATAACTTTTAGACATGTGTGCACGCCACAACTATCTCTAAAAATACGTTCACAAGCACACAAACACACACACGTCCATACGCGCGCGCGCGCGCACACACACACACACACACGCACGCACATACACACATTTATTATTTATAATTTCTTTTTGTATTTAAACAGACGACTAATATTGTGCATGTCACGTTGTAAACCTAGAATATTTAGAAAAGTTAGAAATATGCTAGTTATCTTTTTCTTCTGTTTATAGTTTACTAACTTCCTTCAGACCTTCTTTCACTGCATAACGTTGGACGTTCATTCTTTTCATGGTTGTCAGTACCGGTGGTCCATCATATTTTTTTTGTTTTGTTTTCTTCAAATGTTTTTCCAACAAAAGAGAAAAAAGGCGTTGAGTGAAAAGATCATCGGTTGCGACTTCACAATACAGAACTTGTGATTTGCAGCAGACAAGTTTATAAATTAATCGGTTACAAAGTTGGATCTTCTCGCCTGTAATTGAAATGTAACGTTAAATCTTGTTTGTCCGTAGGAAAACTATAATAACTATAAACACTAGGAATCTATGAATGGAGTGATCTATCAATTAAGATTATGATTGTTATGGCATATTTCTTTGTTGTTCTTCGATAGTAGCTATCGTAGTGATGAGGCGAGATTTGTTACGGTTTGGGGTACATTATTACATATATATTTAAACCAGAATAGTGTAGATTTCTCTTTGAAAAAGTACAATTGTAATGACGCTAGTTCAAACATTTCTTTTGATGTAATATGTTCCAGACAAGCACCATCAGGATATTTTTATGATCCCAACAGCGCGAGCTTTCAGTGCCTTGGATGTGGACGGAGACCTGAACAATGTCATCGCCGCACGTGTCCCATCGAACAGCCGAACGCGCCCTCGTCTCAGGCTGCACAGGCAGGCGGCACCAGCTATGACTATACCCACCCCTGTGCACGAATGATTAGCAGGCTAGCCAATGCCGGCTACTTTTTCAATCACCTCAGCAATCGGGTGGAATGTTTTGCTTGTGGGAGAAGACAGGATCAGTGTCACAGCAGCACCTGCCCCAGAGAACAGCTCAACGTGCCACAGAACATAGGACATGATGCCTCAGTTGACCCTGATGAACTTTATGCTACATGTGGTGTACGCCTAAGGCGCCCTTAAAGAACTGAGATCAGTGTGTATCCGCTGGAGTGCTATCTGAACGGTGATGGCCGTTTTATTCCCCTCCTCGTATCATCTGTCAAATGAATTTTTGGTCTATAGAGACATGATAGAGACATGTTCGTGTTGAACATTTCTTCTGGTTTTTTTTTTTTCTTGTTTGTCTGCGTTCCTTCCTCGTTACCCGGTGAGTTGCGTTGACACAAAGGGATACCACTTTAGCAAGTAATTTGTGTCCCTGCTGCACACGATATCTCATTTACTTGTGTTATATTCATTGTATATATTTTTGAAACTTCTGTTTATTTATTTATTCTATGTAATTTTAATTGCTGTAGTTTTTGCTCCATTTTAAACTTCATTTCAGCTAACATGTTTAGTCTCTTAGCATTATCAGTGTTTCCAACTGCTCATACTTTTTAACTTTATGTAAAGCTACTTATTTCTTTTGTAGCATTACAACGATATTGTGCCATTTGTTAATGTAATTTGCACCGATTTTTATGCAGTAATGTGCTATAGCCCGACCGCCAGCGGATTTTAGAAAACTTGCAAAACAGCTGGTTTGAGGTAACGCTCTCTGCTTCGCCCAGTCAATGCTCTTCCCATCAAATAAATACAAAACCTATGCACTGAACTTACCCCTAACCCCAAGAGCTAATCGTAATACTTAATTCAACCCTAAATAAGAAATCTCTCCAAATCTAGTGACTGACTGGACAGCGTCTGTGTCGTCCCCTCATCCGTGTAAAGCGCACCGACGATAGGGCTATACTGCTTTTGACCGTTACGTTTACTTCTCCCAAGATTTACAAGTGTTTTCTAATTTTAACCAGTAAAACTAAATTGTTGCTTTCACATCTGTTAATTCTTTATCCTAACTTTTATCAATATTCAAAGTTCTCGCGCACATCAATGTAATTACAATAAACCAGTCGAGTGTATACAAGAGTATATATATATATATCTCATTTATATTACTCTTGGGTTATGGGGTGCATATTTGTGTGAGCTGGGTCATCATCATCATCATGGATTGAATTATGTGATATAGATATATCAAGTTTTGTTTGCAAGACTTTTTCTTTTGAAGTGGGTTGGGGGGGGTGCTTTAATTTACGTTTGCATAAGCATGTGGTTGAATGACATTGTACATGTATGGTTTAATGTTGCAATGTAGTTATTTAACGATGTTGACGATGATGGTAATGATGATCAGAATTTATAAACAATAAAAGTTTTTTTTTTAAGTTTTGTTTGTATATATCTATAAAGAGTATATTCTGTCTTCCGTGTCTTCTTGCTCTTTTTGATGTTGTTTTAATGGTATCACTATCACTGCGCCATCATCATCATTCTACAAATCACTTGAAACGTAAAATGGGACTGACGCAAAGAAACTAACATTTGTGTTGTCTATGTGTCAGTCGAAAAGTAACTTATCAGCCACGCCTATCTCTAAAGGTTTTGGAATTATTAATTCGTGAAGGTACATAGTGAGAGAGACAGCTTGGAAGACGCGTGTCCCTTACAACTAAAGTTCTGAGTGGAGATAATTCATAGAAACAAACTTGTCACATCTCTCAAGAATCAACACTTTAAGCAAAGCTTATCACTATTATGAAAGCAAAACCACTATCTGCAAATTGTATATTACAAGTAAAATATTTATTATTTTCTTATTACCGATTATACAAACATTTGAAATAAGGGTACAGATAACAATACCACGTGACAGTGACAAAACAGGTCGCCTGCACCAACTTGTTTCCGTCTACTAAGACCTTGCCCTTGAATTTGTGTGTCAGTGACCGCATTCTTGCCACATTTACACATTACCGTTTCTCTCAGAGTTTTAGTCCCTCCCTGGCTCACTAACCGGTCTCATCAATGGCTGACGATAAAATCGTCCGTATTTTTAAGTCCCATAAGCTCGCACTGCACAAAGGCTGAGAGGTTGTCGTTACCTTCTTATATACATGAAGGATAATTTTTTTTTTTTAAATCAGTCTCCGGGCCAAAAGTTTCTCACTGAAATGACTACCTTTCTATCGACATTTTCAGTTTGACGAGTTTGTGCTCGAAGGAAGTGCGAGACAAACGTCCGACTGTGACTGTTTTCAGCCATGCGTTCTGTGTTAGAGAAAGCTAAAGCATGCCCGTCTTTTTTAGCTACCCGACAGTACGGTCTGTGCTACCAGCGAATGACCTCAACATGGCGGCTGTGTTTCTCCTGTTCCCTTCACCTCACCTCAGTTTGTGTACAGTGAGTTTCAGACTGCAACACTTTCCTGCATTCATGTCAAGGACGCTGCTCATGTTATGTTCATGAGGCCTGTCGTATTCTTTCAAGAATAGTCAGAAAATGAGGTCTGTACTTACCAGAAGATGATATAGTATATATTTGGTTGAATATCAGCGAACTACGATTCCTGTAGGTGTTAGTAAAACATGTAATCACGTAACACAATGTAGCTGCTATGTAACTAAGGAAAAAGAGCTTATTTCTCTATATATTCCGATTGAAGGAAAATGAGTACACCATGGTGCAGCCACCAGTGAGACATCGATTCAAGTTTCAACTCTGCGGCGAAAAGAGGGAAATCCCGTTTTAATTCTCCGTCCTGGTCTCCGCCAAGCCACATCCCTCGCTCACTCGCAGCGCCAGGGCAGATTGCCAACACTTATTTACATATCTACGAACTTAACAACGTAGCCGCTGAGCACAGCGTTCGGATATAAAATTCTGAGAAGAAAAAATATGAAAAGCCAGAGCTTGAAAATACAGAGTTTGAGAAGCCAGAATTTGAAAAGACCAGGTATGAGACAGAATCTCAGAAGACGGAGTTTGAGAAGACAAAAATCTGAAAAGACGGACCCCGAGAAGACAAAGTATGAGAAGACAGAATCTCAGAAGACAGAGTTTGAGAAGCCAGAGAAGAAGAAGACAGTCTGGGTAGATATAGCCTAAGCCGATAAAGTTTGAGAAAACAGAGTTTGAGAAGACAGTCTAAAAAGACAGTCCGAGAAGACAGATTCTGAGAAGGCAGATTCTGAGAAGGAGTTTGAGGAGATAGAGACTGAGAAGACACATAGATAAAGTTAAAAATGTTGATCCTAACACTGGGCTTAATAATCTTGTTAATAATCTTTGTTGCACACCCTTTTCAACTGATCGTGGATAAAGAGTCAAGCCTCGTGGCAATTTAGTCCGTCACCTCATATTACATCCCCTCTATTGTCTTTCTACTCTTCTACTCGTATAAGACCAATTTTGTGAAAAGTCCATCGCTCGGTACTAGATGGAATAACATTTTTAAACGCTCTTACAGCTCAGAGCTTTCTCTTCTCTAAGCCCCTCGTCCCTCCCTACGACCCAAATGATCAATCGTTCATCGTCGCTCACGCTGAGAGAAGATTTATTGTGCCAGTCGATCACAAGAACAAATTTTCCTGCATGTCTCTCTAGTCTATTGTCCCCTCTCTCTGATTTGTGATAAACAGCTACCTTTTTTTTTCTTTTGACTGATTGTTGCCGTAATCTATGTTTTGACATGTTGACTTTGAAAACGGGTCTACAATTTCTTTTATATTTCTCAGATGAGGGAGAAATAAAGCGGACGGCGTAGCGTCAGACGCCACAGACGACAACTGAATGTGTTGTCACCTCACCTTGTCCTTACGATCCGCTAAAATTAATGCGACAGATAATACACTATATCACCTTTATCCCACAGTGCTTCAGGTCTTGTCTTCATGTGTAGGCGTGTTCTGTCGTCTCAGTATGAAGCCCACTGAGATCGCCTTCATGACTAGTGACGTGAGCGACACAAAATGAAAAAACACTTTTTCATTTTCGTTGTCCTTCTTTATTATTATTACCGATATATTGATATATTTTGTAATGTTCATTTCATTGCAAACGATTTATCTTCTCTAGGAAAGGTATTGCTTATTTAATATGAGCGCATCAACACATAACAACAATTTAAAAATAAAATAATATGATCTTCAAATCTGCTCGTCTACTGTTATTGCTCGGTTGCGATTTTGCTTTGCAGATTTTTCTCTTTTTGTATTGACTTATCAGCTAATAGGATCACATACTTTCATAAATACATTTACTCTTTTTTCCTCTCTCTCACACATATACACACAAACCTCGTGTGTGTCATAACCGTGCTGTGATGAGAAGCCCACGCTGTTCAGGCCACGCCCATTTTCACGAGAAGACCACGCCTCCAAGATGGAGGAAAACCAATCGCAAGTTTCGCTCCGGTACAGCCGGCCCGTCATGAGCGCCAGCGAGCCTACCCCAGAGGTACTACGCCACTTGCGCAAAGATGGCCACCATGGCTGTAGGATCGCAGCCGGCACTTTCTTCAATTTTGTGTACACGGGAAAAAGTGAAAGTTTGCAAGGAGGTAAGTGTGTCTTTTTTATGTACACACCCTTTAATTGATTTTTCATTCGGATTTTGTAATTTCTTTCCTATGATTTTTTTTTTGTTCACGTGGAACGTTCTCAGTCGTATACGACTCTTCACTGCCTAGACTATCTGCGTTTCATGTGCTCAGTAATTTAAGAAATGTTAGTAATGACCCGTACATGTATATGTTAAGTTTATAATGTATAGATATTACCCAGATCTGTATTTGGTCATTATTATTATTTATTTAGGTTTTTTGCAGCTTTAGCTACTACTTTAGTAGAGTTGCTAATTTTCATTTTTTTTTTAGAAATTTGTTTTTAATCTCTATATTTAATTCACACTGTTGCATTTCTTTTTTATTTTAATATAACTGTACTACGCATGTGCAAGTGAGTGCAAGTAATTTGTGCTATTAAATAAGATATAAATGTACAGCTGTGGCAAGGTAAATGCAGTCGCACTGTGACCATGTCTATGTGTTGATTTGCATTATCCCTTTTTTAATTAATATTCAAAGATTATTATTAATGAATAACGCTTTATTAAGAAACACACAACACTTTCATAGGTAGAAATTTCAAATATGAATAAATATATCTACTGCCGTGCTTGGTGAATGGAGCGCACCAGTAGCATGTTGCATATGACGTAGCGAACGTGGGTAATGTCGAAGTCACCGTTCCACGGTACTTAACGTACCAGTTCAAGTCGCACTTTCGAATGTTCCCGAACGCCTACGACGTAAATTAATATAATAAAATATAAATAATGTAAAATGTAATAAACTTAATCAAATGTAAATGAAAAATGCCAAAATCAATCGTTAGCAAGGTGAACTTTTTATATACGCGCATAAATACATACACCAAACGTATCTATAATTATGCTCACACGCATAAGATAAACACCGACTTTCATAGAGATCTTTTGTGAACATTTTCAGGCTCTCCAGGCTTGGATTGAGCTCTTCTGCCGCAAGAGCGGGGAGTCGATAACAGAACCAAACTTCTTGCCACCTTGTGGTCGCTGGTAAATAAAGAGTCATATGGCAGCGTGGCAGATCGTTTTGGGATGAATAAGGGGTCGCTTCATAGATGCGTAATGCTAATCTTCAGGACACCCGTTGGAAAACAAGATGTCATTAAATGGCCAGAAAATAAGCTAGCTGAAAAATGTGATTAAAAAGCTGGAAAGCTGAGATTTATAGGTGCTCTTGAACTACAAGGCCAAGACGTGAAAATTATATATGCAGAAAGGGCTTTCCTGCCATACATCTTCAGGTTAGAATTGAAACTGAAAGCAATACTCTGTAGCAAGCCAAAAAATTCAAGTTTGATTGTAAACCGAAGAAAATCACTATCCAAAGGTCAAAGAAAAATATAAATGTCAACGAGTACTCCTTCATTTTCATCTAAAGATTATTTTTTGGCGTGTGATGTTTCCATCTACATATACAGGTTTTATCATAAATAATATGCAAAACTATAAGAAATTTGAAGCGTAGCATACTGCAAGAGAGGATAAGAAATAAGTTCTAACTTACATATGACGCTAAAATAAACAGGAATCTATATGTCACTTATCAGAGGCGGACTGGAGCTTTAAAGCGGCCCGGGCATTATTTACAGAGCGGCCCTTCTCACTAAAATAGGCCTACGGTAGCAACTCGTCTTACAAATCCTAGGATATATCCTATATATGACAATGTTGCGGACATAAGGGACTTTTCGTGTGCTACTTCTTAACTTACGCTTAGAAGTATAACTTAGTAAGGTCTTCAACGCATTGGATGTAATGAACGGGCGGTTTTGCCTGATCCCCTCAAGTTCGTTTTAACAAAGTAGTGAATCTTGTTTCGCATAATCAGCAAAGAAAATATGAAAGAAGAAATATGTGTTATTAAAAATAAATGCTTTATTTTCATTGTACCAAGAACATTTTCAGACGGTATACCTTTTGCGAGCTTCCTCTTTCGAATTGAGTCAGTTAATTCTCAACAACGACTAGTTTTTATTCAATAAAGGATTCTGAATGTAAAATAAAATCATAAAAACTTAAGAGAAATAGAGAAAGCTCGCAAATGTAATATCGACTTAAGAGAGTAAGTTTTTGCGCTGTTCACTGCTGGCAGCAACACCATCGATTATGTCCTTATTGTCAATTTTTGAGAGAATGTTTTTTTTTCAACAGACATCAGCATGAAAGCTTCAAAATGTTCTTGAGTCATTGCACTTCGTAAGCGGCTTTTGATTCTTTTCAAAGCAGAGAAAGAAAGTTCACACGCTACTTGCGACACGGGCAAAGAAGAAACTTGTATGCAAGCCCAATGTTTCTGTAGGCATCAGTGAAGAGTTTTAACTTGAGGTGCACCTTGTAGCAGCAAAGAGGACAGGCTTTAGACGAATCACATGTAGAAGGCATAGCACTTCCTAAATAATTGTCATCGTGATTGTCATTCTGTGCCGGATAAACATCCATCACCGATTGTTTCAGTGTTGGCCACTGTTCCATAAAGTTTCGAAGTTCTGTGCGTAGTTCTTCTGCCGTTGCATCCTCATTAAATCTTTGCAAATATTTGTGAAGGTCTTCCATTGATGATGCCGGTGGGACTTCTCCAAAGTTTCGTGGATGAAGGAATGACAAATCAGCGTGCAATGTTGAGCTTGATGATCTGTCAGATCGTTGTTCAATGCTGCTCACTATAGTGTCCACTATATTGTATACTTCAATCCGATACTTATCAAATGGAGTAGAGGGTGATGTAGCCTCATCAACAGATAGTTCTGCAGCCATGCATTTGCGCCGTCTTTGTCGTCTTATAGGAAGGGTCTCTTCCATGATGAGATCTGTGTCAGTTTCATTCAGTTGATCATTTGCCCATTGAGCAAACGTTTCAGCTGCTTCATGACAAGCTTGGAAATCTTCTCGCATCTTCTGCATATTACCAAGCAAGTGATCCACCATGTTGTGCACAGTCAGTAAATCCAGTTGTACAGTTTGCAGATACTTTGAAAGTGGTGTGGTGTAAGAAAAAATCCGCAAGTATACTTCAGCAGTGAGAACCGTTTTGAACTTCAGGAGACTCTCAATGTATCCATGTGCCATGGCTTTAACGTTTGCACGTATCTCATCTTTGTTTTTAATGGCATTAAGACTTACAGTGATTTCTTTGAAAAGTGCTCCATTTGGATTATTGAACGAACCAAAAACCTTTTTTAAAGCGGCATCCTTTGACCACCATCTGGTATCTCCAATCATCCCGATTCGTTTTACAGTAGAAGAGTGCTGAATCCACAAGTTCATTCGCTAATGCGATTCTCGAAAAAATACTCCTGTGTTTGTTGATGTCTAGAGAGGATCTGCGATTACAGGCATTCAGAAGGTACAAAAATTTACGGCTTCTTCACCCACTCCCCATTTATTTATTTATTTATTTTATTTTTTTATATTCAGGCACATTGAACAATTGCTAGGTACCAGCGTGCCCCTCACACTTTTATATTTTAAGTTGCATGTATTAAAAAGAATCCCGAGGCCCAAAGAAAAAAATATTTTATCCTTTTAGAACATATAAAATAAAAGTATGTTTTTATTTTTTTTAATACTTATTTTTGAATAAACAACGTTTTAGTCCACAACGCAAACCAGGAAGTAACATTAGGCAAGGGACACCACTAGCACATTGTCAGATTCACGAAAACAAATGGCTTGCGTCCCTTGTTATAAAGTGGACATTGTATCCGTAGGTTCCTGCTAGCAGGGCCGTTGGGGTTTTCTTCGGGTACTCCGGTTTCTCTCCCCGCAGCTTCTCTCTCCCATGCCCACCCCCTTGTAGTACGAAATCACATCTAGGTGGCAGCACTTTCCCGCCGAAGCACCCAAGCAAAATATTGGCAGGTATTTAAGTCAGTTGTATACTTAGCTACGAGCAAGAGCACTGGTAGTGTAGTGGTTAAAACACTCGCTTGTCACCACTGCTCTGGGTTCAGATCTCGTCTCGGGACACTCTCGGGACACCTGTTCGCAGTGCTGGGCGGCGGGGGCTTTCTACGGGTACTCAGGTTTCCTCCCCCTTCCCTTTCCCCCCACAGTGCGCAATCACCACAAGGCGGAAGCACTTTCCAACTAAATAAACAACAACAAAAACAGATACGTGCACTAGAACCGCTGTTCTCATCCGGTGGTACGCGTACCCCTAGGTACGGCAAGGGCTATGTAGGGGTACGCAGCGACATAAATAATTATTGTTTCAATGCGTTATTAGTAGTTCAGTTTAAAACAACCAAAGAGTTTGAAGATGGTCACCAGGATGCATTTCAAATAAAGATTTCAAATTTCGAGGGAAAATTGAGGACGTACGATTAAACACCGTTTTTAGCAACACGTTCGGCATGTTCACGTCAGCAGCTGCTCCATTTCGTCTACAGTTGTATCGATCTCAGACTTCACACTTCGCAAGCTGCGGCAGCGTACCCATTGCGCGTTCGATCTTCCTTTTTTTTTCTTTTTTTTTTCGCGCTTGCCCACGACTTGATTACCTCCACAGTTTGTGCTGTAGGTTTTTTCTTCTGTTTGTTCCGGCAACTCAGTGATGCTTGATGTTTGTTTAAGCTTTTCACTAGCAATCAGTAGCTGGTTTTAACAGCTCATGCTTTTGTATAGCTGACACTAGTGTAGGAAGATCTCCGTTTTATTGAAAGTCCAAGACCCTCTTGTACTATATAAGTGACTGGATAACAATCAGTTGTGAAATGTTTTGAGCAAATTCTTGAGTGAGGTGTGGGGACCAAGTTCGCACGACACGTTTGAACAAAGCAGAGATCTGTAAATACACATCTCTGAACAAAGTTTTTGTCACGTGTCCCATGTGTGTCCTTTTTGCTTTTGAGTCGGACATATTTACACATTACCGTTCCTCACGTTTTGTTAGAACGAAGGAATTCAGTCAATGAACAACTGTAAGCGGTTTCAGGATGGTTACAAAGGACACACAAATTATCAAATTTGAATAATTATGAAATTATTACCTTAAAAGCAGGAAGTCGGGTTAAAAATTAAACAAAATTTTCTTTGAGTTTTGAAAATTGCTATACTCTGATTTCTTAAAAAATTAATGTTTAGTTTATGTGAAGATTAGTTCCAATTCCATAACTGACATACTTTCAGAGCGGGAAGGACCGCGCGCTCGCTGCGACAACATTACCTGCTGCCTTGATTATTGTGAATAGTATCGCTGGCTCTGTGTGTGTGCGCGCGCGTGTGTGTGCGCGTGTGCGTGTGTGTGTGTGTGTGTGTGTGTGTGTGTGTGTGTGTGTGTGTGTGTGTGTGTGTGTTAATGAAGAAACAGCGGACAGCACTTAGTCGTTTCTTTAAGCTAGCTGTGAAAGTTAGTCTCCAATGTTTGCATGGAAGTCGTGATGAAGAAATGTCCTCATCTTCGGCTATGGGTGATAATTATACCACCTACATTTCCGTACAATTAATGCTGCAAATCTGTCTTAATTAAAATTCTAATTTCACTAATAAGCACAATAATCTAGTCACCCTTTAACTTATCACAACTAATTAATCGATCTACAAGTGGCAGTTGTCCCTCTGAAGTGGGTCTCCCATATCCCCAACTCGAGTCTGTCGCAGGAAACGCTAGGCTCACATCCTGACTCTATTTATTGCCCACCACTGAGGCTCGCTATTGTTGTTACGCGCGCTGCGCACATTGCAGCGGAACACTGAGAACGAGAACCCCCTTCCCCTCCCACTGCGTCGAGACAGCAGACAAACCGCCACAAGGACGAGATAAAACCCGCTTGATCTGGGCTCGAGCTTTATCTCTCTCTTGTCAATAGACACACTCAACACTGGTTCAAGATAAATCTACTCTGGCTGTATACTGGAAATAAGATAAACCAGACTCACACTTTTCACCTGTTCCATGCAATGGACCGTTCTATCATGTGTAGCGAGGATTTGCGACTCTGGACATTTACAAGGTATAGAGATTTCTCTCATATATATATATATATACTATAAAATATATGTGTGCGCGAGTCTCTCTCTTTCTCTCTCTCTCTCTCTCTCTCTGTGTGTGTGTGTGTGTGTGTGTGTGTGTGTGTGTGTGTGTGTGTGTGTGTGTGTGTGTGTGTGTGTTTTAATGAAAAACGCAGCGGACAGTTCTCAGTCATTTCTTTAAACTAGCTGAGAAAATTAGCCTCCAATGTTTGCACGGAAGTCGCAATGAAAAAATGTCCTCAGCTTCGGCTATAGGTATAACTAAACTTCTTATTTCACTAATAAGCACACATGCATCTAGTCTACAAGCTCCGGGATGAGCGCTGCTTCTGCCTTTCCCCAATAATAAGAGGACTCTAGGTGGACGAGGTCGAGCGGAGCCGATGCGAACCCTAAATCTGCATAATCTGTTCGATGTCCCTCCCGGTGTACAAACGACCGACCTCGTGCCCTTGGTTGGCTAATAGAAACACAGCACGCAAAGCAACGATCCCGGTCCGTTGGCAGTGTCGACCGTCCGAATGGTGGGCACCGTGGCCTACACTTTTATTTTTACATGTTTCCCCGAATGTTTAACAAAAGTTTAAACTTTATTAACTAGTTAACAATAGTCATTTCTAAATTTGTTACTATCTTGTTTTTATTCTTATTTAGATACGATATCCTCGTGAACATTGAGGTAGTTACACCGGAGTGTATGCACGCACTTTAATGCCTATATAACAACATATTACTTTGATAATTTATTATTATATTTGTATTATCTTGTGCGCACAGTACAGTAGAAACCAATCACCCGAAGACCAGAAGGTTTATAAATTAACGGGTTAAAAATTGTAGACCTTCTCACCTGTAATCAATGTGAGATAGCTCACTTGCTCGTAAATAATTTATGGACTGAATGAGCTACGAAGCAGACAGACAAAACAAAAATTAGTATTATTTTTAGTTCTTTTCTTGTCGGTCTGCATTACTCGCTCTCTGTTTGCCCGGTGAGTTAGTATTAAGTACACTAGGTATGCAGTGAAAAGTGCCTCTGCTGAATAACATCCCGTATTCTAAATGCAGCTGTTTATTTTGTACTATATTATTTAATTAATATGTGTACCTGCGTGCGAATGAGTGCTCGCGAGTATATAAATATTTCTTTGTAATTACAGGAGTAGAAGATACAGTTAGACAAGTTTCAAATTCCTTCTTTATGTGATGAGTTTTGAAAACAAGAAAATCGAGACAGGTGAGCGACGCTGATGAGTAAAGGAGGTTGTTGAGAAAGCGACGTATCTGGATTTTCCCGAAAACTGAAAATAGTAAAAGACTACCAGCCCCACGCGCGAACAACACCCTCGAGCGAAACCCATAGCTCATCGTAACTTTCTTCTCATATCGTTGTCTTTCGAAAAGAAAAGGTCAAAGATTGGTTTGTCGTTGCTGTTATTATTACTTCAAGAATAGCATGTCCACAAAAAGCACATTGGAATTAGCATGTTAACTCTGTTAGCATGTTAACATGCAAAAGAGTTAATTTACAACATAACTGATTACATATAATGATGTATTGGAGCTCTCATACTTTTGAAAGTTTCTTCATCACATGCAATGAAGCTTGTTGCACGGAAGTCGCGATGAAACAATGTCTTCAGCTTCGGGTATAGGTGATAATTATACTACCTGTATTTCCGTACAACTAATGCTACGAACCTACCTTAATCCTTTAGAACTCAATTAAGAACTTGCTCCAACGATTGAAGCTTTTATGTATTAATGTTTTCTGTTTTGTGTAATTTAATTTTGTTGTTGATGTTGATAAACAGTAGTTTCAAAAAAAAATTCTATACTGCTGTCCTCTCACATTATGTGCCATTTACGTCTTTTTAAGGTCAGGGGGATAAACAGGTCAGGGAAGGCCCAAGACTCCCTTCCCCCTCCCCCGTACCCTGACCTGCGTTGAGACAGTAGTCGACACGCGACAAATCTCCCCACCCTTAAGATAGAGCACAGCGACTTAAAACTCTACGCGTGATGCCGACCGCTCACCTACCCGACATATATCATTAAACCAGTCTAAGCACGTGACCCCCTTCCCTTCCCTACTCCTCCCGCACCAAGACCTCCGTTGAGACAGCAGGCGACACGCAACAAGTAACGTGCGTCGTGATTGGTTTAAACTAGCCCGGCTTGCGCACAACATTCTAGACTACTCAGCTGTTTCTAGCTATAACTACTCTGATTGCATTGTTAGAACTCAGAAAAACGAGGCTCACCTTTTCATCTGTTCCATGCGATGGACCGTTCTTCTATCATGTGTAGCGAACATTTGCGACTCTGGACATTTACAAGGTATAGAGATTTCTTGCATATATATATATATATTATAAAATGTGTGTATATATAATGTGTGTGTGTGTGTGTGTGTGTGTGTGTGTGTGTGTGTGTGTGTGTGTGTGTGTGTGTGTGTGTGTGTTTAATGAAACGACAGCGGACAACACTCAGTCATTTGTCTAAGCTAACTGTGAGAATGAGTCTCCAGTGTTTGCACGGAAGTCGCGATGAAGCAACGTCTTCAGCTTCGGTGAGAATTATACTACCTGTATTTCCGTACATTTAATGCTACGAACCTGTCGTAATCAAACTTTGTTTAAACTAATAAGCACACACTTCTAATAACTTCTATACTCACTCAATCAATTGATCGATCTACAAGTTGAAATCGCTATCGTGTTCAGCCATAAGTCGTAAGCTGTGTCTCATACTGTTTATTAGTCACTACTGTCTTGATGGGAATACTTCCTGAAACCGTGACATCTCGCTCCTTCGGTACTCTGTGTGCTGTGTTAAGTACAGTGAGGCCCTAGCCATGTACTGCTGAAAAGTTTCAGGCACATTGAACAATTGCTAAGTTGTAGAAAACTTATTTTCTACTTGGACTAAGACAGTGTATGAACCACCAACGGTCCACTGGTCAGGTTACCACCGCCACCGCCTGAAGGGATTGTCAAGGCGGGTGGCCATAAAGCCTGACCAGTGAGGCGCGGCCAGCGGCCTGGGGAAAGTTTAGTGTCGGCCAGTCCCCTGAATCGGTCAACTAAAACAAAAGGGGGGACTGGAGACACACCACGTGGAGGCAGAACATCCGGGCCTCTGCGTGGGAAATACTACTTCACTTTTCTGAACCACGAGCCGGAGATAGGAGGTCCGTCTCGGAGTAGACGTAAATTTGTATATGTGAGAAAAGATAGTTTGTGCTGGAGAATTTAGCTTGATTGTGGTAAAGTGTGTTTCACCACCGAACTGTGTATGAGTCGTGGACTCTGTGTATATCTGGAAAATCGGACTATTGCTTTGTTATTTGAACTTTGAAGGTGTTATGCAAACTGTTCGTCATCTGTGAACAGAGAGATTCACGGATAGTGTCCGGCATCAGTGACGGCCAGGGAGATAAGTTGTTCAAGAACCCTTTTATCATAAATCTTTAGAATCAGTGTCGGATAGTTATATGATTTACTTTACATGTTGCTCTTTTGTTTAATTATATTTTTATCATTTTATATTTATTGATCTGGATTTAATGATTACGTGAACGTGTGTATGTGTGTGTTGTAACGAGGTGCGGCGTGTGAGTGAGTAATTGTCCATTGCGCCACAGACCATACCGAACAAACTCTTTACATAAGTACCAAAGTTACTTTTATTCGTTTCGTCCCTTTCAAAGAAGGTATTAACAGTCAACTTTTAGAAATATTGAAATAAAACATTTTGATATTAAAATATATTTTCTAGCGTGCCCTTCACACTTTTATATTTTAAGTTGTATGTATTAAAGAAGAACTTGGGACCCAATGTTTTTACATTTTTTATACTTATTTTTGAATAAACAAAGTTTGAGTTCACAGGGTGTTACTATAGGCACAGGTTTAAAAGAAGACCACTTGGCCACCATGAGACGGTCGGCAATGACGTTTTCAGCACGATGCAAGGGCCGGCCACCAAGAACCGCTGTGCCGTCGACGTGGTGAGGGGGATGAAAGTCCTCACCTGCTGCTCTCCCCCAGCCACAGTCAGCGCTGCCAGCGTCGGCATTGTCGTCGTTGTCGTTATCACGGCGGCCTTCGCGAGTGTCAACATGAGCGATGATGATGATTCAAGCATAACACGCGCGGTCGTGAAATCTAACTGACCTCAGGGCTTCGTCGTCGATCGAAGCGCCGCCTAGCTATACTGCGCGCAAGCTCCAGGACACACGACAAGCTAGGGTATGCCACAGCGGGGTGGATGCGAGGCGCGGGGCGACCAAGTTTCCCTCCACACTCTCGTAACGCGCGAAACGCTGTCTCCGAGTGCTCGCACACTTCCACAGCTCGTGCCGCGTGCCACAGCTCGTGCCTCTGGCTCGCGGTCTCTTAGTTTCGATCAGCTGAGTGGGAGTGAAAAATCAAGGTTGGGGCTGTGTGTGTGTGGGGGGGGGGGAAGAAAGGAAGATTGCGTATAGGCAGTGCCGGATTAATCACTGTGGAGGCTCATAGGCAGTCAATGTTTGGGGGCCCCCCGAAGCCCCGACCCATATTGCCATATTGCAATTTGTACAGTTCACCGTCAATTGTTTTCTTAGTTTCCTTCAGTTTAGTTTCTATTTTCCATTTCACTGTCCGCCGTGGAGCCGCTAGTAACGTAAATGGTGGTATCTTGTAATACAACCTTATTAGATTATGAATTTAATAAACTTTTCATTGTGAAAACGTATAATTATAGACTACCAATGCATTTAGAAATTTTTTTTTATCATACCTAAAGTAGTTTTAGTGTTAAAAATTCTAAAATTGTGGTGTTTACTTTAAACTAATTATCTAAATAGAGTTAAGCCCGAAAAGTGTTTAAAATTAGAGATGTGTTGTGCAACTGGCCCCTGATTTTTAATTTTTAACAATTCCTCCAGTAGGAGGTTTAAAAGGTCACCCTGTGCTTCACCCTGCTTTAAGAAAGGTCTTACTTTCGTTTGGGTTAGTCGTCTTGGTGAAAAATCATCAGAAGCCCATGCCTCTGCCTCACGTCAATGGTCCTCCGGAATGTACGGATATCGTCTGTTAGGATGCAGTGGAAATACCCGTTCTTCCTGAAGAGATAGAGGAAGATATAAGAAGCATTAAAATAGGGACTGAGCTAACAGAATCCCAAAAAAGAACAACTAAGAAGCATCTTAGAAAGATATCAACAGATACTGACTGTAAAGCCAGGTCAGTTTAAATGTCCAATCGAACACGAGACTCGTGTGACATCAACAGAATACATCCGACAACGACCTTACCCCTAACCTTTGCTCTTCAGAACACTATAGAAAAGGAAGTGAGTAAAATGTTACAGATGGGGGTAATTGTGACCCTCCACGACGAGTTGCAGATTGATCGGAATTAAGTAAAGCTAATAATGCTTCGTCACTTAGGTAGTTTTTCGCCATGCTTTCGCTTAAAGCATCACTTTGAAAGTGTGCACAAAACCTGACGGAAACAACGAGTTTCGTCCCCTTCAACCAATCGCGCGGCGCCTTTTCTTTCGTTGCCAAGGCCAGTTCAGTATCGGATTCTCCCATTGGATAGCGTCGAGATGGCTGGCCAGATTTGTTTACTCCTTAACTTTTGCAGACAAATCTTTTGATTGGTTCATATTTGAATCGTTCTTTACAGAAGTTGAACACACAGACTCCGGGCTTTCTGGCAAGGTATAACACGATGGGGTTCGGACAGGGAAACAGTACCGAAAAAGCGTTTGAATTTCGTCAATTTTCTGCAGAAATCGGTACGGATCGCAGTAGGGTACCTCGATTAAAACGCATTTTAAGTTAATTTCTAACTTTTATTTTAACATAGCAGTATATTTTCCTGATAGTTTAATAACCAAGGAATTCATTTTTAAAGAAAAGTCAAACTGCACAAAATTGACCCCTATCACCTTTCGGGGCCTATAGCTCAAAACTGCTCCGCGCGACTTAAGACTCATTTCGTCGTGGAGGGTCACAATTGGACCATCGTCATCCCCATATGCGTCTCCCGCATTGTTAGTCCAAAAGTCATTGATTACCGAGCCTTGAACAAAATAACGGAATTTGATTCAGAACCAATTCCCGACCCTGAACTGGTGCATAGCCAATTGGGCCAAGCACGTTACTTTTCCAAAATCGGCTTGGCAAAAGGATATTGGCAGATATTGCCTCTCTCCCTCTCCGCGAGGTCATCTCTCCGCGCGCCCCTCTCTCCCTCTCCGCGAGGTCCTCTCTCCGCGTGCATCTCTCTCCCTCTCCGCGCGCCCCTCTCTCCGGGAGGTCCTCTCTCCGCGCGCCCCTCTCTCCCTCTCCGCGAGGCCCTCTCTACCGCCCGTCTCTCCCTCCCTCTGCGCCTTTCTCAATTCAATGTCGGTACGAGAAATAATTTTACAGAACCTAAGGACAACGACATCCAGGTACTGTTATCGAGACAAGACAAACCTGATGTAAATTCACGCTTTGTCGCACTCACTCCAGCTACTTGTTTTCTTTTAAAACCTGACAAAGCAAGCCAACGGTGTGAAAAGGGGACACTACTAGTGTCGGCTTCTCTAAAAACTAAAGGTTTGAGTCCCATGAGAAGAGGCAACAACAACAACAACAAAAATAAAATAAATAAAATAAACGCTGCTAATTCTAATGAAACGCCTTCGCCGGATCAGTCACATGATAGGCCTACTTTTTTTTTTTGCGGTTACCTCGCGTCTCCTATTCTTCTGTCACGGACCATCCGCCGACATGCGCATTCGTTCAAAACACCACGAGATCGCTTCAGTTCAGGACGTCCCTTCCCGGACACATATTTATTAAACACACAAATGCCAAGAGTATCAAAATTACAAATGTCTGCCACTAGGCCATTTCCAAATCAATTCCTCAGAAACTATTGTTAGCAGAATAACAGGCACAACAATATGCTATCAAAATACTAAAGACTTTCAGATTGCAAAAATCTCTCGACCGCACACAGGCTAGTCGTCGGCAGTCTCTAAAACTGCATACTCATAAGTCCACATTAGTTACAGTTCACACACAGGCAAGTCTCTAAAAGTTTCCAGACTGCACGCAAGCAAGTCCTCAGCAGTCTCTAAACTGCATACATAAGTCCTCAACATAACAGTCCGCACACAGACACATCTACTGTAATTACTGAAGCTACTCGATCAACAGTTTTACCTCTACCCCCGGTAGAAGGTGGAGAAAAGTCAACGAGGTGACGGAATCTCCCTCTAATTGGAAACATATCAAAGAAAGTCTTACTTTCAGTACGCCGTGTCTCATGGAAGTTCGGCGTCCCCGATAGCTCACGTTTGCCCTGCGTCAGAGGTCCCCCCGGACGTAACGGTGCGGTGCACGATGGACGTGGCTATCTTCGGCTCGCTGCCCCGGGTTAAAGAATACCGCGACGGCCCTCCCCTCTGGCGGTGGGCTATCGTCGTTGACACTGGTGTTGGTGGAGCACAGTAGCTCGACACTCTGGGACGTTGATTTGACTCGTACCGCCTTTCTCGCCAGCTCCAGTTGTCTTGACTAGTTCTAGCAACCTTCCGTCAGCTAGGCGCTTGTTCTCTGCTCACAGCAGCAGAATGGCGTAGAGTCTTCAGCGTCCGGCGACAGCACTAGTAGCCTGATCTCTTCTGTAGCAGCCTGGCTTTAGGAAAGGTGCGACAACTGAAGAACCAGAGGCAACAGCAGCCCACTGGCCGCTTGCGGTCAGGATTAAATACCCACCTCTGTCCACCTGGACAAAAGGTGAGCTCATCCCGGACCGCACAAAAATACAAGTTTTGTGAAAACTTCTAACTTCCCCTGATCTCTAGCCGGCAGTGACTAGAATCAAAGCACCCTGTTTACCTGGACGAGGGTGAGCTCCGCACGGGAAAGAAAGAAAAATACGAAGACTTGAATTTCTCAAAATTCCTGCGTGTCTGTGACAACCCTGTGTGTTGAACTACGACTTGTCTATATTACTGTCTAACCCCCACTCTACACCCTATCCGCTACATCTTCTTTCCGTCCTAAACTAAGCCAATTCTTCCAGCATGTGACGCTGAATCTCGGTTGCTCGTGGGAATAATAATTATTATCGTTAAACCTACACACCTCTAGACAAGTGACGATGGAGTTAGCTATGACGAGGGACCGCGGACCAGAAAATGTCTTGTCCTTTTCCAGTAGCTATCATCGATGAAAAGCACAACGTTTGTTCGGGTTTTGTATCTAATAAGCATACGTATCTTAACCCCAAACTTTCTAAATTTATAAATTCAATAATAATCATCTTTATAGACAAACGGACCAATGTGAGCCTTTTCTCTGTTACAATGTTTCAGATGGACACCTACAGGCTACCTGTATGATAGTAACATCAGAAGTGCACAGTGTCTTGGCTGTGGACGGAGACGTGAACAGTGTCATCACCGCACGTGCCCCATCCAGGAGGTCAGCACGTCCGTTGCTCAGGCTTCACAGGCGGGCAACGTCAACCCTGCATATACCGACCCCTGTGAGCAGATGATCAAAAGACTGGCATCTGCTGGATATTTTTTCAATGGCGCCTGTAGTCGGGTGGAGTGCTTCGGCTGTGGGCGGAGACTAGATCAGTGCCATCGCAGCACGTGTCCCAGAGAACAGCTCAACGTGCCACAGAGAACAGGACAGGATGCACCAGTTGATGCTTTGGAACTTTACACTACACTCGGTGTACAACTCAGGCAGCCTTACTTATTACAAAACTGACCTTTTGCTAAGCTCAGTGTGTACTTGCTGGACGTAGTGTCTATTTCATCCTCGTCTTCCTTCTTCTTCGTCTTCATCTCTCTGCCTGATTGGCTAGTTTATTATTATTATTTTTTGCAATTGTCTATGGAATGATTTACGGTGAATGTGGAAGATACCCATTGTTTGTAAATGCTTATGTGAGATGTATTGCATACTGGCTGAAAGTTGTAAATCTGCCTTCCACTAGACTCCGAAAAAAAGTGTTAAACATGTTGCTAAATATGCAGACTAATAACAAGGTCACTTGGGTTAACAACATTATGCTAACACTTTATAAATATGGGTTTGGATTTGTCTGGGAATCTCAGGGGGTGGGCAATGTTAAGCAGTTCTTAAGAGAATTTAAGCTGAGACTTATAGACTGTTTTGAGCAAGACTGGCATAGCAAAATATCTAATACTGACCGATTTTCATTCTACAGCTCATTTAAGTCCTCTTTAAAGTTAAGCACTTACCTAACTGACATTAAACATATTGCTATTAGACATTCACTAAAAAGGTTTAGGCTAGGAGTTACAAACATAAATTGCCATAAGCAGCGTTACAGCAATTTGTCCACTGTTTCGTTAAAATGCCCCAATTGCGATTGCGAAGACACTGAGTTAAATTTTGTGTTAGTGTGCCTAAAATATAAAGATCTACGACAACTGTACATTCCTGAAAAGTTCTATAAGAATCCATCTCAGTTTCGCTTGTCTATTTTATTTGCAAGCATCTGTTTAAACTTGATCCAAAATGTTGCCTACTATCTGTATAAAGCACTGCAGATCAGAGAAAACAAATAATTTGCGAACTACTGATATTATTATATTATATGATTAAATAGCACCTTAAAAATGTTGTATTTTTAATGAAGTAAGGACAGTGTATTTAGGTATTTTGTACCTTCATTTTTGATTCCCCCTACACACACACTCCCCAACATCGGTTATGGGCATGAGCCTACTGAAATAAAGAATTTTGTCTTTGTCTTTTGTCTTGTCTTTGACCGGTGAGTTAGTATTAAGTACACTAGGTATGCAGTGAAAAAGTGCCTCTGCTGAATAACATCGAAGCATTTGTCCCGTATTCTAAATGCAGCTGTTTATTTTGTACTATATTATTTAATTAATATGTGTATCTGCGTGCGAGTGAGTGCTCGCGAGTATATAAATATTTCTTTGTAATTAGAGGAGTAGAAGATACAGTTAGACAAGTTTCAAATTCCTTCTTTTTGTGATGAGTCTTGAAAACAAGAACTTCGAGACAGGTGAGCGACGCTGATGAGTAAAGGAGGTTGTTGAGAAAGCGACGTATCTGGATTTTCCCGAAAACTGAAAATAGTAAAAGACTACCAGCCTCACTCGCGAGCTGTGACAAACTGGTTTACGGTGTCAAACTGTGATAGCGATTCACCAAAGCGCAAACAAAACCCTCGAGCGAAACTCATTGCTCATTGTAACTTTGCTTTCATATCGTTGTCTTCCGTAAAGAAAGGTCAAAGACTGGTTTGTCGTTGTTGTTATTATTACTTCAAGAATAGCATGTCTACAAAAAGCACATTGGAATTAGCATGTTTTAATTTAAAACATAACTAATTACATATAATGATGTATTGGAGCTCTCATACTTTTGAAAGTTTCTTCATCACATGAAGTGAAGCTTGTTGCACGGAAGTCGCGATGAAGCAATGTCTTCAGCTTCGGGTATAGGTGATAATTATACTACCTGTATTTCCGTACAACTAATGCTTGAAACCTACCTTTAATCCTTTAGAACTCAATTAAGAACTTGCTCCTACGATTGAAGCTGTTATGTATTAATGTTTTCTGTTTTGTGTAATTTAATTTTGTTGTTGATGTTGAACAGGAATAGTTTCAACAGCATTTTCAACAGCGGCCACAAGGAACAGAATATCGAGTTTATCTCTCGTTCGGATTCCGCACACACAACGCTGGTTCAAGATAAAACTACTCTGGTTGTAGACTGGAAATAAGATAAACCAGGCTGTTCCGTTCCATGCGATGGACCGTTATTCTACCATGTGTAGCGAGGATTTGCGACTATGGACATTTACAAGGTATAGAGAGTTCTCTCATATATATATAATAAGATATGTGTGCGTGTGAGTCTGTGTGTGTGTGTGCGTGTGTACGTGTGTGCACGCGCTTAATGAAAAATGCAGCGGACAGTTCTCAGTCATTCCTTTAAGCCAGCTTAGAAAATGAAAGTGGCGATGAAAAAATGTCCTCAGCTTCGGCTATGGGTACTAATTACCTGTATTTCCGTACAGTTACTGCTACGTACCTGTCTTAATTACACTTCTTATTTTACTAATAAGCACATTCATCTAGTCACCCGTATACTCAATCAATTGATCGACCTACAAGTCGCAGTCGCTGTCGTGTTCAGCCCTAAGTCACAAGCTGTCTCATACTGTTTATTAGGCACTTTCTTGCTATCCATGCGTGCATTGTTTAACTCGCTTGGACTAATGGCTCCTGCTAATCGGAGCATTTTACAATTTGGCAGCCACACTGACCGGGTAGCTCAGCTGTCACTGTCTCTGCTGCACTGATCATGTGACCAGGAGAGAACTGGTTACAGGTTATCGGCTATATAATGAGAGGATTTTAATGATCAGACTAACAATCTCATGCATTGGATGGCAAAGCTATCAATGTAGACAAATGGCCTGGTCTGTGTCGTGAATTTTCTCCGCCAACACTATTCTTCACTCTTCGTCACGTCTGTCGGACCACGGTTTGCGGGACAAACTCTCTCCTATCCTATCCTACTCTAACAAGGTATGTTTTCAGCATGTGACCTATTCGTTATGAAGGAAAAGACCCATGAAGATGAGAGTAACCTTAAAAGAAGTATTCCGAGAGTATTCCAATACATTGCTCAAATCACCTCCTTAGAGTGCGCTTAAAATCAAGTTCATTAGCGTCTCCTACAGTATCCGCTGCGTAAGGAATATCTGTGTCACATGGCCTTCTCGTTATATCTCGCTCATCGCGAGACTCAACTCCGCATGCTAATGAAGAAGTGAGCCACAATGCCCTGATAGATTCTACTTTGCTACAAGACAAATTCAATGTCGGTACGAGGAATAATTTTACAGAACGTAATGACAACGACATCCAGGTACTGTTAACGAGACAAGACAAACCTGATGTAAATTCACGCTTTGTCGCACTTACATTTGGCCACTCCAGCTACTTTTTTTGTTCTTTTAAAACCCGACAAAGCAAGCCAACAGTGTGAAAAGGGGATACTACTACTGTTGGCTTCCTCAAAACTAAAGGGTTGAGTCCCATGAGAAGGGGCAACAAAAAAATAAACGCTGCTAATTCTAATGAAATACCTTCGCCGGATCAGTCACATGATACTTTTTTTAGCGGTTACCTCGCGTCTCCTGTTCTTCTGTCACGGACCATCCACTGACATGCGCATTCGTTCAAAACACCACGAGATCGCTTCAGTTCAGGACGTCCCTTCCCGGACACACACTTATTAAACACACAAATGTCAAGATTATCAAAATTACAAATGTCTTTGCCACTAGGCAATCTCCAAATCAATTCCAAAGAAACTATTGTTAGCAGAATAACAGGCACAACAATATGCTATCAAAATACTAAAGACTTTCAAACTGCAAAAATCTCTCGACCGCACACAGGCTTGTCGTCGGCAGTCTCTAAAACTGCATACTCATGTCCACATCAGTTACAGTTCACACACAGGCAAATCTTTAAAAGTTTCCAGACTGCACGCAAGCAAGTCCTCAACATAACAGTCATAGACAAATCTACTGTAATTACTGAAGCTACTCAATCAACAGTTTTACCTGTACCCCCGGTAGAAGGTGGAGAAAAGTCAACGAGGTGACGGAATCTCCCTCTAACTGGAAAAATGTCAAAGAAAGTCTTACAGTCTGTACGCCGTGTCTCATGGAAGTTCGGCGTCCCCGATAGCTCACGTGTTTGCCCTGCGTCAGAGGTCCCCCCGGACCATAGACTTGAGAGAAAGAAGGACAGCCATCTTAGCGCGCTTGTAGTGGGCCAGCGCTGGCCCAACTCGCGTCCGCTGTATACTCGCCGATACCATTGACAGCCAGCTTCCGCTCTCTTTGTCGTGTATCCACGAGTACATCATGGAATGCTTTGATATTGAAGAAATCCTTAGTATGCTTCAATATATATTTTAATACATGAATCATAATATACAATATCTCCGCTCAAACACAGCGTTGTATCGTAGTATTTGTATTTATTTGAAAGTCAAATTAATAGTATTGTCAACAAGCTCGATCTCGCTCTCTGGCTCATTGTCTGAGTGATACAGAGAGCGGTTTGTAGCGAGTTTGTCGTTTCTTAAATATTAATTGAGACTAAGGCCCTGAGGAGCATGCCTTAAACTCTATTTATTTTGTAACACATTTAAATCCTTATTTATTGATTTTTTTAACGATGTTCTTATAAAACACATTCACATTAAGATTATGTTCTAATGTATTTTTAGATGATTTATTGCTAAATATGGTTTGAATTTAAGTAATCTTATTCATGTTAATCATGTCATTTACTTCTCAATTCTTCTTTTATCTTCTGTTGGCTATATTATAACATATTAAATATTATAATAGGTTATTTATTCTATTCACTCTCACTGACTCACACACACACACACACGCGCGCGCACTCTCTCTCTCTCCCTCTCTAATACGAACCATATCCAGCACTCAGCACTTTCAAGGCACCAGTGCTGGATATTAAATGTTGCTATAATACTAGGTGATTAATAGTTCGATTATTTTTACATCTTTTGATCTGGTACAGCAATAGTCATAACCACTGGAAAGTCGACTTATTCTTTTTCCCAGTTTTGATTTTCTCGTCGTCGTCGTCGTCGTCGTCGTCGTCGTCGTATGCTGAAAAATGATAAGCCTTTGTGTCGACTTTTGCATGCTGGGCAGCCTGGAATCGCACAGCTAGTGCCTGGCATGTCAAATTAACTACAACAATAGCTCTGTGACGCACTGTGTAAGCGAAACCGGAAATGGCGAAGGGATGGAAAAGCCAGCGCATGCGCGTCGCAAGTTACTTGTTCCCGCGCTTGAGTCGCTAGTCTTTCTTTCTCTAAAGTCTATGCCCGGACGTAACGGTGCGGTGCACGATGGACGTGGCTATCTTCGGCTCGCTACCCCGGGTTAAAGAATACCGCGACGGCCCTCCCCTCTGGCGGTGGGTTATCATCGTTGACACTGGTTTTGGTGGAGCACAGTAGCTCGATATGGGGCGCCAAGAGGGAATTTTCTCAAATTTGCTATTTCTAGCTATACCTTGCAATTTATAATTATAGATTGCATTTTATATTTATACAATTCATTCTATACTTATAGATTGCATTCTATAGCTATACATTGCAATGTATAATTTATACATTGCAATGTATAGCTAGAGAGAGAAAAACTCGGTAAAAACCGAAGTGTTTTATTTATATTATACTCAGAAGTTGCTATCCCATTCATTTTATATATACCTTTCAATTCTTTAGCTATAGAATGCATTCTAGCTATACATTTGAAATCTATATTTATAGATTGCATTCTATAACTTCTGACTTGAAATGTATACGGAACGAGGCTGGCTCATTTGCATATTGGTAAAGAAGGTCAAAGACTAGAAATAGCAAATTTGAGAAAATTCCCCTCTTGGCGCCCCATAGCTATGACGAGCGACCGCGGATCAGAAAATGTCTTGTCCTTTTCCAGTAGCTATCATCGATGAAAAGCACAACGTTTGTTCGGGTTTTGTATCTAATAAGCATACGTATCTTAACCCCAAACTTTCTAAATTTATAAATTCAATGATAATCATCCTTATCGAGAAACGGACTAATGTGAGCCTTTTCTCTGTTACAATGTTTCAGACGGACACCTACAGGCTACCTGTATGATAGTAACATCAGAAGTGCACAGTGTCTTGGCTGTGGACGGAGACGTGAAAAGCGTCATCGCCGCACGTGCCCCATCCAGGAGGTCAGCACGTCCGTTGCTCAGGCTTCACAGACGGGCAACGTCAACGCTGAATATACCGACCCCTGTGAGCAGATGATCAAAAGACTGGCATCTGATGAATATTTTTTCAATGGCGCCAGTAGTCGGGTGGAGTGCTTCGGCTGTGTGCGGAGACTACATCAGTGCCATCGCAGCACGTGTCCCAGAGAACAGCTCAACGTGCCACAGAGAACAGGACAGGATGCACCAGTTGATGCTTTGGAACTTTACACTACACTCGGTGTAGAACTCAGGCAGCCTTACTTATCACAAAACTGACCTTTTGCTAAGATCAGTGTGTACTTGCTGGACTGAAGCCTTAACACGTAGTGTCTATGTCATCCTCATCTTCCTTCTTCGTCTTCATCTCCCTTTCTGATTGGCTAGTTTATTATATTTTTTTGCAGTTGTCTTTGTGCTTTATACTGATCACGGACCTTCATTACTGGATAAGCGACTCAGGTTCATGTCCTGTGTAAGTCTCGGCGTTCCTTTAGACAGGCCTCGTGTTTCTGGTTCTTTGTTTGCATATCTTAAATACATTCTTAAAGTAGATGTTTTGTTTTCGTAACAGAACAATCTATACAATTGTTTCCAAAAAATCAAAAACAATGTTTTTTTAATTGTTAGTGGTAAAACAAGTCAATAGCATCTGTTGTGACGATATTTTTATAGTCCAAAATTTTTCGAAAAATCTAAATGCGTTGTCTATAAACAAACAGAATACATTTTACAGATAATACTGTTTATTTTGCAATCTTCTTTAACAAGGCTATGATGACAGAAAAGCTTAATTACTAGGTCTAAAATTTCTACTACGTTAGGAAGATCCGCCATTTGGACAGAAAACAGAAGCGAAAGCCCTTCGTTTTTAGGGTTTGTTACGATTGGTCACTCCTATGACAGAGCAAAGAGGCAACGAATGAGAGACACATCCAGTGAATGAAGGTCCGTGATAATGATGATCCCTTTACAAGGCTTTCAAGGAAAGCAAGTTTTTGTTCTTTGCATGTTAATCGTCCAACTGTATTTTCCAAGAAGTCTCCGAAGCAGCCCCCGAAAAGTGCTGCATACGTGTTCTGGGACATTGACGAAAATGGTGTTGATACGTTACTTCGTCATCAATATTACAGTTTGTTTTCAATCTACATGTCTTTTCTAATTGGTTTCGTTTTGCTCTTTTATTTCTGATATTTGCTTTATCTGCTGCTTTTTATTTTTAGTACAATTTTATACTTGTTTGCTTTTCCCAAAGTTTTAAACTTTGATTCGAATTTTAACCAGCTTTAAATTAATTTTTAAATCAAAAATATTTTGTTCCCTTCCTTACTACTTATTTGGACACATGCATAATTTTTAATGCTTATTTATTGTCATTATATATATATATATATAAAATGGTGCATTCTGAGTGTATCAACTGCTTTAATTCCTAACATTTTATAACATATCAAGTTTATATTATCTTTACTTGGTAATTGGTTGTCATTTATAGATTAATACGTAAAAGGGTTGTAACTATTATTGCTTGAGGCAATCTTTTAAATGTTTAGTGAACGTGTATCTAATTACACATGCGTATATATTGTAGAAAACGAATTCTCTACTTTTAGTTTAAGTTTGTTTAGACAACAAACGGTTCACTGGTCAAGTTGCCGCTACTCCGTTAATGGCTAGGACTGGGGTAATAAATCTTGACTTGTGTAGATTAAATCCTGTTGGACTTACTGATATACTGTCTAGATTAAGTTGGTGGGAGTGTAACTTCCTATACATAACCCCAGAGGACTGTGGATTACATATGTGGATGGTGGATTATTATTATGTTGCGGTAAAATAGTAACTGAGACCAAAAAAAGAGGAACGAAAAGACTTACGGATGCAATCGTCCAACACCAGAGTTAAGTGCAAAGTACAAGCTTCGGATCTAGATGGACATACATGTTTTGTATATATATATATATTTATAATTAATTTCACATATTTCTTCCTTTCTTAATTATATTTTGTCTGTTTTACATATATATATATATATATGTTTATTGAGCGATTGCGCCTGTTTTGAATGTAAGGAAGCGTTGAATGCTAAAATCAGTGATAGTTATTCACTAGGTGAGAGCACACCGCTACACCTGGCCAGCCTGCCAGGATACATACACACAGACGGTTTGTTGGCTGTTTGAATTTTACGACGTGCCAGCATGCATGCATACACACATACATAATATCTACAAGCAGACATACAGAAAAGTGAAATCACTCAACAGACTAACAGAGAGGCGTGTAAAAACAACACACAAAAATGCTTAAATGTACACACATAAAAATAATCTTTTAGAATAGTTGTGCGCATCACAAGACAAACATGCTCAAACAAGTCTTGCACCAACAATGAGTGTTTCTTCGAGCTAATTTTATTGAAGCCAGATACATGGATATAGCGTCAGCATCTCTTTCGTAGCTTTAATATACTGTCTTTATTGCAGCCAATTATCAAGCCTAACAATTAGCTGTTTTTGTAACAAAAAGGGAGACAACTTTGTAACTCTTGGCACGTAGCTGCTTTGATAAGTGCGATTTACAAAAACAGTATCATCACAAAACAAACATCTCCTCCCTCCAAAAATGCATGAAAGTATATAGGGTTGGGTGTGTCTGTATGCGTGTGTGTGCGTGCATACGTGTATCATGGAAAAAAGAAATGTTCTTACACATTCACACACTTGTCAAGATTCTGTTAACTAAATGTACTTGTGCGAATGCAGTGAATGGCTGCGAGTTTGAGTGAGTGAGTGTTCCTTCTAAGAAAATGCACTTTGAAGTGATTGAAACATTGATATCTTTTAAGCTAATGTTTACATGTAAACACTAAAGTTAGAATTTACAAATCTAAAATCTTAATTTTGTCGTTCTTTCAGACAAATTGAGCATCCTCTTTCACAAACGCAATGCCCAGGGTCATCTAATCCCTAATGTGGCTCTGTTCACGGACCTGAAACAAAGTTGCGCATACCCCTCAATGTACCCTAGGATAAAAACAGAGCATGAATAAGAAAATTAAAAATTATTTAAAAGATTCTTTTTTGAAAATATTTCAGTAGAAAAAAACAAATGCTAATAAATGCTACTTTAATGCTTTTTATAATTTTTATGGGTTTTTTTTCGAAACTAAAAGAAGAAATACCCAGATCTGTGGGTGTCACTCTATACCTACTTCGCATTTTGGCCCTTGTCAGTAGGATGGTCACGTGAATCTTGTGCAAACTGGAATAGCATCAAACTTCCTCCCTCGAGAATATTCCAACAAGACAGAGTTGGATGGTGTAGCTTCTTATCTCACAAACTCTGGGAGAAGACTGGCAAGAGAAGAGCAGAGCGAATTCTTTCACAATATCAGCAAATCGGCGCATGAATTGTTCACGACATTTCAAAGATTTGATTACATTTCTGTGAAAATAAAAGAAAATCAGCTAATTGCTAAAAATGGCTAAATTGACTGAATTGCTTAAAAATAAAGACATACTTTACAAGCATGACTAAATAAGTAGGGAGAATAGCATTAAGACTAAAACATATTTTACAGGCATAGCTAAATAAGTAGGCAGTACAGTGCTAAGAGTAAAACATATTTCACAATCTTTATGAAATGAGTAAGCAATCTTGTATTAGGAACAAGAAAAAAATAGCTGTTTATGAATAAATTATATTTAACTAATTTCATGAAAGTAAATTATTCTTAAGTAGTCTGCTTTTATCTTGGTTTGTGTGTAAATGCCGATTTCACGGACTTTCTGGATTTGTCTGGAATGGGTGTTAGCATTTTATTAAGGATCATTACTATCCTCGCAATTTATTTTTTCTTTGATCCTTATTTACCTTTATCCCACATCCCTGTATTTGTTTACACGTTTTTAAGGAAGCAGCTCCAGAAAGAGCTAAGACCAAACTGTTATTAGAAAACACGTTCTGTTGTCTGTTCCCTCCATGCCCTGACCTCGCAGGTCTTTCTTGTCTTGCCTACCGCTCATTTCGCCGTCTGTAGAAACCAAAGTAAAAACAAACTAAAGTCAGACAAAAACAACAAAGCAAAAATAAAACTTTCAAAAATTAAACCCGTGGTATACATAAAGAACTTTTGCTAAATTAACAGCTTAAAGAAAAATGAATTGAAACATTCATTTGAAAGAGACTTTAATTTTTCTTTCCTTTCGTCACAACTCTTCATATGGTGACCGGACACTTAATCCCCGGACACTTAATCCCTGACACTTCATCCCCGACACTTCATCCCCTAGACACTTAATCCCCAGACACTTCATCCCCAAATCGCAACACAACACTCAAAACTGCTATTTTGTGAACTTGAAATATTATAAGAGAAATGTGTCGCGTGGTAACTCTGGGTAACTCTGGTAAGACTGGGTTGCGCTGGGTTTACAATTATGTGCGCCGGGAGAGAGAAACGTCCAAAGAAGAAGTAGGCTGAATTGGCCATGAGAATCAGCAACATTGTACAGCGATATCAGGCAATGGATCGTCTTCTGTACCTTCGATCATTAGCTTACCTGTCATATTGATTAACAACACTTTTCATATCTTAATGTTGAAGAACATTGACTTTAATAGCTCACATGAACTGTAACTAATGTTATAAATGTTGAAATTAAGTATTATTTTAATTGTCAAACTTATTTTGATGTTTACATGAAATAATTATTTGAATTTGAATTAAATTTTTCATTCACTTCATAATTGTTTTAGTTGAAATTTCATTTTGAGGATGAAGTGTCTGGGGATTAAGTGTCTGGGGATTAAGTGTCTAGGGGATGAAGTGTCGGGGATGAAGTGTCTGGGGATTAAGTGTCTGGGATTCCTTCATATATAACATACGTCTGACGGCTTACAAAATCAAAGTTCTATGTCTAGGTTTTGAAGAAGTTCATTGGCAATCTGATTCAGATAATTTTTATAAGGTCATATGAGCTGTCCTAAACGGGGATATAGCTATCTTTTCGTTAGTAACAAACTGAACAAGAATAGTAATAATAATTGCAAATATGAGTAAAAGATAGATAATGTGACTGGAAATCAGATGGATGTTATTTACTACTGAGTATTGAATGACTATTCAACGCTTACATGACCCACGCATACTAGGCCCATCAGGAAAATGTTCAACAGCGATTTCGACCTCCCAAACTAAAGGAGAATGCTCATACGTTGCAAGTCTTACTGCCATCAATGGAGGAACTCACACTGGAACCACCTCTCACAAAGCACCTCTCAGATGAAGAACTCCAGCAGCTTGTCACTCAGCCCTTCTTCATCAGTCACATACCTTGCCACTCTCAGAGAGTCGAACCCTGTGTCTGGACAGTGAACGAGGCATCAAAATCAGTCTATGGGATGGATGCAAGGGATGATTAAATTCGAGCTGTCATCAAGTCAAGAGACTTTATGCCGCCAGTTCAGACTAAGCAAGAATATCGTTTACCGCGGGACTAGAAATGAAAACAAGTGCCTGTACTATTTATAATTATTGTCTGACAGTGCAAATGTTATCAGAAACTGATCTTTTCTTGCAGTTATTAAATATAGAATTTTGCCAAAAAAGGAAACATTTGGATAAGAAAACATGATTTTTGCATTTTTGGGGCAGGAAAAGGAAGGTGTTGTGATCACTGCAGATACTTTTGCTATACATTTTTGAACTCAGCATAGCTAGTTGTACAAAAATCCAAATGTGCCTGTTGATCTGTTACACTTTATTGGATGACGCTTCACCCTAACGGGCATTCTCCTCACTGAAGCTGTCCTCGAGATAAGTGAGGGCTTAAACTCCACACTCCACTACAACCGCAAGGTCACGTGGCTGTCTTTACCTTTTACCTTTCTAACTTTTAGATTCGGTTATTCGTAAGCAAACTAATACATATTCTTTGCACGCGAACTCTAAAAGATCAAATACTCAAGAATATTGAAGAATGTAAAATAAAGTAATTTTAAACTAGAGAGACAACACAGTAAGTAAAGCAGCAATTTTGACGAATTTGAATTATTGTGGTTATTTTACAATGACCTTATAATATTGTTTAAGAACATAAAAAATTGCACACACGAGCAATGTCTATGTACATTTTCTTATTTTGTGACGAATTATACATGTTTACATGCAATAGTTTGAAATGTAGCTAAATATGCATTTCAGTATTATTTTTACAAGAAAATTTTGTTTTGTGTGCATAACTGTTTCTCCTTCTCATCAAGTTTAGTTTTTCCAAGAAGCTGGTCAAAACAAAACTGTTTTCTTTATGGAAAAACTGGCTGTAACTTAAACAATTTTAACATTGAAACAATATCTCACTTGTAATTAGGGCAAAGAACATTGTTTGTATTAATTTCCTTTGCATCTTGAAAAATCCTGTTGTATTTTCCATGTATTCTGTAGTCTCTATAACCAAGATTAATAACATTCCTGTCACAGTTGTGATTTTTTAATTTATTATTCCATATCAGAGCATATAATTATAAGTTAACACACTGTTCTGATTTGACTATATCATTATGGCAAAACTATTACAGATAATATGATTTTGTATGCTCAAATCTATTTATCTCGCTAGGAGTAATGAAGAAACACAGGCTCAGTTCACATTGTTTTGCATGAGCTACATCTGCATGCAAAAGAAAAAGTCGATATTTGCATCTTTATTTGAATCGGGTAAAATGTATTCTTTTTAAGGCTAGAATGTAACTCCGCCTGGAAACCCCCCAGGTAACCTGCCGGTCCCAAGCCCGGATGAAGGAGGAGGGTTGGGCGTGGGGTTAGCAACCCCACCCTGTAAAACAACCCTTGCTACAGATAGGAGAAGGAAAACTCCATATAACACCCGGCCAGAGGATGGTCGTTAGCCTTGGTCGGCAAGTCTCTTTACGAGAAAGACACTCGGACAAGAAAACTGACGCCGAAGACGGATGTGCTGGGCCATCGGGCGCTTAACGGCAGCCCAACGCACTGACACTCGCATGAATGGACAACGCTTACTCAAGGCTAGAATGTGATGTTTCTAGACCTAAATGTTATTCCAATATCTTACGTTCTTTTTATTTTCTACTTTGCATTTTCGCGTAGCTCATAAAAGGTGAAAAGACGTCTCCTAATTTAAGAGTTTAATTTTGTAAGCATTGGTAATAATGTCGTTTTCATTTGATCAATACACAAAAATGGATCTATAAATACAATGCCAATACAACAGATTTTTTTTGTCCCTTGACAAAGGCTTCCTTAGTTGACCGCGAACGCCGCGTTGAGGAAATCGACCCCAATACAACAATGGAAGAACAAAGTTTGTATCTGCACAAAGTAAAATTGCCAATGAAATACATTTACGAAAGAAAAGTCTGCGCTGCCAATAAATATTATTTTAGTAATTTTATTGGACACTGGCCTTGATTAATGAGAAGGTTGAGCCTGCTTGGTGTTGCATAGAGAAGCGAACCTTGGGGTGCGATGTTTGTACTGTGGCCGTTCTTTGCCATCAACCAAAATGTTGGTAAAGCCGAATTTCTAGTATTCATTGTCATACTTTCTTACTTTCGTAGCAGGCCTTCCTGGTTTTTCATCGGCTCCAGCACCCAAAACTTGCACATCACTCGTTCCTTCCCTTTTTCTTTAAAAAAAAACAACAAAAAACACGGCAATCAATTCCTTTTCGTATCACAACTTTATCCACGGCTATCTTCACCAGAACAAACACGTGTACTTCACCTCCGAATTTAGGTTTAAAACTGCTGTCTTCACGGAAGCCAGCAAGTAAATTAGTAAAGGAAAGGGGAGTGTAAAGAACCAAGGTTGGGAGCTGTCGCGCAATTGATAACTTAGTAACGTCTCTGCGATAGGACCTTCTCTCGCCACATGCAAATTCGGAAAGTGGTCAACTTTTCTTACTCAGAGACCGAGTTGCATCTTCCTGCATGTAGGGTGTCCCTGGTCACCCTTTGATATTTGACCGAATCAGGGAAGCTGACACAAAAATCTTCGACACAGCCGTCCTGTTGAGGTCGGCTTGCCATGTGTCACTGGTCAAGAGATATAGCCACCCGTCTTGACCATCCTTTCAGGCCATTAACAGGAGCGGTGGTAACTTGACCAGTGGACTGTTGGTGGTCCAACATCAACTTAACTAAAGGTACAAAATACCTTTTCTACAGGGAGCCAGGCGAACGAGTCATCGAAGGCAGCGTTTCTCAACCTCTTACTTGTGACACCTCCACCCCACGACGAATATAGGTACGTCCGCTCACCCCCCTTAGCAAGCTATTTTCACTAATGCCCATATGAGATGTGAGAAACTTAGAAAAAAAAGACAGCCTTCGCGCCCTCCTTGTCAGCATGTCGCGCCCCCCGTGTCAGCATGTCGCGCCCTCCTTAGGGGTCGCGCCCCCCGTGTCAGCATGCCCCGCCCCCCGTGTCAGCATGTCGCGCCCTCCTTATGGGTCACGCCCCCCCTTGTCAGCATGCCCCGCCCCCCGTGTCAGCATGTCCCGCCCTCCTTGGGGGTCGCGCCCCACAGGTTCAGAACCGCGTGTAGGGGATGACGTTTATATTTATAGCAGCCAACCAACGATAAGTTTGAAAAGACGACCAACTAAAGGCTCGCCAGGGAAGAGAGTAAGCCTGCTTTTCTTTATGGAAGTCGTTTTCACAGGATGCATTGAGTTTCTAATGTTTTATCCTCAACAGGTTGTAAGCTTGCTCTGGAAAACTTCAGGTCACCTTTTCCATTCTGTACCATGCAAATGGACCACTATTTTAACATGTGTAGTGAGGATTTGCGAATCTGGACATTTACAACAAGGTAGAAAGATTTATATATATATATATAAGTGTGCGTGTGGGTTTTTATGTGCGTCCGCGAGTGGATGTAGGTATGCGTTGCCATTCCTAACATGACGGATGCCATTGCTGTTGATGCTACGATTTAGGTAAGAGTACTTATCTGCCAGGTTTTTAGTAGTTTACAACAAACTTTCAGTATCGATACAACCCGATTTAAAAGAACAATGACAGTTCGTAGAACGCAGTCGCATGTGCGTCGTGTCTGTGTGTGTGTGCGCGCGCGTGCATTGTATTGTAGTACCGGAAGACATTTTCGTATACAGTTCTAAGACGAAGATAATGTCGGCTTGTACACAAATAGATAGTTAACAGTTAACGGTGTCACGGTCACACCCCCGCGTCGCCGGAATGCATAAACGCAGCCACTCACTCAGCCGCCACGATCACAGTCACAATTTCCAGGAGACAAAATTGACGTGTCTATCGAACCACTTATAAGCGCAGAGCAAAACTAAGACGGAATGAACGGTACAAACAACAAATTTATTACACAAAGAAATAATACTAAAATAAAAAAAACAAACTTTATACACATGTACACATTCAGGAGAAAAAAAACTTCCCTGTGCACAGGCGAAAGACAAAAGGAGAGAGAAAGGAATATACACTAGAAAATGGCCAACCCTCGTCAGCTAATCGCCTGACCTGCTGCAAACTGTCGTCGTTCAACTGCATTTTTGCTATCTCCTCATCTCGCACTCCAAGCAGCTCTACATAATTCTTAGTCAGGGCCTCTGTCTTGTGCTTCCTCATCGGCCCGGTGTGCACACGCTCGGCGTTTCTTCAAGCACCGGTATTTGTAGCTCTGTGTCTTGTGTCGTCGTGAGCTTGTTGCCAATTATTACATCTTCCACTAGTGTTGGGACGAGCGCCGCCTCCGTAGTGTATTCGCCTGCTCTGCAATGTGAGGCGGGGACTTTGGAGGGAGTCCCTTTTGTACGCACAGCAGGTCTGATCCTGTGTCGCGCAGTGCCGTGACTTGCCGACCATTGATGCGAACTCTTTTCCTGAAACCGTGACATCTCGCTCCTTTGGTACTCTGGATTCCCAGCACTGATCCTGGTCTGTCGTCGGCATCGACCGTCCGAACCACGGACACCGTCACCACCCTTGATGTCGGTCTCCTTCGGGCACTCCCTTCTTAAGCCGCCCTGTCCGCAGTGAAAACACAACTGGTTTGCTCGGGCAAGGTCCTTGCTCCGCCTCCTGGGCACGTTAGGTAGTGGCACATCTCTTGCCTCCTCGTGGACCAGAGTTGCTGCATCAACCACGCTCTTGGGTATGCGTTCGCGGATGAATGTGACCAGCTCGAAGGGCACACCGTTTATGAGCTGCTCCATCAGCAGCACATCCTTGAATGTGGCGGTCTTGCCCGCCAACTCGATCCACCGTATTAAGTACAGCCGGGCCCTAGCTATGTACTGCAGAAAGGTTTTCCAACCTTCACGCCTATAGAAGCACGCAGTTTCCACCTGTACGTTTCTGCGGCTAACTTTCAGGCACATTGAACAATTGCTAAGTACCAAAGTTACTTAAATTCGTTTTGCCCCTTTCAAAGAGGGTATTAACAGTCAACTTTTAGAAACATTGAAATAAAACATTTTGATATTAAAATATATTTCCTAGCGTGCCCTTCACATTTTAAGTTGTATGTATTAAAGAAAAACTTGAGACCCAAGGAAAAATTATTTTATCCTTTTTAGAACATTTCAAATGAAAGTATGTTTTTAAATTTTTTATTACTAATTTTTGAATAAACAAAGTTTTAGTTCACAGGATGTGACCATAGGCAAGGGACACCACTAGCATATTGTCAGCTTCACGAAAACAAATGGCTTGCGTCCCTTGTTATAAAGTGCACAGGTTTTAAAAAAAAAACCACTTTATCGGTATGTTCCTGCTGGCAGGACCGTTGGGGATTTCTTTGGGTACTCCGGTTTCTCCCCACCACCGCTTTTTTCTCCTTCCCCGCCACTTGTAGTATGAAATCACCTCTAGGTGGAAGAACTTTCCCGCCGAAGCAGCCAATCAAAGTATTGGCAGGTATTAAACTAAGTTTGTTATTAGCTTTATACTTAAATACAAGCAGGCGAAGGGTGTCTCTTTCACCTTATGGTGAATCTTTGACGAAATCAACATTGCCTTTCAGAGCTCTTTGTACTACAAAATGTCAGGGTGCGGACTGTTGGCAGCTCTGTTTTCGTTATGACTAAACGTAGGCACTATTGCTGATTTCTCTCTCTCTCTCTCTCTCTCTCACTCACACATACACTCACACCCACACACACACTCTCACACACACACGCACGCACCCATGGCAAAGAGCAGAGTGGTAAGAATGCTGGTGTCCAAACCTAGAGCCGCGCTCGTTCGATACCCGTGTAGCGAAGGAAACTACGTGTACACCTGCTTGTCAACCCAGATGGCGGGAAGAATTACCTGACTCCATAAAGTGTTGGGGAAGGTAAGGCAGTGAGAGAAATGAAATGAACGTAAAGCTGCCCCCGAGAAAAATGAGGTCTCCAATACCTCACTCCCTCACGACCTGAAAAGGTTACAGGACTACTTTTCCTTTTCACACACACACACACACACACACACACACACACACACACACACACACACACACACACACACACACACACACACACAGTGACACGCACTAGTATACAAAAGCTCTAATTGTAAACTCGAGCCTATGAAATTCTTAATATTTATGTGAACCAAGACTCACACACTTTTTTGTGTTTAAAAAGACGATTAATGTAGTGCATGTTATGCTGTAAACTTGCCATGCCGAGTGGACAGTTGGGCTAAGAAATATGCATTAAAACTCGCCGGTTTGTCAAATTTCCGGCTGCTTTATTCTATTCTACTCTGAATATTTAGAGAAGTTAAAAATATGCTTGTTGTCGTTTTCTTCTGTTCATGTTTTATTAGCTTCCTACAGACCAACTTTCACTGCATAACGTTGGAAGTTCATTGTTTTCGTGGTTGTGAATTATTACCTTTCATGTCGGTGGTCCATCGCATTTTTTAAAAATGTTTTTCCAACAAAAGAAAAAAAGGCTTTGAGTGGAAAGAAGAGACTCGGGCGCATACTGTGAGTAAAGGTTGCGACTTCACAATAAAGAACTTGTGATGTGCAACAAAGTTTCTAAATTAACCGGTTACAAAGTTGGATCTTCTAGCCTGTAATTGAAATGTTTACCCCAAAATAGGTTGCCCGTGGGAACATCGTAATAACTATAAACACTAGGAATTTATGGATGGAGTCAGCTATCAATTAAGTTTATGATTGTTATGACAATCTTCCTTTGCAGTAGCTATTGTAGTGATAAAGCGAAATTTGCTACGGTTTGGGGTCCATTATTACGTATATATTTTAAAAAGAAAATTATAGATTTTTCTACAAAAAATAAATAATTATAAAAACATTTCATTTGATGTAATATGTTCCAGCCGAACACCATCAGCATATTTTTATGATCCCAACAGCGCGAGCTTTCAGTGCCTTGGATGTGGACGGAGACCTGAACAATGTCATCGCCGCACGTGTCCCATCGAACAGCCGAACGCTCCGTCGTCTCAGGCTGCACAGGTGGGAGTCGCCCGCTATGACTATACCCACCCCTGTGCACGAATGATTAGCAGGCTAGCCAATGCTGGCTACTTTTTTAATCACCTCAGCAATCGGGTGGAATGTTTTGCCTGTGGGAGAAGACAGGATCAGTGTCACAGCAGCACGTGCCTCAGAGAACAGCTCAACGTGCCACAGAACAGAGGGCATGATGCTCCAGTTGACCCTAATGAACTTTATGCTACATTTGGTGTACGGATAAGGCGCCCTACAGAGCTGTGATCCCGCTCAGTGTGTAACGGCGTGAATGAAACCTGAACGGTGATGGCCGTTGTATTCTCCACCTCGTATCCTCTGTCAAATGACTTCTTGCTCTATAGAAACATGATAGAGACATGTTTGTGTTAAGTAATGTTCCTCCCTCGTTGCCCGGTGAGTTGCGTTGACACAAAGGGACACCACTTTAGCAATTAATTTGTGTACCTGCTGAACATGACATCATATTTATTTACCTTATTTTCATTGTACATGTTTTTGGTACTTTGCTTATTTATTTACTATGTAGTTTTAATTGCTATATTTTATACTCCATTTTAAACTTCACTTCAGCTAACATGTTTAGTCTCTTAGTCTCTTAGCACTATCAGTGTTTTCCAACTGCTCATCCTGTTTTTTTTATTTAAATTTACTTATTTCCTTAACATTGTAAGGATATTGTGCCATTTGTTAATGTAATTTGCACCAAGTTTTATGCAGAAATGTGCTATAGCACTACCGTCAGCGGCTATAAGAAAACTTGCAAAGCAGGTGGTTTGACGTAAGGTTCTCTGCTTCGCCCAGTCGATACTCTTCCCATCAAATAAATACAATACCTATGCACTGAACTTACCTCTAACCCCAAGTGCTGACCCTAAATAAGAAATCTCTCCAAACCTAGTGACTGACTGGACAGCTTCTGTGTCATCGTCTCATCCGTGTAAAGCGCACCGACGATAGGGCTATACTGCTTTTGACCGTTACTTTTAATTCTACCAATATTTACAAGTGTTTTCTAATTTTAACCAGTAAAAGGAAATCGTTTCTCTTGGATTTGTGTTAGTTTTTATCAATATAGAAAGCCCTCGCGCACTTCAATGTAATTACAATGAGTCAACTGAGTGTCTACAAGAGTATGTTAATGAGCACATATAATGCTGTCTGTATATATATATATAGATTGTCATGAGATAACTCGAGGGGGTAGGTAACAATCTGCCCACTTAGCGTCTAGAGCGCCTTGTTGACAAGCCTGAGGCCCTTTGGCGAGGAAGTAGGGGACGTATGTTTTGGTATGGACGCCTAAATGGACGCGTGGAACAGAAGGTGCTAAGTGATTTCGGCCGCCATGCGTGGCCGAGGGCTGGCTAAACGTCACCAAAGTCTGGGCAGAAGGGAGAAAGTTATCCTAAGGCGCGCACCTGGTTTTGCCGTCAGACCACGTAATAGGACAGGGGGAGGGAGGTTTAGCCACCTGACCGCAACCACTTGTAGGTGTGGCCTGTGGTCAGAGAGAGATCTCCTCCTGTCGTTTGCTGACTCTAATTGTAGCTGATTGGATGATGAGTTACTGACCAATGGCATCCCTCGTTGTATGTATCTGTGAGAATGTGGAGAGATAAATAGAGAGACAAGAACACACTTCACTTTTAAGGGCCCCCGGTAGTGTAGTGGTTAAAACACTCGCTTGTCACCACTGCAGTGAGCGGCTCAGGGTTCAGATCTCGTCTCGGGACACTCTCTGTATGTGACACCTGTTCGCAGGGCTGGGCGGCGGGGGTTTTCTCCGGGTACTCCGGTTTCCTCCCCCCTCCCTTTCCCCCCATAGTGCGAAATCACCGCAAGGTGGAAGCACTTTCCAACTAAATAAACAACAACAAACAACAAAACACTTCACTTGCTTTTCGGCGAACGTTTGAGTGGGGGAGCAACGGGTCACCAGCCAAAGCGGCTTCAGCTTTCTAACGCCAGCTACACTTCTGCCTCGGACCAAGTCTTAGCCACGAGGGCAAGACTCGGGAGGAAAGAATTTGGGTTAGAGAACCTTGAGAGAAGGAGACAAGTAATTGGCGACGTACTGTCAAGACTGCCTGCTGTTGTCGTGGAGAGGAAAGGGCTGTGTGACTGTGGGCTCGCTCTACCGGTGTGAGAGGTAGAGGCTCAACGTTGAGGCCGCCAGAAGTCGTCGGGTCTCAAGGACTGAGACCGTCTGTGGTGGTGTTTGCTTGGAGGCTGTGCGAGGCATTGCAGTTGTCGAGGAACCCACGTGTGTACCTTGAGTGGTACAAGGCTCGAATCTGGGTCACCGGGACAAGCAGTCGTCGCTCTCTGACGTGGTGACAGTTCGAGGGAGGAAGACGTCAGACCATCAGACATCACTTCGAAGGGAAATCGTCAGTGTGTCGTGGCAGTCAACTGAAGTATTGGACTCTCAACAAACCAGCTGTAACAGAGCTAAGTTGGTGCGCTTGCGAGTGTGTATGGTATTTGTAAAGAGAGGCAACAGCACTGTAACATCAGAAGTACGCTCTAGCACGGATAGTATTGGGACCCCCCTAGACGAGTCCATTTGATTGTATTTTGTTTGAATTGCTTTTGTAATGAATAAATCTTTTCTTTATTGTTCCATTGAAATCACACGTCGTTGAGTATTGTGTTCGGGGAAGAGCAGAGGTGGGGGCTCGTGAGCCAAGTTGTGTAATTGAATGACCGACGTGTGATTATCGTGTTTTCCCCTGCAGTTAATGTTGACGTGGGCGGCTAGTGTTGAGTAACTAGTGCCCACGTGCCCATTCCCCGGGGCCAGTATTCACGTTCTGGTTGAAAGACCAGGGATACTGTCACATAGATCACTAATATTACTCATGGGTTAGGGTGGGGTGCATATTGTGTGAGGTGGCTGGATTAAAGATATTATATATATATATCAATTTTTGTTTATTTATATATGTATAATCTAGTCCTGTATTTCGTGTCTTCGTGCTCTTTTTAATGTTTTAATGGTATTACTATCACTGCGCCATCATCATTCTACAAATCACTTTAAACGTAAACTGTGACTAAGGCGAGGGAACTAACATTTGTGTTGTCTATGTGTTAGTCGAAAAGTTACTTAGCAGTCACGCCTACCTTTAAAGTTTATGGAGTTTTTAATTTCCGAAGGTACATAGTGAGAGAGACAGCTTGGAAAGGTTTGAATGCAGATCATTCATAGAACTAACTTGTCACATCTCTGAGGAATCAACACTTTTTGCGAAGCTTATCACCATTATGAAAGCGAAACCCCTATTTGCAAATGGTGTATTACAAGCAATATATTTATTATTTTTTATTACTGATTGTATTATTTATTACTTTTAAAAATACAATTAATGTACATGAAAAAATATTTACAAATATTTGAAATAAGGGTACAGATAACAATACCACGTGACAGTGACGATAGAGGTCGCCTGCACCAACATGTTTCCAATTACTAAGACCTTGCCCTTGAATCTGTGTGTCGGTGACCGCATTCTTGCTGTTGCCGTCGGCCACATTTACTCTCGGTTTGTTAGAACGAAAATAATTTGGACAGTGAGAGGTTTTGGGTCGGTTACAGAGGGCATAAACATAACCAAACTTTTATAATAATAAATGTTAACCTTTTAAGCAGGAAATCGGAGTAAAATGAAAGAACTTCTTTGAGTTTTCAAAATTACCATGCTCAGATTTAAAAAAAAAATGTTTGAAGATCAGTTCCAGTTCTATAATAATATAATTTCAGATCAAGTAAATTACTGAATACAATTGTATCACAAAATAACTTTATGATCAAAATAATCTTTAAAGGAAAATATTTACAAAATTCTGAATTGCTGAATTTTTCATTTCGTTGCAGAAAATGTAAAAAGCTTCATATTTACAAGTATACTTTATCTTCTTAATATTAGGATTTCAAGGTTCCAGACGAAATACTTTTCTAACGATCCACCTACGATTTTTGTTTCTACTAGTTTTAGTCCCTGCCTGTTTTCAGCCATGCTTTCTGTGTTAGAGAAAGCTAAAGCATACCCGTTGTTTTTAGCTACCCGACAGTACGGTCTGTGCTACCAGCGAATGACTTCAACATGGCGGCTGTGTTTCTCCTGTTCCCTTCACCTCACCTCAGTTTGTGTGCAGTGAGTTTCAGAATGCAGCACTTTCCTCGCGTTATGTTCATGAGGCCTGTCGTATTCTTTCATAAATAGTCGGAAAATAAAGTTTGTACTTACCAGAAGATGATGTAGTATATATTTGGTTGAATATCAGCGAACTATGATTCCTGTAGGTGGTAGTAATACATGTAGTCACGTAACACAATGTAGCTGCTATGTAACTAAGGCAAAAGAGTGTATTTCTCTCAATATTCCGATTGAAGGAAAATGAGTACACCATGGTGCAGCCACCAGTGAGACATCGATTCGAGTTTCAACTCCGCGGCGAAAAGAGGGAAATCTCGTTTTAATTCTCCTTCCTGGTCTCCACCAAGTCACATCGCTCGCTCACTCGCAGCGCCAGGGCAGATTGCCAACACTTATTTACATATCTACGAATTTAGGTAGCCGCTGGGCACAGCGCTCGGTAGTAGAAATACTTCGGTCTGGATCTGGTTCTAGTGGTCATTACAAATCATTACAAAGAAGACGGTAATGACGGAGAAGGAAAAAGAAAAAAAAAAAGAATGAGAAGACAGTGACTGAGAAAGAGTTTGAAGAGACTGAGAAAACACATCGATAAAGTTACAAATGTTGAGCCTAACACTGGGCAAAATCTTGTTACTTACGTATGTTGCATATCCTTTTTAACTCTTCGTGAATAAAGAGTCGAGTCTCACGGCAATTTTAATCCATCATCTCATTTTTCCTGCCCTCTCTTGTCTTATATAAAATATGAACAAGAATCAAACAGTACAATAGAAAAAAACATATTTCGCAATACACGAGATATGCTTAAATGAGAAATAATTTCATTGTACACACTGTGTCCCTTTGTATCAACTCACCGGTAAAGGAGTAACGAGCCCAGATCAAAAAGAAAAAAAAACAACAATAATGTTCAATATGAACAGGTCTCTACCATATGTCTTCAAAAACCAACAAGACAGTCGACAGAGAGATGAGAAGGAGGAAGGAGGAAGTCAAGGCACACATTGAGCTTGCCAATATTCTCAGTTTTGTGATAAGTAAGGCTGCCTGAGTTGTACACCGAGTGTAGTGTAAAGTTCCAAAGCATCAACTGGTGCATCCTGTCCTGTGGTCTGTAGCACGTTGAGCTGTTTTCTGGGACATGCGCTGCGATGGCACTGATCTAGTCTCCGCCCACAGCCGAAGCACTCCACCCGATTACTGACGCGATTGAAAAAATATCCAGCAGATGCCAGTCATTTGATCATCTGCTCACAGGGGTCGGTATATTCAGCGTTGACGTTGCCCGCCTGTGCATCCTCAGCAACGGACGTGCTGACCTCCTGGATGGGGCACGTGCGGCGATGACGCTTTTCACGTCTCCGTCCACAACCAAGACATTGTGCACTTCTGCTGTTGCTGTCAAAGAAGTAGCCTGTAGGTGCCCGACTGAAACATTGTAACAAAGAAAAGGCTCACATTTGTCCGTTTCTACATAAGGATATGTATTCATTTTAAAAGAGAAATTTAGAAAAATAATTGAGGTTCATGTTTAGTAGAGATAAAACCTAAGCATAACTCGCCGAACCTGGCTCCATCCCTACAGGTCTAGCACTGTGTAGGTATCATGGTATTTCCAAGAGTAAGCGAGACTCAGCGTCACGTGCTGGAATGCAAACACGTAGGGAATTGTTTTCTCCCAGGACAGAGAGAAGAAAAGCAGACACGATGCAACGGTTAAAAAAGGAGCATCCGGCTGATCGGCACAGCTGGAGAAAGACGGTCTTACAGACGTGGTTCTCAAGGGACACGGTGCCTCGGTGATTACTGCAAATTTTCTGTTTGTGAGAATGAGGCACTCACACAGATAAATGAGATAATGTTATATTGATGGAAGATTTTGACACAAAATGGTGTGTGTGTGTGTGTGCGTGCGTGCGTGCGTGGAGAGAAAGCTAGTCTCAGAGCCATTTCCAATCGTAATGGTAAATTAAAATTAGCAGTGTTTATTTTTTTCTCGCAAGTTATCTTGGGATGATAAACATTAGTTTTCATGAAGCCGACAGTAGTGTCCCTTTTCATACTGCTGGCTTGCTTTGTAAATCAATCAATAAATAACAATCCCCTGCAAAGGCCTGTGATACACACACACACACACACACACGCACACGCACACGCACACGCACACATACACACACATAAACACACGCACACACACATGCACCACACGCACAAAAGGAAACAAGAATAATTGGCAGTAATTTTTATTTAGCACCTACAGATGTACACGCATATCCTAAGTGTCTAAAATAGACCGTCAGTTTAGTAACACAGTATGCTTTCTTGCCCATGAATATGCCGATAGCTTTACCGTCGGTTAGTCCTAACCAACTTTCCTTAATTTTAGCGTCAGTTACTTGATCGACGTCCATGAATACAACTTATCAGCAATCCGTTTACAGCCCAGCGACTAGTGCTTCCGCGCCACCTTCACAGAGACCCCGCTCACCTGTCGTGTGCCGTGCCGACCCACGAGGGGTCACGTAATCCATGGTACGTGCCAGCTGGGTGAGGAACCCTCCGCCTGTCATCGTTGTTATACGCCGCTGTGGAATCGCGACCTTGCCGGTTGACGTCACATTACAGTTATCCCTCACGATATCGAGGCTTCATTGTAACGGGGAGTTTTCAAAACAATATATCTAATTCTGTGTAGCGGACTTATCGCTATATCGCGGGATTGTGCGGAAGCAGGTGTTTTTATAATATTTATGATTTCAATTATTTTTGCCTAAAAAATTTAAAACAGTATCAAAAATACTAAAAATATTAATTCAAACATATTAAAAGAATATTAAATCTAAATAAGTACAGTACAGGCTTTTCATCAGCGTATGAATACCGTCAGTACACAATAGAAACGGAGTACTGTACACCACTACCGCTTGCACAAGTTTGCAATCGTGAGACAGTACCCGGCACACCACTGCCTGATGGAATGGAAGGCGAACAACCACAGCACTGTGTACTCATACAGAATTTTATATGTTGTTAAAATTACGTAGGTTTAAGAGTGTAGAAAGTGTTTAAGAACATTACAAGTGTTTATAAGTGTGGGAAGGATTAGTAAGAGAGTGTGAAAAGTTTATAGGATTGTGGGAAGGGTTTGTAAGGCCTTGAAATATATATAAATAATAAAATAAATATGATGCTGCTACTTCGTGGACTTTCACCTGTCGCGGGGATCCCTGGAACGCCAGCCCCACACACATCGACAGTTTCGCCGTGCGCCGTGATGCGCGCTGTGGGTAACAAACGGCGCTTGGCACACTGTGCTTCCTTCCCTTTCCCAGGCGCGTAGTCTCGCGCCCTACCGCAAGCCACGCTTCCTTGGCCTCCCACGCTTTGGCCTACCCTCAGGTCTGGTAGGCATGTAGACTAAACAATTTTAGCGCCGGCTGCTTGTAGACTGGCCATGGGTCTCTCGCCGATACGACGCATTCGTTATTGTCTTCGCCTTTGATCGCAGCGTATTTTTTGCACGTGCTTGGGCTCTCCCGCGCTGCCGGTCACCATACGACAGCTCCAGCAACTCTTTCAGATGAGCTTTCGGGGAAGGGGGGGGGTGACGAAGTCATCCTTCATCCATCTCTCCTGGACAAGTGCTAACATCACCCTCCGCTTCCTCCCCTCCTCTTCTGTTTTACCCGCCGTGCGGTCACTGCTCGGAGTTTCCGCACATCCTGTACTAGGGGTGGGGCACACCTCGACGGTCAGTGTCCGCGTATCCGACCCCACCTCCCAATCTCGTAGCCATGTCCCGCAAGGGACAGTAGACACTCCCCCATGGTAGGTACCGCTGCCGCCCGACTGTGACAACTCACATACCTCTGCTTCTGGCTTGCAACGGCACACTTCTCACAGTTGGCGATCACTGCTTTCCCGTGCCCTCACCGGCACCACATCGACAGCTAGCGTCTGACTAAAGGTCGTTGTGGGCTCTGTTGCGCAGTGGATAACTAAACTAAACTGACTCTCACGCCACACCTCCGTTACAACACACATACACGCATCCACATAATCAATAAAACTAAATCAGTGAGTATAAATAACAAAAATATAATTGAACAAAAAAGGAGCACTAGAATCAATCATATATATCAGTACTACACAAACTCTAAAGATTTTATCAAAGGAGATTTTGACAAACTTAGCTCCCTGGCCGTCACTGCTGTAGGACTCTTTTCTTTCACACTTGGCGAAAAGTTTTCTACACTGACCTTCACCCACCCGCGGAGGTTCGCCACTGGCAACAGACTGTCGCAACCTGCGATCACCGCCTCCACCAGCTTTCGCATCTCGCCGTCTTCTGCCCCATCCCCAACGCGGCAGTGCCTCTCAGCGCCAGCGTCTTTCCAATATTTTTCCAAGATGCGTGCGCATGTCATGTAGGAAAACCGTTAAAAGTATCCAAAAGTTAGAAGCAGATGCGCGCAAAAAATGGTGTATATTCTTAACTCTCCCTCCTTTTCTTCTTAACGTTTGACTTGTAAACCCTGACGTATATAAAAATATTGCAGGCCTTTTTGGCTGTAACTAATTTTGTTTTTTGTCAAAATAAACACCAGTTGCTGATTGTTAGTCCGGCAAGACAGAGATGGCTTCTGAGCGCTGTCTCGGTAAGAAGTACTTTCAGTGTAACGATGATGAGAAAAATTCAAAGGGAGAGACAATAATTAAAAAGTAACTGGCGATATCAGATCAGAAAGACGCGAAAACAGACTAGATAGACATGCAAGAAATTCTGTTCCTTACCTTGTGAACGAGCGAAATCTCAAGTCCTCTCTGAACATGGCCATTAGGCTTGTAGAGTTATGGTCAGCTGAGTCTTGCAACCCGCAGACTGACGAAAGCACAGTGCGAAAAATTGAGACAAGACTGACAAGAATATAGGAAGGACAAACACCAACTACCGTGGGAAACATCCTTGGATGGGAGCCAGGGACAAATAAACGTACAGAAAACTGTAGACGTCACAGCGAGGAACAAATCAACGTGCAGCAAACTGTCGAGGTCACATCCCCTCGCCGGATGCACAAACGCAGCACTGATTCAGTCGACGCAACCACACAGCCACTCGCTCACCCAGAACCGACGCTGATTTTTCTCTCTTTTTTTCGTGCCGGTCTCAGTGAAGGTCCGTGGTGTGAGGTCAGCGACCTTGAAAGGCGCAGTCTTTGCCAGCTTTGAAACCTTGTCATTGCGCTACGCTCAGCAACATTTAAACATTATGAAGGGCTGCATTAAGTTAATGGTGACAAGCAAAATAACTCAAGACCTAAAACGTTTGGCAGGTAAAGGTGAATTAAATGATGGTCCAAAAGAACCGGGTCAATCGAGTTCTTCACTGAGGCCTTTAAAGCTGAGCAGACATTAGAGTAAGACAGTTTGCACTCAGTCCTTTCCATCACTCTCTGTGGCTCGTCCTATGGTCTGTGCGGCGCTCCACCTGTCCGTCCGGTACACAGAAGACCCTCTGCTGGTCAGAAACCCGAGCCGCCCCCGCGGGTTACGTGGAAACAAACGCAAAGGTTTGCTCGCAGCTTCAGGGAAAGGCTCTGGTGCACCCAGTACAACGTTGTACTTGTTTGCTTTTGCAAAAGTTTAAAATTTTGATTCAAATTTTAACCAGTTTTTAATTCATTTTTAAATCATCGTCCCATGTGATAATATTTTGTTACCTTTTCTTATTGCACTGTATGCTCGCGTACTTTTGGAACACCGTATTTATTAGGATGCATGCATTCTTTATTAATGTTTATTTTATATTGTCATTATATAGATATATAAAAGTACACTCTGTATGTATCAACTGCAATTGCTGCTTTAATTCCTTAAATTTTTGAATATATATATATCAAGTTTATATTATCTTTTCTTAAAACAACAGTTAACAATCAAAAATTATAAAATATACACATACAAATCACCTTTTAGAAAAATCGTGCATGTCACAGGACAAACATGCCAAAACAAGTCTTGCACCAACAAAGAGTGTTTCTTCGGGTTAATTTTCTTGAAGCCAGATACATGGATATAGCGGCAGCATCCCTTGCGTGGCTTTAATGTACTAATTGTACTGATTGCAGTTCATTAACAAGCATAACAATTAGCTGTTCTTTAACAAAAGGGAGAGAACTTTGTAACTCTAGGCGCATAATTACTTTGATAACTGCGATCTGCAAAAAAAAAAAGAATAATCACAAAACAAACATTTCCTCCCTCCTAAAAGTGTTCGTGCAAGTAAGGAGGGGGGGGGTTGTGAGTCTGTGTGTGTGTGTGTGTGTGTGTGTGTGTGCATTGGTGTATCATGGAAAAAAAGGCAAAGTCCATCCACATTCACACACCTGTCTAGATTCTGTCGACTGAATGCACTTATATGAATGCATTGAACGCAAGAGTGCTTGAGTAAGTGAGCGTTTTTATTTTCTTTCGTTTTTTTCCTTCTTAGAAAATGCACTTTAAAGTGAATAAAGCCTTTCTTTTAAAACGCGATATCTTTTTAAACTCGTATGTTAGAATTTACAAATCTAAAATCTTAATTTTGTCGTTCTTTTTAACAAACTAAAACTCCTTCAAAAGCGCGAAACCAAGTGTCCTCCAATCCTCACGTGGTTCTGTTCACGGATCTGAAAAAAAGATGCGCATACCCGTCAATGTACCCTAGGATAAAAACAGAGCTTAGCATGGATAAGAAAATTTAAGATTATTTAAAATATTATTCTTTGAAAATATTTCAGTTTAAAAAACGAGTGCTAATAATAGCTACTTTAATGAGTTTCATGATTGTATGTTTTTGTTTTTTAACTAATAGAAGAAAGACCCAGATCTGTGGGCGTCACTCAATACCTACTTGGTATTTTGCTCCTTGTCAGTAGGACTGGTCATGTGAATCATGTGCAAACCGGAATAGCATCAAACTTCACTCCTCTAAAATATTCCAGGTAGACATATTCAGAAGGTGTAGCTTCTTATCTCACAAACTTTGGGAGAAGACTGGCCACTTTTCCGAACTGCAGAGCGAATTCTTTCACAATATCAGCAAAGTCACTCATGCATTGTTCACAACATTTCTAAGATCTGATTACACTTCTGTGAATATAAAAGAAAATCAGCTAATTGCTGAAAGTGGCTAAACTGGCTGAATGGTTTAAAAATAAAAAGATACTTTACAAGCATGACTAAGAGTAAAACAAACTTTACAAGCTTTATGAAATTAGCAAGCAGTCTTGTACTACAGTAAACTAAAAATCATGAAATTAAATCATTCTTAAATAATCTGCTCTTAAGGATGAATTTTGGCATGGGAATGAACCAAATTTTAAACTGAATAAATTTAGTTTTTGATGAACTCTACTTTAAGCTAAATATTATACTTCAGCTGAGAATTCGGATGTCTGCTGAGACTTGCATCATCTTTGTTATCATTTAAGCAGCTGCTGGTGGCAAATTTGTTACGTTGTGCCTTTGACTGAAAGTATCTTCTTGTTGTTTAGATAATGCAAGATCTTGTTATTTTGTTTTTATAATCAAAGTGTGTACTATTTTTTGTAAAGCGCTGTGATCCATTCTATTCTTCTTATTATTATTATTTAAATACTTTTGATAATGTTTCAGAACAAATCACAAACCACAACATTAATTCATATTCAAAAAGATATTTTCGATTGAAAACAGAATGCCGTGAAATCAACTATGCTACAACTGTTTCGTAAGCCTGTCATTTGATGTGAGTGACGATCTTACGGACTTCCTTGATTTGTCTGGAACGGATGTTAGCAGTTTACTGACCTTTACTATCCTGACACTTTGTTTCTAAGAATTTGTTACTTGGTCAAATTACCTCCCTTACTCCTTATTTACCTTTATCCCACATCCCTGTGATTGTTTTCCAGTTTTTAAGGAAGCAGCATATGGCCAGGAAGAGGTCAAATCAAACTGTTATTAGAAAACACGTTCTGTTGTCTGTTCCCTCCATTCTCTGACCTTGCAGGTCTTCTTTGTCTTGCCACTCGCTCATTTCGCCGTCTGTAAAATCAAAGTAAAAGCACTTAAACCAAAGTCGAACAAAAACAGCAATGAAAAAATAAACACACTTCCAAACAATAAAACTGTGGTAAACGTAGAGAACTTCTGTTGTGACTAAAGAAACAGTTTAAAGAGAATGAAATGAAAAAGGGCTTCCATTTCTCTTTCCTATGATCTGACCTCCGATATTTTTATAACTTCTCTGACCATCTCGCCACAACTCTTAATATATAACTCAAGTTTTACTGCTTACAAAATCAAAGTCCTATGTCTAGGTTTTTAAAGAAGTTCATTGGCAATCTGACAGATTATTTTTATAAGATCACGTGAGCTGTCTTTAGCTGGGATATAACTGTCCTTTAGTTAGTAACAGCATGAGGAAGAATAGCAATAATAATCACAATTATGAGTACGATAGATAATGTGACTAGACCTCAGATGGATGTTATTTACTCCTGGGTATTGAATGACTCTATTCAACTCTTACATGGCCCAAGTGATGATGACCAACCATTATTTTTCTGTCTTACAATGTGTTGAATAATTTGAAAATCCGCTAATAATTGCTAGAGGTGACTACAATGTAATTTTATGCCCCCAAACTGCAGAAGAAGTAACCAGTTGACACAGTGAGAAGTGGGTATCTTACTAATGACTCCGTACTAAAAACAACGACAGAGAGAGAGAGAGGAGACGAGCACCCCCCTCACAAAAGTTGTCCCCGAGATAACTGATGGCTTTAACTCCACAATCCACTGCCACCGTGAGGTTACGTGACTACCTTTACCTTTGAACTTTCTACCTTTTACATATTACATATATTAATCAAATACTCAAGAATATTTGAAAATGTGAAAAGAATAGGTTCAAACTAGAGAGATGACAGTAATGTTAAAAACCAATGTTGACAATTTGAATTATTGTGGTTAGTTTACAGTGACCTTTTAATATCGTTTAAAATTGCAAACACTAGAAATTTTGATGTACATTTTCTTATTTTGTGAACTATTATACATGTTTTCATGCAAAATGTAGCTAAATATGCATTTCAGTATTATTTTCGCAAGAAAATTTCTTGAGTGTGCATAACCGTTTCGCCTTCTCATCAAGTTTATTTTTTCCAAGAAGCTGGTCAAAACAAAACTTTTCTTTATGGAGAAACTGACTGTAACTTTAAAATCTTTAACATTGAACGGTATTGTACTTGTAATTCGGGCAAAGAACATTGTGTGTATTGATTTCCTTTGCATCTTGTAAATTACATTGTATTTCCCATATATTCTGTATTCTCTAAAACCATGACTAATAACATTTCTGTAACAGTTCTGGGGCCAGTTGCACAACACGTTTCTAAACCTTAAAACTGTTCTAAAGAAGCAAAATCTCTTCTTAGCCATTTTGATGCATTGCAGAAAAACATACAAAAAATTGTACTGACAGGACGGAAAGTCAGACTTAAACAACTTTATCTTACTTAAAGCAGTTTTAGTTTTAAAAACTGTAAAATTGTGGTGTGCACTTTAAACTAATTATCTAAATAGAGTTAAGGCCTAAAAGTGTTTAAAATTAGAAATGTGTTGTGCAACTGGCCCCTGATTTTTTGTATTTATTATTCCAAATCATAGAGCATAATTATAGATGTTACTAAACACACTTTTTATAATTTATGGAAAACATTACAGATAATATGCTCAAAATTGTTTATCTTACTACGAGTAATGACTATTGTTTTATATGTGCTACCTCTGCATGCTTAAGAAAAAAATCGATATTTGCATTGTATTTGCTTCGGGTAAAATGTATTCTTTATAAGGCTAGAATTTGATGATTCTAAACCTAAATGTTATTTCAATGTCTCACGTTCTTTTAATTTTCTACTTTGCATTTTCGCGTAGCCCAGACTCCCACATGATAGGACAGCTTCAACAAAATGCCTCAGGTCCGCATTCATATCTGTGCGACAAGAAGGGGAAAAGCATCTGATCCGTTTTACTACAGATTACTTTCTTCATACATGACGAAAGCCTGAATAAAAATAATTTCCTGATGTGTCTCACTAGTAGCCCACATTCGACCTTCACCCTACGACCAGTCTATGAACTAGATACAGGCTCGACAGGAAAACCAGTCTTGTGACTATATTCCGCCACGTTGAAGTAGCAGCTAACCCAGCTTTCATACCGTCCTGACCTGAGTCAAGTGCTTGCAACATGTCTACTGCACCGGTCTGTCCATCAGGCGAGTCGGTGTTGATCGAAAGAAATCAGAACTGAAATAGTTACTCACCTTCAAAAGACGACTGGCTTGACATTGCCGAACAAATGTCGCTATATGTGTAAATAAAATTCGAGTAACACAAAGTAGACATGGTCATAGACCAGCAGACGACTAGCTCATGTCTGCTTTGTGGGTGAAGGCCGTCGATGTGGAAACAAGTCGCTCACTCGCTGCGCCCACCATGCAGACCTCGCACTATTTTTAACTCATACTGTGTCAATGCTCAGAAACTCTTACGTAGAAACCGAGCTCGGTACAACCTCGTGTAGTGTTCACGACTCTGCACTGTTGTCGCTCGATGCAGCTTGTTCGAATTTTGCGCAGCCAGTCGTTCGCTGGCTCGTTCACAGAAACAGGGGCAGACTGTGATAAGGGTAGACTCAGTGCTATGGCTGTACGCACTTTGCATCTACAGCACTCAGAAACGACAGTGAGATTACAGAGGGTTGTTGATGCAAGTTGTTTGCGATGATGTGGCCTGTGGCCAGGGGATATAATCACACTAGTTACGTTCCATTCTCAACTGCATTAGTTCATTAGTACATCTATTGACATAGGCATTGCTTGAATGTGGAGGAGATGCAAAACCTTATGCAATCACATGTACTCTGGAACCTACTATTAGTGTTGCAGGAGGTAGAGTTGTTTCTTTTTAATTTTACACGTTTTCTAACTTTACCTTAAGAGAAATTTATGTCGGCTTCAAACTTATGCGACTGCTGGGCTCATGAAAGACTTTTCACAGTTTGTTACAAATAGGTTCTAGAATCTAGACAGTTTAGGTAATGTGTGTGTGTGTGTGTGTGTGTGTGTGTGTGTGTGTGTGTGTGAAATCAACAATAGCGCCTACGTTTGGCCATAACAAAAGCAATGTATTCACGCTTAAATGAATTACACTGTCCTAAATCACAAAGCAAAACTTTAAATTATTTTAGGACTTAATGGATCGTTCTTTTTATTGAATTAACCAGTTTAGCAAAGGGGAGACGGGTACATAGACTAGCTTTTAATTCCCTTTGGTCGAAGATTGCCTATCAATCGAGAACAAAAACAAGATTGCCCCAGTTCACTGTCGTTTTTTGTGTGTGCTCCAAACGCAAGCAAAGCTCGTCTTCCTGACGAAAGCTTTGGGTCTCTGCGCTATCAAGCTCTTTCTCAGCAAACGAGCGATCTTTTCACTTCATGCTGCACTGCAACTGCTTGCCTAGCGACTCAGCGCTTTGCCGACGTCAGAGTCGAGAACACCGCCGCCAACCAACCTCCAACGCGAAGCGAGGTTGATTTCACCCAGGCAGACGTGAACCGCTCGAGGGAGGTTATAGTGTTCGTTGTTCAGCTATGGAGAATGTTTATGTTGAGTTTCGACAAGTTAATGAACACATGTGGAGATACTTTTTCGCCAAAAATCAGTAGGTGAGTAACTCTTTCGATTCTGAATCCTCATGAAAAACAAGAGCGACTCGTCTCTTGGCTGTAGGTGCGCTGAAACGAAAGGCAGACAGCTGTACAGCAGTGCTGTTCTCTGCGCAGAAACGTGATCGTTTGACGCAGCCGTTCCGCCAGTCCTAGCACAGGAAAAGGTCGGTGTGCGCTGTACAAGCGTGGTGATTGTACTGAACATGACAAAAATAGACACAGCAGACCTGCTTTTCCTGTAGACCCAATTTGCGAGAAAGTAGATTGCGTGTGCGACATTTCGTGCCATGTGACTGAATTATTATTATTATTATAGATATGCGCCATCTGTGAAGAAATTAATGAATAGAAGAAGTTAATCCCTGACAGACTCTTACATTGCGAAGACAAAAGAGGCGCTGACTCGATTTGTGCGCCTGCCATTTTGTTGAGGATGTCATGTCATTAGAAAGGCTTTTCTATATGAAATTGTAAACCCAAGCTTACAAAATTTGAAAACATCTTAAATCTTTTGAATAACTTTAACATCTGGGACTTATAATTCTAGTTTCTTTGAACAATAAAGTCTAGCCTGTAAAAAAATACAGATTTAAGTATTAGGCTGTACATTTTCTGATGAAAGTAGATGTAGCAGATATGAAACAAAATGTGCCTTTATTTATTACTTACTGGAAATGAGGCGAGTTAAGGAAGTGGGATTTTCCGTAATATTTTTGCCATGAAAACGAATAACATATAGTTACAAAATACAGGTCGTTACAATTATTTAAGACTATCCAAATGATCAAGAATGAAGGTTAAATTAAAGAACTAGAGTTATTAAAAAAAATGTTACAGTTTTGGAGAATTCAGAGTGAGGTGAGTTTTCAAAATCGAAGCAGATTTGGAAACTGTTTCTTGAATTTTCAAATTTACAAATCACAAAAGCTTCTATGTATGTGACGATAAAAATCTGGAGCCCATCGCATATGACCGATGAAACTAACAAGGTAACATTCTGTGTAGGTTTGATGATGCACCTGCTTTTGTTATGTTAGCGTATCATATAGTGATTTATTATTAATCTTTATGCCCATTCAAACACCCCTAACAACTTCCCGGGGACTTCTTCCTTCGTGTTCAGACTAAAAGACGAACGGCGAACTGCAAATTAAACATGGCTGACTGCGAAACAGCGACACGATGATGACCGAAAAGAAATGCAAGGGCAAGGCCGCTGCACAAGTGGATTGACTGCCGTGGCCTTGCCCTTGCATTTTTTTTCATTTCATATCTTGGTGCAGCTGAATCACTAGGACACGCCTTCTTGTACATTTTTGGTCACGTTGAGGGAAGATGAGATACCCGATTGTAGCCAAGTCTGACTGCTTCTAGAAAGTCTGTCCACAGAAATTTGGGGGTATTTCAAAACAAAGCCAGGAATGTGCTAAATAAGTGCATTGCATTTAAAACACACGTTGTTATCTTAGACAGTTCATAATAATAATAATGAAGGCACTCAATAAGAAGGCTTGTGGGCATTGGATCAGTTGCTTTATCCATGAACTGGTCAATACAGATGATTGTTAGCTTTCATTACAATAAACGCCAACGCTGCTTTAGTGTTGGGTCTCCAATTGTTGAAAGACCAGCCATGTTTGATTAATGAGAATCCCTTAATGATAGAACACGAGGACTGTCCCAACAGTACACTTTGCCTCTCTTCATATTTTCATGCCTTCACGTCGTTTGCACTGATCCTGCTAAACAGCATTTAAGCTGTAAATGTTGCATAAAATAAATACCGAAGAACAGGCTGCTGAGCTGTCATAATCATTAGTACTATCTCTAAGTCCACTTGTCTTTCAAGATTATTTCTTTGATCACAAGCAGACGACAATCTCTCTCTCTCTCTCTCAGCAGACGATACTGATTTTGCAATAGACGCTTTTCGTAACTCAGTCGAACATCGTCATTTAATCTTGCATCTCAGATTTGCCGCTTCTCTGAAGGTCAGTCATTGCCCTACACGCCCCCACCGCGCAGGTTTCACACCCAGTAGCTTCACTGGGGAACTGGGACACCGATGCGGTCGGTGGACACCGGTGAGAGACACCTTGCATATGCCTGTACAGCGACCTGTAGGCGTGGCCTCGATTGAAGTAGGCGTGACCCGAACGGTGCAGGCTTGTCAAGATTGTAGAAAGACCGCACGTGTTAGTAGTAGGCGTGGCCTGAACAGCGCGGGCTGTTCAACGCAAAACAGTAACGAGGCAACTTGCAAGCCTCTCTGTGATAGACGAAAAAAAAAAATGGAAGGATTTGACGGTGGTCGTTAAAACGTTATGCACTTAAAGAAACCATTCTGTAAACATTTTATATGTCTGATTAATTTAATTTATTAAAATAAAAAAACTATTTGATTAAGATTCTCTGCTGCAGATGCAAAAAGATTCAGCAGGAAGTTGAAATATAAAACATAAACATTTACACAAACATGTATGCATGCATATCGGCATGCACAACGTACACATACAATATACGCGACAGTCACAATACTTTATTCATCCTTGTGGAAATTAAACGACACCAGAGCTCGTCGCTGTATTTTATCAATCACAGATGCACTCCACAAGATCCACACGAATATACACTTTCTATCTCACACACACACACACACACACACACACACACACGCACGCACACACACACACACACACACACACACACACACACACACAGATAGAGAGAGAGAGAAGAGAAGGGGGAAGAGAGAAAATGATCGTGATAATTATTATCACCTGTCAGAGCACCAGCAGTATGATGTTAACAGGATAAAGCGATATATAACTTTTTAAAAATTGCGTCATCATTCATCTCGCATCAACGCACATTTAAGCAATAACTTTTAGGGAACGTAGATCAAAGTTTGTACAAAATGTAAAAGTTGTGAGATTTCTCCTCCATTTCAGTTATTGTCAGTACATCTGCGTATATAAACGCATGTGTTGTAAAATCCATGTGGGTCTACCAACGTTGTGAGATTCAGCCGTGCAGTCTGCTGACTGGGTATATTGAGCTGTTCTTGGGGGCAAGCTTCATGATGCTCTTGGTCAGGTGTGTGGCCACAGCCAAAGCACTGTACGCGCCCATTATAGGCATTGAAGTAGTAGCCTCTGGCTGCTGCCAGCCTGCAAATAGTGACATCAATAGACACCATTCATTAATTAAAGTCACAAAGAATATCCTTAAACTAATTTATTAAAATAACGCACGTTAGTGACAGTGTTAGGAATGTATATTACATTAGTATGCCAGCTTAAACTAAAGCTTTTTATAATTTAGGAGCAATTAAACACTTTCAAACTCATAGCTTTGTTCTCCCCTATCAATGCTCTTCAAAGGTTTTGATTATTCGTGCTATCAAAGTCTAAGCTATGATACACTTCCTAAAAGTTTGGATTTTTTAAATGCTTGGCATTGCAAATTATTTACGTCTTACATGCAGAATGTGTGAAACCGTGTGGCACCGATGTATTTAATTAACACTTAGCATTATTTTTGGGGCTTTACAAAAAAAAAACTTTGTACAGGTACAGTGTCACTTTTGTGAGGTGCTGAATTTCACTCAGAATGCTGGCACAGCATTCTCTCTAGCTGACCTGCACGCTTTAATAATAAATAATAATAAATGCGTGATTTATATAGCGCGTATTCATGCTCGTAAGGAGCGTGCTCGTAACACTGGAGACGAGAACGAGACATGAACAACATACAAAAGAACGGAAGGATGAACAACAGTACTGATGACTAATAAAAGACTAATATCGAAAAGCAAAGAGGAATCAGGTAATAAGAACTAAGAAAATCGTGATTCAGCAGAGGAATAGTAGGGAAATGTGCTGTGGGACCATCTAATGCTATCAAGCAAGCTTTTATAAACGAAACATATTATGTGAGACGATTCTTTATAACAGAGGAATAGTAGACAAACAATGACAAAAAGCGAGAAAGAGCTGACGAACACCTAGTTCGTCAAGGGAGGTAAAACATAATCTTATTTAGTATGGGAAAGGGTAGTTACTGCTCATTGTGTGTGTGTGTGTGTGTGTGTGTGTGTGTGTGTGTGTGTGTGTGAAGCAAGAAATCTTCATCATACTAACAAGGTGTGCGCCGACACACATTTGCAGAATAATTACTTTTTTCTTTTCCAAATTAAATAGCTGCCTGAGGTAATTTTTGCAGAATCTATGATCTGCCTAGTAAAATTGTATAGCTCCTCATCGTGACGATATTTCTTGTAACTGGACAGTCCAGAGGTAGGCAAAGTTTTCTCTTTGCGGGCCGGTCTCAAAATTCCAAGCTATGCGGTGGGCCGGTAAAATACCAAAAGCCCACACCAGGTGACTACACAACAAACCTAGTGATATTGGAATGGACAAATGAGTACATAATAGCGTTGACTTAGCCAATTTATTGCGTAAAGTGAAGCTGTTTGAATTTGCTCACAATTAAAAAAAAACCCAGCCTTTTCTTTAGAGACAGCCGTCCCCGATGCTCTATAGTCTATAACGACTCCATTAGACATGCCAGCCGTGTTATTTGTTATCTTTATCTGTGTTATAATTTTACGGACTGCCGATTTCTAACGCTGTTGTACTTGACAAATCAAATTGACCTAGTCTGAATATAAAAAAATGAAAACAAGTGCACTTCACATTTTGGCAGACGGGCCGGTCCAAAGACGTACTTTGCTCACCCCTGGTATGGGCAGTTCCCACAGTAGTCCCTCTATTAACTGCAAGTTACACAATACCTTTAAACAGTATCAATCACTCAACTTCTATACTCAGGTGTACCAAGAAACTATACATACATACACTTCAAAACACAGTATTTGTTTTGTAAATATACCTAATATGTGTGTGTGAGAGAGAGAGAGAGAGTGTGTGTGCGTGTGAGTGAGAGAAAATAATAATACGAATAGTTTATTTTGTCAGGCCTTTGGGCCCATTCAAAAAGACTGGTATACAGCGTATTACAGGGAAAATATATAATACACATTAGATGAAGAATATGTTTTAGTGTAGAACAGAATTTCTTTTCTTTGTCACTAGATATAAAAATCTGGCCAGGTTACACAATATTATCTCATTTTGTGTTGTTGACATCACCATTAGTAGCTTAAAGTAGGTCTGTTGTAGTACGTCCTTGAAAGGAAACTTTTTTGTGATATATCAGACAGTGTAAACAGTGAATCTAGTGACATCTAATCTGAAATACATCTCCCTGTGTGGCGCAGACTTAACTGACATAAAAACTAAATATTTCACTGCCATTGGTGATATAATTTCCGTGACAGTCAATAATCCTTTAATTAAAACTTTTAATAAAGCTGCTAACTGCTCCCACCTCTCGAGACATGACCAAAACCATCCTAAAAAGAATAATCATAATCTCAGAGACCCAGTTTTTACACCAATTATTGTCCAGTCGTTGTAATATTGTGTAGGCTCTTCATGCAAGTGTAAATTGCTCTGTCCTCGTTATTTTTAGCCAGTATCTCACACAACAACAAAACTGGGTATATTCCAAAATCATAACATACCATGTTAGGAGTACGTGTGCCCACACCCGAAAATCTTTTCAGATCCTATGAATGCACATTCTTTATTTCCGTACAATACTTTCATTGAGGCCCCATACTTCTGCTCCGTGACATAAGACGGGTTTGACTTACATATCAAATAACCTGGTAAACACATCCACAGAATGATTGAATGATGTATAGTTATGTAAAATACTGCATTCTTGGCCTTAGAAGTTAGGTCTTTACATGCACGGTAAAAACGTAGGCCTATTGGAGAAATAAAGACCTAAATACTTATATGTATGAACCACATTCATTTGTATACTTACTTATAGTCCCTTTTTATTTGCTGCTACGAATCTCCCTTTTCTAAAAACAATAGTACCCTTGTTTAAATTAACATTTAGAATAAGAGTTACTGATGCTTTATATAATATATTCAGTTGATTTTGTCATCCTATCATACGATATCGTCTGACAATAAAAGAATAAATATTTACGTGAAAAAGTTGCCCCTTATTTCCTATTGTTTATAATTTGTAAGCAAGCTCGTTTATAAAAAGTGTAGGGCTACAGTATATATATATAGAGAGAGAGAGTGTGTGAGAGAGAGAGAGAGATTGCAGAAATTAGGTAATTAAAAATGTCTTGTAACATTTCTCATAATTGATAACAAAATCCAGCAGATTTTTTTTTTACTGAAGTAAGTATAGGCACACACACACACACACACACACACACACACACACACACACGCTGACTTTGACTAATAAGGCGATTGGTTGAAAGCCCTGAGTTAGTTATTTTATTTCCTGTTATTTACATTGACAAAGGTTATACTTATACCTTCGGGACCTTTTATTTGACCTTCCATGATACGAAACAGAGTTAATTCCAAAGGAACTCAACCTGTCTTTTTCTCGACGCATCGTCAAATTCAATTCGTTCGCCATTACTGCCATTGCCGGAGGATTTCCTGTCTAGCCCGATTTGTCCGGAAAGTTCAAACTATCGATGCTTAGGATGACTTTAAACAGATGATACAGCCTGCAAAACAACAAAACAATATCATTAATTGATAGCACAATAATTCAACGCTTCATGTAACTGAATAAATAGGTTCTGTATCTGAGGAAAGTCAACCCCATGTTGACCTATTTTCGATTTTGATGGCGAGGAAAACTTTCTTTTTATTCTATTTGTTGTGTGTGTTTTGGATGTACAATTGATCGAAAAATTGGCAGAAATAAACGCAAAAGAGCAGAATGTACAACTAATTATAACAAATAGATGTAACAAATAAGTAGGGAACGTTACCTTATCAGCGATCGTAGAATATATCACGAAGAGTTTGCTGTTTAAGGGCCTGTCACTTTTTTCTTTTGCTGCTGAATTAATGCGCGAATGTCAAAAATTAGTTTCATGCAACAATATGCCAGAAAAGTAAGATATTATAATTAGAGGAATTAAAAGTAAAGCAAAACAAAAGACAGAATTACCTAATGGATGTGAGAAAACTGACTCACATTGGAACATATCTAAATTTTAGCAATATTACAACAAAGACGATTTTCATGTTTTTTTGTGTGTTTCGTTTGTTTGTTTGTTTGTTTGTTTGTTTTGCTGTATTTATTCTTCCTTCTCATTCTAGCGACTGTAATGACTACTCAGAATAGTGATTCTAGTCCCTGTACCTACAAGTGAAATCCGATACTGATTTTTGTGCGGGCTCGATAAAACAGCCCATGATGTCACTTGCTCTGCTATTTTCTGGTTGGGGGGCGGGGGGAAGATGGACGTGAAGGAAAAGTCTTTAATGGACATCTCAAATAAACTGGGGGTAACAGAGATTACAGTTTTGCACGTTTGGTTTTTATTTCTTAATGCAAAAAATACAATACACAAAAATATGTATTTTTGCAAAAATATTAAATTAAAAAACAACTAACACATATGCTATAACAACATAATGTTTAACATCAAAAGCAAGAGATTACACTTGTTTTTTTAAAGCTTTTTTTTACCGTTTATACTATATTTCTGATTTAAATGATGTTTGTAAAGTGTGCGTTTAATAACCTAAATTTCAGTCTGTTCATCCATTTTTCAACAGTTTTCTGTGTCTCAAAGCCCCCTTTCCCTCTTAAGGCGACTGATTGTCAAGGGAGGTAAGAACGCACCCTTATCTATCATGAGAAAGGTAGTTATAGCTCTTTGCTCAAAAAGGAAAAGAATGCGTCAGTCTAAAAAGTAGACAAAATAAGATTGGACAAATCTAGATCTGCTGGAAGATATTCTGTCTTCATGTTTAAATGCGTATCTGTTTTATACCACCGCCACTTCTATTCTGCTGGAATAAGGGAGAGATAACTTTATCATGGAACCTACTTCTTCATTTACATCACATTCATCAGAAGGGTCTGCCGTTAAAATAAATTAGAAATTATTGACCTTCTTTATCATGACTGTCATCAAACACTAAGCAATTTATTTTCTCTTACTCAACTGTCGTTTAAATTTTATGAACTGATTTGAAGAGCAGTTATGCCTTCTGAACCGTTCTGCCAAGGACTGTAAGCCTCTTTGATCTTACTGTCTATGATGATCGATCAACATTTTCAAGAATTATGAAGTGTTAAAAAATATATTAGCTGAGGAACCTAATCACAGAATAATTAAAGATGCCGTTCCTTGTCAGCATAGAGTTCACCTTCCCTCCATCTTCCTACGCCACTGTCTGAGTGTATTTTTGTTGAGTTTTTATTTCTTTCCTTTGATTTAGGTTTGTATTTTTTGTTTATTTCTGATGTCTGATCTAGATGTTTCTACTTTTATTTTGTGCAGATGATATAAGAGGAAATGAACCAAGATATTGAAGACCTCCGGGAAAGAATGATATCTATTAACATGATGGAAACAGCACGTTTTCTGAGTGCACCTTCATCGTACCGTCATTTGATCAGATAAGCTGCTTCCCAAGAATGTGAAGACGAAGAATCAAAGGTACACAGGATGAATGTAAATAGGGAGTAACCGAGTTCATTTTATCAAGTGTAGGATATTAAGGAACCAAAAAAGAGAGGATGGAAAAAGTCCTCTAATAAGATCTAACACGCATTACCGATATCAAGGACTTCCAAACAATTTTCATGCTTATTAAAACCCATAGTGGTGTAAGCTACAATTTTTTTGATGAGAAATATATAAGATGGCTATTATAATGTTTTGAATCAAAATTCCTTTTTTAATTTAAATAAAACCTAGCAGAAATAAAATATATTAAATTTTGTAATTTCTCAACAATTTTTTTTAAGTTTTTGGTTAACATCTTCAGACGTTGAAATTCTAAGCCAAATTAGGAATTTTAGCCCAAAGAATATTTCAGCAAAAACTAAAATCTCAGCCAAACATTTATATCAGCTCAAACCAAACTTGATGTTTTGAAGGAAGATTTAAGTGATTTATTTTAATGGTTGTAGTTGACTAAAGTTCACAGAAATAGCCTTGAGTTTCACCCATCATGCTGTTTTGTTGTTAATATTATAGTGATTACTTATTTCGTTGTGTTTTGTAAAGTACGTGTTTATTTCATTAACAAATGTGGTTCATCAGCCAAGGGTTTTCCCATCTAATTCATGTTTAGTATCATTTGATTAGATTAGAAGTTTTGTCGTTAACACCAATAAAGGTTGTGAGACCTGAATGGACATACATTTGCTTATCTTATAAGTTATTTGTTCTCCTTTTTTCTTGACAGTCTTCTCCCAGAGTTTCTGTGAGGTGAGAAACGCTACGCCATCTCCTCCATGTTCGTGGAATATTTTACAGGCCTACCCATAAACAAACGAGGATAATCCAGTATAAGGACAAAAATATAGAGGTATTTAGACGCAGTTTTACTTTGTACAGGTTTTGTTTGATCAGGCTACTAGCAATGAGCAAAGAATTAAGTAGTTATCACTTCTGAGTGCACGATCCATTTGGGTATGGAATGATGCCCACAATTAATTATCCATCGTTCTTCTATTACATGAAAAGCAAAAAGATAAAAGTGACAGTTTTCAGACCTTGAAATTGTTAACAATTTGCCCATGCTAAGCTCCTTTTTCAACTACACAATAACTGAAATGCAGCTCTTTGTTTCAGGCCCAGTACACTAAAGGAAAGATTGGCGGTCCGGGCTCAGCTCAGATAACCTAACTAAAAAGGGAGGCTATTTAAATTATCAAAAAAAAATGATGAACATTTTTTGAAGTTCTTATTATGGTGTAGAAAACTTTGTTTGAAAGATTTTTGTGATTCGTAAGAAATTCGTTATTCCATTTGAAGATCATTCTACACATAAGGAAACATAGCCACGCGCCCTGAAATAAGATTATCGCCCTTAGACAACAGATCGAGCAGTTGCTTGTAAAGATTGTAAATAGATGAAATATTTTAGTACTGTATATAAAAGATGCACCAAAGATATGAGCTAACAGTATATTTATATACCTGGGTTGAATAAAATAATCCAGAAAAAGCACATTGTTGTCAAAGTTTTCCTGTTTTGTGTCTATGTGTTCTTAATTTTTTTTTGCGGGTGTGTGTGTGTGTCTGTTTTGAACGTTGTGTGTGCTGTTATTTTTTGTCTATTCTCGTCTGTTTTGTTATTTGTTAATTCATTCTATTCACAAACCACCCTAAACACACACACACACACACATACTGAGATTGTGAACTGCCTTTTGGTGTTTCTTCTTTGGTGGTAGCTGGCAGCTGTCCACATGCTTTTTGCTTGTTCTTGTTGTAAGTAAACTTTGCAGAGATCTGCGACCAGTCTGTAAGCAGCGCCCGCCTTCTACTTTTTACTTGCTATGACTAGCGCTCAAGCTGTGAAGTAAATAATACTTTATTTATCTTAGTCGAAAAAGAATGCCAAGAGAACAACAACAACAAAATAATAAGAATAAAGGAATCCTATTGTTATAAACAAATCTTATAAATTAATTTAAAAAAAACTTACACCATGCGGATATCGAACCTATCTCTATTTTCTTACTGCATTTATTAGCTCAGCCGCAAGCAATTATGCTCATTAAGCATCAGTTTAGAGTTAAAGTGTATCTTGAAAGTATCTGAACAATTGCTTATGTTTGGCATGTGCGATGCTTTAGGGTCAATAAACAATGAGACTGCCCTAGACTCAGCAAATATTTCACTCAGTTTTTCGAAAATGTTGATAAATAAAGGCTTTCATAATACTCATCGCTGTGACCACTCGAAGCGAAATGTAGCATCTTTGAATCCCAGCTGTTTACATGCGGACGTGAGACAACTAGGAATACAGTTCTGCGCTCGGAATCAACGAAAAGCACCGGCTGGGCCCGAAGCTCGTCCCTTAAACGCCTTTACAGGAAACAAATTTATTTCGCGCGCTGTCCACCCGCCTTGAGTAAAGGGCTCGTTGACCTGATGTTCGATGGGGCCAAAGCGGCGATGACATTGCTGTGGTCGTCGTCTGTAGCACTGTGGGGGATTCCGCTGTTGTGATCACAAATGTAGCCTGTCGGTGCTCGCCTGGAATATATTATCTCAAAGAAATCTTTGTTAGCGTCTACACATGGATGATTACTTGATATTTTTTTTGTACAGAAATCTATACTTTTCTTATTGAAGTATGCACGTTCTAATCTCGTAACAAATCTCTACTTCTGAGAAAACTACTACGGGAAGACGAGTTCTACTTCTGCTAATTGTGGTCTTCACATGCTCGAATTTATATACAGATTAGGTTCAGTTATCTGTGTCTATGAAACTGCAGTAAAAGATGAACTTATACTTATCGATGTAAGGATGGAAGGAATAAAAGTACAGTAACACAAAAGACTTCTAATAATAATAACAATAACAACGATAATACAGCTCATCTGCCTGACAGTGATGAGGCCAAAATAGGGGGGAAAAGTCTTATTTTCGTATTAACAATTCGATGCCAAGACCCCCTGGACCCTACTTCATGTTACTTAACTCCAGGGTATATTCATCACATCTTTTTAACTACGGCTTCATGTGTAAAACATCTTCAGAAAGAAGACGCTTGTCCTAAGTTCCGCATGTTGCCCAAGGGCAACGGATTAACCTTGCTACATGACTACGGTTCCTGGCTATAGTCACAAGAGAGGATATCACAGGTATGTAAGTAACATTTAACTTACAGTCATATGGGAGAGTAAGGAAGACAAATATCTCACTTTATCTCGGGGTTAGCTTGTGTGAGGGCGGCGTCCATCTCCTCTCCCTCGCTGCCTTACCTTCCCCAACCAATGATCACGTCTGTCTGTAAGGGTGAGGCGGGGAAGGTGGGGGGAGGGGAAAGTTGGCTGGTTGGTTTTGTTTAACGCCGAGCCAGCAACTATAAGGCCATATCACGGCAAGGCAGCCAGCCCTGTAAACAGATGCCACATGCAGAGAAAGAACAGCGTGCCCGAGACGAGAGCTGAACCCAGGACAGCCAACCTTCTGTATTGGTGACAGGCGCTAACTGTTGCGCCACAGGACCGCTCTCTGTTAGGGTGGGACACTCTCACCAGAAAATGCAAGAGTAGTAAAAGATTGGACTCTTGTTTAGAACTGAGTCCACTACGATCACCTTTGTCATCATTCATCTGGAAATATGTTCTTGGCCATCTAAGAATGGAGACATACTTGTTTTCACAGAATTGAAAGTTAAATATAAAGAATTCCATGGGCTCGAGTTTACAACGGCGAGAGCTTTTGTGCACTCTGCATATAACGTTGTGCTCGGGGAAGTGGGGGGCGAGGAATGGGGATAAAATCCACTTCACAAATAACTCTTTCCGAACACAACGGTACACTAACAATCGTAATTAATCTTTCCTTTTTTTATACCATTTTTCAAGGGATGCTAACGATTTATAGTTTTCAGGAAGCCGACAGTAGCGTAGCGTTTTATTTTCACTTAACTAATTTTGTAGTGACAGTGGCAAAAGTTAGTTAGAAAAGCTCGAGCCGATAGGTCGGTCTAGAACTCTAGATCCTACCGTCTGTTAGTTGCATGCCTAAGGCTGTGAAAATGTCTTTTAACGTATTATTTGGTTGGAACAATCCCGATACGTTTTATACCATTATTTTTCGAAGATGACCGTAAAAACCACAAGAACCCACTTTTTGTGTTAAACTTACTGCAGTTTCTCTGCAAACCGAGTGTCAAATAAATTATAGCTTTCTTCTTTTGTTATGAGGACATCTGACTGAGCCATGACATGAGCTCAGATGCACCGGTGTGTGTTCTTGCCGCTATTGTCACTGTACTTCTACATTTTGCAAAAGGTATGTGTGTGTGTGTGTTTGCAATCGTTTATGTTAATATTGAGGCCATTACTGTGATAAGACATCACCAAATAAATTGCAAAATGTGAGTTTTATCAATTTTGTTTTAAAATATGCTGCTAGACAACTGAAAACAGTTGTTTTTAACCTACCTTTTGAATGAACTATGTGCAAGGAGTTTTTTACGTTTACTTGAACATAGTCTCTCTCTCACACACACACTCTTCATAAAAACCAAAAACTTTATTCACACAAGCAATATACAGTTAAAGGTAGCACATAATTGTTTACATGCACAGTATCTTTCTCACTTTCTTGCAGAGTAAAGGGCAATACAAAAATGGCAATAGCAATAGACACCAAACTATTATTTTAAAAGGATGTACATGTAGGAAATAGAACCGAAAATGGGATGAGTGAAGGCTTGGCCTTTTTCCTTTTTTTGGAAAGAACAATATTCCAAGACCTAGTCTCATGCTATTCATTCGATTTTATGCTTTGTAGAAGACAATGTGGAACAAAAACACACTATCCTTTGTATGTAAAAAGTCTTAGTAAGAAGTACCAATACAATGCAGACTCAATTCATGTCTACATAAGTTTTACCAAGACTTGGCCAATTTCCGATTCTCCTGGTCTACTCGATGCAACAATACACTGAACTTAAAACGTTTACACCAGCAAGCCAATAAAATCTTCTAAAAGTTCACACAAAAATCTGAAATGCAGAGCTGTAAAACACTACAGTATTTGTCACCTTCCCAGAAATGTAACTTTAATTTTTAACACATGATATGGATGCAGCAGATTTTAGGTATGTGTGCACTTGCATGTCTTATAATGGCAGTAATGGGAAGTTGTGGAAAAACAAGGTTTGCCTCTTTTACTGTTTAGACCATTTTGCATGCCAAATCTAGAAGCATATGTATCATGATATAGAAAAGTAACTTTCTGATGTATGATAAAATATGAAAATCAGAGCATGTCTCACAGATTAGTGCTCATAAGGTGTAAATACCAAGTATGACACATGTGATAAATATGACAATCACAGCTTGCAAAAATCAACCCTTTCTTTGACCCCACTTCCCAACAAAAAAGTCATTAAAATTCCAAACATATGCATTCTTTTATCAAGGGTGCATTGCATCTTTATTAAGAAAATTGAGAGATAAAAGTTATTTAATTTAAACAGTTTATTTATATGGCCTTTGTGCACAAATAGGTGAGTGAGATAAACTTTAAGAGATGCCACACTAGTCTGAAATATTTCATGCAGGCAATATACTCAACTACCTCGACATGACAGACTCCTCAAGAAAAGAAGAAACAGCATCATATCTGGCTGGATGGGGGTGGAGAGTGGGAGGTGGAGGGGAAAGAGAGTTAAGTTTCACCTTTAGGAACTGTTTGACTTTGACTAAAGGGTTAGTAGCCATACACAATGTTGGTCCTTAAAAATAAATTATCAGGAGTTTTAAGTCTCTACCTCATCAACTTTGAAACCTTCCCAGCTCTATCGGCTGCAGCAAGCAGGCAGGACGGTAATGTTCAGTATTGTTTTCACTTTCCACATCTTTAATCCAACCACTAGTCATACAAACTTTCTTTCTGCACGTGATCAAATTTTGACAAATGATAAATACTGATGTAACTAAGCTAGACAAAAGAACCACCATCCAGCATATCAGAAAGCAACAGCTTAGGCAGACCATACCAGGATGAATTATAATGAAGTCTCATATAGTAGGCAAGCTCTTATTTTGCCAGTGGGAGTCGACCCTGTGTAGGCGGTAAGGTAATTGCACATAGGCCCAAATTTTAATGCTACATGATCTTCTTCTGAACAAACAGGTCGAAAGAAATTTCTGCAGATCAATGCAACATCTGACTGAACATCTAAAAATGAGCTATTTACATTAATTCACACATCAAGACCACTAAAATGCCTATGGCTGAGGTGTCAGGCTGTGGCAGTCTTTGGTACAGTCTAAAAACTTCTCAACAGTCAACCTGTTTTACAAAGACAGTTATCACTCACTGAAAGTAAAAGGTTGCCAAGTGAAATAAATATTGAAAGGGGGCAAGCTGGGAGCAATGACAAAAATAAGCAAGAGACTTAAATGTACTTTTCCAGACAAAATATGTAGAAACAGAGTTTTACAAGCTTTTGTGGCACGAATCTGTTTACAAAGCAGATTTCAGCAACAGCTATTATACATTGCAACCACTGTAACAGACACCACTCTGAAGTAATCAGCTTCGCAACCCCCCCCCCCCAAAAAAAAAAAAACCCCATAAAAACAACAAATATCACAAAACATTCGCTGACTGGCTTCTAATTATGGTAACTAAGAACTTGAAAATTCTTCAAGCCATAGAACACTGGAGACAAAAAGATGACTGCCCACCAGATTTGTGTGCATTCGTCTTGCAATGTTTTGAAGATTGCACAGCATTGTTCAGCCAACCAGAAAACCTGTAATTTGACTGCAGGAACACTACTGCTTATTTGGATGCTGATGTAATCTTGTTCTTTACTCTACACTGCAAGATCGCAGATACCCAGAATATGGATTTTAAATTCTGTGACAGTTGCTGCCTTCATCCACTAAAGTACCTTGAGAAATCCAACATATAAATCTGTCCACAACACAGAAACAGTTACTATGTATTTTGCGAGACAGGTGGTATGTATTTCTTGGTCCAACATACTGCAACAAGTAGTAACATTTTTTTTAACAGGCAAAACTAATACCGCTTTAACAAAGTAGGTCTGAAACATTTAATATACTCAAACAGGTTTATAAAATAATTTGAAACATATAACAAAATCAACTGACGTGTTTTTGGGATGGTAGAAATGGACTATTCGGGACTGCAAAGCCATGCTGGAAACTGGCGTGAAAGTGCCATCTTGGGGGTGCAGTAAGAAATTGTAGCATTACACTCACTGCATGTGTCTTCATAATTTATCATTTACAGCTACAAGATGAATCATTTTAATGCTCTCTTGCACCTAAACTCCTGTGGATGCTTCTGTCAAAGAGTGACCCATCATAGCAAGACCCTCATTCAAAAAAGATGCTTGAGTATAACACTAACCTGCTACATTTAGGGAAAGGCAGCAAATCAGAAATTAGAGTAAAAATTGAGTAATTGAGTAATCATGTCAACTGCTGCTACTTACTTTTCACCAATTCATCATGGCAAACCTGTTAGTATGCACTATAAATTTACTTTGTTTTCAAAATGCTCTTAAGAAGTTTTAAGATGCCATTTTGAACTAACAGCAGCAGAAACAACAACTGTGTACACAAGCAATGGCTTAATCCAAGACAAGCCAGTCATCTATGACACTCCTGCTTACAGAAAGCAGCTGCCATTAAATTATTTGCAACAGAAACCAGATAAAAAAAAAACTTGAGCTGTTGCATGCATCCATGTCATTAAAATAATCTGAGCCTTTGATTATGACACAGAATGGATGACAGCCATAACCCCTCCATCCTCCAACCTTTTAACACAAAACTACTTTTAAATTGCTGGCTGCATTTGTTACACTGTCTACTTACAGACATAAAAAAATAACAGCAACACAGGTGGGGAGATGTCCTCTCTACAAGGGAAGCAAGCTGAGCGTGAGATCAATCAGAACATAAGGTCTGTAATCATATTCCACATAAAAACATGTTTACATTAACCAGTATTTACAAAAAGCTGTAAAATGATCTATGTACAATGACAAGATGACAATATCTGTGAGACGTCCGTGAAAAAAAAAGAAATTCCCATCACTCAATATTTTGTATGTGGACAGTTAATACACAATGAATATAGAAGATTAACTAACCATACACATACATACTCTTGTGGATGCACCTTCTCATGTGTCCACACATGCATACATATGCACAAACAAATCATTATTTGTTACCAGAAGCCACATTCTAATGGAATGCATGTAGTTCTGGACAGCTTGTACGCTGTTGACAGTTCCTGGCCTTTCTTAAGCCTGAAAGAAGCACAAAGGGAAGGTGTAGTTGTTGGTAGGGAATTAGAACCTTTGAAGAACAAACTAACGTTTAGGCACATTATCATGTTAAGTTGAAGAAATTTGGGTATGCCTGATCACAACAGCCTGCTGAGAGCCCGTACTATATCCCATAATATTGGATATGAACATCAAAAACCACATTTATCTACAGACTGCATTCAAAAGACACACAGAATACTCTGTGAATCAGCAAGTCAAACTGACACAAATAATCAGTCACATCATTTTTAAAAACGCCATGACTTCAATAATAATACCCAGATATAGCCATCCAATGTATTACTGAAGCAAGTATGTAACTAAAAATGTTGAAATGAATATTGAATCACCACAATGATTATACTCCACTGTATGGTTCCTTGACCATCACATCTTAAATTAGTTCAAATAGTAACATAGAAAACCTCATCTTATTTAGTGATCAAGATGTTTATAAATGAAAGCAGAGCTGACTAGACAGGGTTATCCAGTGGTGTAGGATGGTATCTGCTTCCAGACCAGCACTGGTACTGCCTCCTTTAAGTTTTCAGAAGAAATTGAAGAAATGCTTCGCCTAAAATTTTCACAACCAAAATGTATTTGGAATTACAGACAAAAATGCAGCCGGAGGATCTGATGGCACATGCTGAGTAATATTCCCCCCCCCCCAAAAAAAAAATCGGACAGCACTGGAGGCAAAATCTTAAAAAAAAACCCCCAGAGATGATTTGCTTGACTCATTATGGTTTGTAACATGCTGAACAGCTGCTAAAAGGATTATTTGAATATTTTCTTTAAGACAAGAAATGCAGTAAGCATGAATGCAGCTCTGCAGCTCCAAAATATCAATGTTATCAAAACTTAAAGTGAAGAGGCTCCAGCCTTCCTCTTTAACATAGAACAAAGACAACATGACCTTGACAGCTCAGCTATTAGTTCAAAAGCAGATGGAAATAACTGCAGTTTTATTGCGGCTGGCTGGAAGCTTAATTCGTTTAAGAAACCTGGAATGTCAGCATGCTTATTTATTATAATGATTCAAACGTTAGAGTAATAGGCGGAGCTGCATGTTGGAGAAGATGGTGGTCAGAAAGGAAAGATGAAATAACTTTTGCACAAAGTGACACAATAATTTTGACAAAATGCTTTAACATGATTTAACTTTCACAGGCCACAGCAATACTTAAGATTTAAGAAAAACAGCTGGCAGGGCTAGCGAAGTGGAAAGTTTACATGATATTAAAGACTCACTCATGTCAGAAAGTTCAAAGTGAATGGGACAAAGCACCTCCTCCCAAAAAATAAAAATCTGTCATGATTTTTTATCTTTTTTTTTGGTTGTCACTAATAATTGGATTGAGAAAAAAATCTGAGAGCTTTAAGTTCATGTTAATGGGGCATTATCATAAATGAGAACTTGCTTTTGTGATGTCACAGAAAATTAGGTTGCAGTCATTCCAAAATGCAACTGAAAACAGTACTGATCAAACACCTTTATCTTGAACTAGAGTTATACACTCATACTTTAAGAATTAAAATTAAATTTTCGGCCAGGTTACTTCTTAAGCTTAAGAACTTATAAAAATAATCCTTCATTGCATTTTCCTTGTTTCTAAGCATCTTCCACAATCAGACTGAAGTCTACACAGCGAAAAGGTAAGGGTCCCATGGCCTACTAGTCATAACGATGGTCAATAGTTAGTGGTTGATGGAGTCTAGAGCAGGTAACGCCAAGCCCTCTTGTTCTGCCACCTTTTACTTTCCCTGAAAAATCATTCACCCATTTGCATCTGGGTGGGCAGAGAGAGCTTTCTAGTTTCTGGCCCAAGTGAGCCTTTTCAAATATGACTTTCTCTGAAGTCAAGCATTCTAGTCTCATGACTTCAGATCCCCTCATTTCAGTGATTTCAGTTCAGCATGCTTATAAAAATGCGCCAAAGGATCAGTCACTTGCTGGTTTTGGCTGACAAGAAGAGGGAATATGAATGCTCTAAATCCAAAGTCTACTTTTGTATTTTTCAAATACATCGCAAGAAGCAGCCTGCGGTCGATGTCCCAAGCCCATAAGCTACAGCCTTCTAGCCAAAGGGCGAGAAGCTTGCATGACTGGAATTGTCTTCAAGCAAGATGGAACTGAAATGCACCACTTAGATTTTAAAACCAAAATATAGATATTGGTTAACATGGGAGAGGTGGCAGGAGTGGAGTGGGAACCCTTTTCGAAACATCAGGTCCTGACACACATTTTATGTTTCAAGATGTAAGTCAAACATGGCATTCAGCATTGTGTCCCTAAAATGATACAAATAAAATGTAATGGATACGAATGCCCTTTACCTGAGCTAGTGTCAGGCCATTCTTACATGTCTACAAAACATGTTTATCATTGACCATAACAGTCTGAAGATCAGAAAAGCATGTCACACATAATCCAGGGTCAACCTGCAACCTGCAAAACCTAACTAAACGACATCAATGATGGGGCACAAGCACTTTCAATAAAAAAATTAAATATATCAAAATAAAAACACTTTTACATCTTGCATGTCACTGAGGATTATTTAATATAACCTGATTTTTTTTTTAAATCTTAAAATGCATTTTGGAAACAAAAGACTGCTCAAGACATAGAATCACTATTGACAAGGAATAACATGTGGCAGACAGGTTCCTTCTCCAGCGACACTGTAGCTTTAGCCAACAGGACCAGCAGCCACAGACATGCTGGATCTTGTGCTGATGTGGATATCATGTCATTGTCTATGAAACATGGGTCTCTCTTGCCTGCATGTTGCTTGCGTCACAAAACATGGGGCTCAAAAGTCTGTGCTGCAGCCACGAGACATAGTAGTTTTATTTCCTTTGATAGAGGGCAGCACAGTTGTGCCAGAAATGTAGTCGGAATGGCGGTAAGGCTGCGGATAGACAGAGCTGGCACCTGTGCCGTGAATGCCAGCATGGTTGTTGGGCCGACCTGGAATCACACATAATGCTCAAATCAAGAAACAGCCAACAAATTTCAACACCCCAAAAACTCTGGGAATTATGTAATACTGTTTCTCTTTAAACAAATTGTTTGATTGCAAAAAAATCAATAAGATGATTACAAAAACCATGATTTATTAAAGAAATTTATGAAGAGACCAAAATGTAATATAATAATCTACAAACTTCAATCATTAATGACGTAAATGGAAATGCTGGCTATGCTAGCATATTGAAAACAAAGGAATGTCACAAAATACAGTAGAAGTAAATGAGGCTTAAAAAAAATGGGTAACAAACACCATTATTACAAACATCATTTCTGACTACTCAGAATGCAATGACATGCATGTGATGAGTTTTCACAACAAGCACATTATTTAACTACTAATGAAACAGGCCTAACTTTTGCATCTGAGCCCACACAAACTTAAATGGAAACACCTAAATTCACTCTGTAAATCTTTGTTATATTTGTGTTCAGGTTAGGAAAAATGCAAATGTTGTATGAAGACAAAGATGACTATAAATAAGCAAAGGAACAAACAAGAGAGATATCTATCTTAAAGCAATTTTGGGAGAGCAGAGATATAAAGAAGTAGAAATTACGTATTAAATAATCAGACCAAAATGATACTGATGGAAATAGCTGTCCTTTAAATCATAACCTTAAAGGCTGCAATAAACCAGCACAGGACTAATGTACAATGATTTAAAGACCTATCCAGTTATATAAAGTAGAAACTTAATAAAAATGATAGTAAGCATATGCATCATGCACACACACATACATACATGTTGATGTGCATGCAGAGCACTTTAAAAACCACCTTAAGATCTAAATCCCAAGCCTTCTATAAATCTATTAAAAAAAAACCCACCAGAATACAAGAAAGGAAAATCCCATGAAAACTTGGAATACACCAGAAATGGCACTTTAATATGACAGCTATTCTAGGCGCTGCTTAAAAAAATGAATTTTAGTGGTCCTCAAAGATATTCAATGATTATTTTTATGCTTTATAGAAATGCAAATGAGCTTTTAAAAAATCTATGCACTTTTTTAAAAAGGAAAAAAAAACCCAGCTTCTGGTCAATGCCTTTCTTTCCCAATGTGTTAACTTACTGGAGAAGAAATAATGTTTTGGTCAACATACAACAAAAAAACCCCTACAACTCACAAATGTCTTTTCAAAATCTGTCTGTGCAACTGTAAATTCCAAGGGATTGGAAGAAAACAACTTCAAATGATAAAATCGATCCTATTACTGGTTACTGAAGATATTTAAATGTTTACAGATATGAATACAAGCCAATATGCACAACACTGCATTTATTTTACCTTAGAATGTGCTAGTTCTGATTACTGTTGAAATGTGCTTCACAAGCCTTGGAATGGCACAGGTTAGCAAGATGCAAGCTAATACATGCCAGCTGGATGCTGCATGTTATGGACGGCACAATGCTCAACGTCATTTGTCTGTGTTAGGAAAATTTAAACCATGCAGTCCAAAAGCTCATGCAGATACAGAAAGGTCTTTACAAAGTGGCTCTTTTAATCGCAAACTACACAAAGTCTGCATACAGATGATAACAACTTTTGATGACTGATAATAAAGTTTCTGCAAATAAAATCAGACAATTTTTATTTTCTGGCTATGGTCTCCACATTTTATGTGTTAATAAAATACCTGGATGTGCTCAACCCAAAATTTGATGTGGCTTCTAAGAAATGGACTGTTATACTTCCAAATTATTAGCATTCCTGCTTTAAAAAAGAAAACCCCACAAAAAAGCACATATGCAGAAAAGACCTCAATCTTTTAGCCTGGAACTTCAGACACACAAAAATATTTTGTTTTACTTTTGTTTCATATAGATTATTTAATTATTGACAAATTGTCTGCAAAATCTAGTGCTATCCTAGAAAATAATACAGAACATGGAATTCTTTCAGAGTACTCTCTCATTTGTTTTTTTCCCTACAATTTAAAATAGTACTTATAGCAAATCAAAGAGTTTAAAAAACTATTTACTGTAAAATTTGACCGCAGAAATACCTTGCCGCACATCACCAGAGCCACCAAAAGAATAACCCACAGCTAACAGAGTAAGAAAGGGCATCCAATAAAATCGAGATCTGCATTGGGGTAAAATGGCATACAGTTCCAAGCAGCGAGTTAGAAGCCACTGCACAGATAAAAGGCAAGGTGGGATGGGGATCAGTGACACAAGAGACAGGAAGAAACAGACAGAACCAGCCAGCCAGCTAGTAAAATGCTGTACAGAAGTAACACAAACACAGAATGCACAGCAGCAGTTGCTGATTTTTATGACCACTGTCATAACAACAAATATTTGGTCAAGGCACGCAGGCACCAGGTGATGTAGCCACACAGGCATGTGTTATGCGAGGCTCACCTGTTTTTTTAAGGAGGCACTGCTTTTTTTTAAAGCACCAAAGTCAGTTGCCTGCCACCATAGTACTGTCGCCTAGAAGAGACAGTAAGTGGTTTCTCTGTAGTTAGTACACTTCTTTTTTGTGTCGGACATTGCCTAGTTGGAAGCAACATTCAGCTAAGCTTTTACTATTTGAAAGTAGTCAAAAGGTTAGCCTAATAATTACTAACAATTCTTTTATTTCAATACTACCACCTGCAGTGACTTGCTTTACAAAAGTGAGCTGAAGATTACATTATGTTAGAGAAAAAGATGGATTAAATGTGATCACAACTGACCACTGGAAACAGCTATTATTCCCAAACATTCAGTACAGTCTATTTTGATGATGACTGGACTTTCATAGTGCTCATTATTCAAATGAGTTCTTTCTCTTTGTGTTCTATAATGTGTTCATGAAATGGCAATTCTAGCACTGTATCTAGTGCCTTTCTGTTGGTTTTGGCTCCATCAAGGTAGTTTGTTATGCCTGAGATTAACTTGTTTTCTTATGCAAATAAAATGTCATAAAACGTTTTCAGAAGAAAATAAAGGGAAGCAGCTTTAGAAAAACATTCTGCTAATGGGATTTACTTCCCTTTGATATAGATAGCACAATTCTGTATTTTAAAAAAGTGCACTTTCCAGCATATACTTTGTGTGCCGCCTGCTTTTATTCAAGATTGTTGTACACTGATCGAGACCACGGGGTAAGTAAACCATTTTGGATCAGGTTGCATGAAACTATTATTATTACTAGTAAATTTAAGCATGTTTGTTAGGATATTTGCTGATAACTGATCCATATACACATAAGTAACAAACTTTTATGTGGTTAGACCTTTTCATGTCTAAATATACTTAGACAGCCCATGTTGTTTGGAACTATGTTTATGCATGTGGGTATACACATACGAGGTGTGGCAGAAAAGTAATGAGACTGATTTTTATTGACCAAAGTATTAATTTTTTTCAAACATCAATGTTATCCCCTTCAAAATAGTTCCCTTGGGTAGCTACACACCAATGGAGATGATGTTCCCACTTTTGGTAGCAGTGCTGGAAGTCTTCAACCGGTATGGTCTTCAGCATGTCCGTTACACTCTTTTGGATGTTTTCTCAAGTCCCAAAATGACGTTCTTTGAAGACATTTTTCGGTTTAGGAAAAAGGAACAAGTCACAGGGGCTGAGGTCAGGTGAATAGGGGGGTCGGGGAACCACAGAAGGGGAATCGTCCACAAAAAATTTGTTCCTCCAGGACAAACTGTCAAACAAGTTTTTCATAAAGTTGTCCTTGAAAGGCTCAGAAAAAGGGTCATTCGTGTGAGACCAGACATTGCAGACAAATGGATGCTCCATCGTGAGTGACAACGCCCTATGTCACACTGCCCTTTCCGTCATGGAATTTTTGACCTCAAAAGGCATTCCTGTGGTTCCCCAACCCCCCCTAATCAGTCTCATTACTTTTCTGCCACACCTCGTATATAAATATATATCTATCCCAATTAACAGCAATTGAAAAAAAAAAAAATTTTCATGTCTTTGTAACAACCACACATGTGATGCTAAGAAAGGTCTCTAAACTCTGTCTTTCTCACACAGAAGCAATAACAGCTTTATATTTATAACACCAAACACTGATAAAACATGATGCGTACAAAGTGCCTGCAGCTGTGTGTATGGACAGAGATAATATATACATGTTTCATACACACTGATGAAATACTGCATGTCTTAAAGAACACAAAAACTGTGACAAGCAATGAAAGTATGACTTAAACATTCATTTTACGAAGTAAACTCAAGTTTACAAGTAAACAATGCCTTTCAGCACTCAAAGAAAAGCACTGGAAAAAGGTAAATATTTTTGAAACAGTCAATAAGAAAATAACAAAATATGTCTAAAAAATAACAAGACTTAGATACAAGCGCCCCTTTCAGATATCAAAGTTTGTGAAGAAACAAGTAACAAATCTTTCTATAGGCAGATTTATCTGTCCTCCAGATTAACATGGTGCAGCTGTTCCAAAATGAAGGATCAAAAATGCTCTTAGCAGCTCAATAGTAATAAAAGAACAAAACAGAATATACCCCCTAAAAACTTTCCCTCACTTTTTTTACATCAATAAGATGCATACTGTTTCTCACTGTGCTCCTCCAATTCATAGCAGAATTTATGAGTTTCTGGGTTTAAGAGAAAGGCAATAAATGACCAAAAATGGGCATGCCAAAGATACTTTACCTGGGTAAAGTTGTGGATTTTTTAAAACACTAATTTGCCCCTCTGCAAAGCTAATTATTTGCCTATTGACATTTAAAAATGCAAGATAGAGACAGATTAAATTAAAAAGCTCACACCATCTTTCTGCTCATTACCACATTATCACTCCTCCTTCAACTTTTTTTTTAAAAAAAGGAGAAAAAAATTCAGCACAGTTTTTATGTGGGGAGAAACCGCAGTCCATGCTTTTCCTCATTTGCAGTTACAGCAAAAAAAAATCCACAGGTCCACTGCTGAACTAAAGCTGATTCTAAGCACTCCAAATCTCACAAATCTCATTACTTCAGCATCATGAATTTCTAAGAACTGAAAGCACTAATGCACTTTTACTTACGATTTGTGTCTTATTTCATCAAATAATCGCATTACAAAATGTCTGAATAACATAATTTAACAATAATGCACGTTTACCTTACAATACCACACTCCCAAAAGTCCACAATGAGGAACCAACTTTGCTACCCAGCACTGACTCTACTGAAATTGTTCTGAGCCCTCTCTTTCCCCATAAGCACACCTCAAATGGACTTAAATTTAGTGAAGCAAATAAAATAATAAAAGAGCATAAAATCAGCTCAAACCGTAACGTATAAAAAACAGACCTGATGTGCAAGACAAAGAGAAAAATAATAGCAACTCATAAACATATAAAATGCATTGTGTCCATTATGAATAATGACGATAATAATAAAAAATTAACAGTACCACAGGATACATTAAGATCCCAAGACTATACCACAGCCTGAAGCACAAACACAACAAGTAATGAAAGCACATTTGTAATGCACCAAACTTTACTCAAGTGATAGGAAGGAAAAAAAAACCCAAAGGAATGCCAACAAAGGACTGCTGGAAAAAAAGGACTGAAGCAAACCATTACAAGCAATGGTCGTGATGTGCAGGGCAACAGCGCCTCACTGATGTATGTGTGTGTGTGTGTGTGCTGACTGTGCTAAGCTGCGATATGTGAGGTGCTGTGCTACACTGTACATCTGTGTGTGTGTGTATTTTGCACTCATATGCAATGTATGATGTAAATGTGTGCGTACATTGCTGCACACATGCTTTGGTACTTATGTGTTTTTGCTTACGCACAATAGGAGACTTACCAAGGTAGTTAAGCTGGTTAAATGTCATGTCCCAGATATGGTTCTTCTTTCCTGTAGATGTAAATGGTTTGGGAAATGGAAACTAGTAGTGTTAAAAAATACCTGCCATGTGCTTTGTACAAATAATGGACATGAAAACAATCATGGGCTTGTATGAAATGGCAGACATGACGAAAGCTGGCTTCTGACAACTGCCTGAGGGGCCTTCAATTCTTTGCCTGTCTTCAATTAAAATGGGAGAAAAGAAAGACCAAGCACTTGGCTACTTGTGAAAATAAAATATTGACCTTAGATTGTTTAAGAATGCATTAAAATGATTATTATATTAACTTACTATAATACAGATGTAATACTGATTGGCAGTTGTGTTTGTTTCCTGTAACTACAGAACACACAGACACAAAAGGGTAGTACTTATATTGTTACCTCCCCTTCAAACATGCTCATTTTTGTAACACATCAGCATTATTTAATTTCCAATATAATTTCAACATCAGAGTAACTGTTAAATAATTAAATAATAATGTCAGGGAAGGAACATCAGTGGAATTTGAAAACAAAATGACACACACAATCTGGCACCCCCCTTCTCCTGACATGTTCTCAACACTACAAAAACAGCAGAATTGATGAAAATAAACAAAGAACCTCACAATTTTTTAAGCAATCCCTAAGATAAAGGAAATGCAAAAATGATACTGAACCAACCAAGTAAGGTCTTTTGACAAAGAAACAAGCAACGTTGTAAGCAGATTAAACTATCATCACCTTGCATATGAATACACTTAAGAGGAAAGAGGAGAAAAAAGAAACACCATTAGAAAAGAAGGAAAATGCATATAAATCATTTAAAATGGGCTACCAAAATAAAGATAAAAATAAAACACATACACAGTTGAATGCATCCACAAACAAGGGACAGAGAGGAAAAGCATCTTACCTAGTTTAAAATTTAAATAAATGTAAAGAATGATGAAGAATAAAGTTATTTATTGGTGATAACCATAATGGATATTTGTATATAGCATTTCATGTTTGAATTGGGAGGAAAACCTTCATAAACAATTCTGCTGCTGAAAGCCTAAAGAGATGTGGTAAACTGAAGACATGCAACACAAGGGAAATTGAATCAAGGACTGTAACAATAGCTGAGATGTCACAACATCCAGATAATTACCTCCACATGTGGCTGGAGAAGATGTTCCTTAGCAAGCATTAATAGAATCATCTTGATATAAATCTTGCTTTGTTTTGTTTAAAGGAACATATGATACGGTATGTGAGACAGCGAGATAAACCACTAAGATAATGTATGCCACAAACCTCAAAGACACACATCTAAGCTTGGAATGATGCACACTGTCATGAATCTTCATTGAGGTTATGGAATTAAAAAAGCATGAATTTTCTTTCGTTATAAAAAAACCCATAAAGGTTTGAAAGGAGAAAGCTCAAGTAATGACTCAAGTCACCAGCTACAACTTTTCACCAGAAACAATTTTTCACCAGGTTCTGGTATGGGGAAAAAAACCCCTAAAAATATCACATTAACAAAATTTCCAAGCTACTTAAAAAAAGTCACTTGCTATAATACAAAATGAAAGAAATAATTCAAGAAACAAACTGTTTAACCTAGATTTTTGAGGAATATTGACAGAAATAAAAAAGGAAGAGCCTAGGGCATCTTCAACATTGGCTGTTATAATTGTGTCTGCCCTGTCTCCTTACACTTTAAGCTGCTTGCATCGAAAGATTTATGTTCAAGTAGTTGGCATGTATTCTGAATCAGCAGCTATGGTTACACCACTGCAACTTGGTTTAGAGGTAGAAATGGGTGATACATCTCTGTCCACTGAGAAATTATACAGCCAAAGAAAAGACCTGTAATGCTTAAGTGTCACTTTCATGGTAACAAGGACTTAGCTTCTTCCCCATTGCTTGGTCCTGTCTTAAAACTTCAAGATTCTTGTTCAATATGACATATTTAATTTTTAAAAAATCCACAGCCTAAAATGTTGTATGTGTGGACAGACAACCATCTTATGACGCAAGCAAATAATTGCTTTTTAAACTTACTTTCTTGGCAACTGAAATGCAGTAGACGTGATCAGAATTCCCCTATTTTATGCAATGTACACATTTACTAAACACACTCAGCTGCACAAGGAATCATTGCAAATAATATCAATTGTTTTCCTCACTTTCACTTGAAAGGGTATGTCCGCATACACCTGGTTGTGGTGGTGGTTGAGGGAAGTGTGTTTGTGTGTGCAAGAGTGAGAGTGCGATAGAGAGAGAAGAAGAGATGAATGCAAAATCTTTAAATTAGTAAGGGAATCTCCCATTACAAGAATTTTACACATATATGAATCAATCACAGAATACAGTAACACACTGAATCTACATAATAATAAGTAAATAAAATTATATATTTATGGCCATTAACACAGCCACTGGATATAATCACACAACACTAATGATCATAACATAAAAATGAGTAACTCTGAGTGGTGGTGATGGTGAAATTAACAGATCCTGTTGTGCTTGATAAGCATCTCCCTTATATTTTCACAGCCTTTGTTCACTGTCTATATAACAGATTTTATCCAAAGGCAGATCACAGCCTGAATTGCCAAAATAAGTACCCCAACATGTAAGCCAGTCTTTGCCTATTTTTCCCCAGCACCGTCAGTCTTTATGATTGTTCTGTTAGAGGAAAACTTACCATTTACAGGTGGGAGCTTGCTGTTTATGGAGCCATCAGGTGACTGATAGCTAATCATCTCCTTCTTTTTTATGCTGTCATTAGAGGGAAGCACTTCCTCTGATGATGTGATGACTGCTGGAGATGTAAAGTCAGATATCGTACTGGTGCCCATGTTTCCTGTCTGGAAGATAGAAACAGTAACCATACAGATTATTTTCATGTGCCTAAAGCTGAAGAAAAATGCCTCCTCTCTGAAATACCTAAAAAATATGTCAATATTATATTGAAAGTATAACAATTTTACTTCTGTGTGTGAGAGAGTGAGTGAGAATGCAGTTGTTGATGCGTACTATATACTTAGGTCTTCAAGTTACTGTAGATGTTAAGTCTCATAACTTCCTTATAGATGAGGAAAAGAGTTACACATAATATTTTAATCATGATGATGGTTTTGCCATAACATTATGCCTTTAAATGATCTCCATTATTTTTTCAGTGTGAATCACAATTTCCATAAGCTAACGCAATGATATGTTGTGGAACGTAAAGTACTTATCATCATTTCTAAAAACAATGTTTGAAAGCAAGGAAAATCACAAATGAATACACATAGATGGAAAAATGTATTTCCACAATTTTTCTATCCTTAAGTTGTTGCATCTTTTATCACTATATATATTTAATATGATACCACAATGATACATTTTATTGTGACCATTTCCAAGTGACAATCTTCAGTTTTAATAGATCATCGTCAGTATCCTTCCACAGAATTGAACTTCAAAACAACTTTAAGGAAATTATAAAATATGCTTGGTATAGCATAAGCAGTACACAGGAGCAGGACATTCAATGATCACACGTCACTTGTTAGCCAAGCTTGCAAAGTGAATGCATACAATTTTGAACTGTTTATACAGAGGAAGCAAAAGCCACTTTTGTTCTGACAGGGCTTCTTGACTCATTAAAAATTGCAATATTGATTTTTTTTACAGTACCCAAAAATGTTTTCACATCCTTTGATGTAATAATAAGCCCCGTGCCACTCTCTCTGAAAAAACTTTTGTGTGTAGCTATAAAAATTTGCTTGCAATTTGTGTGTATTTATGTGAGACTTTCTATTGAGGATGTCATTAATAGCATATACACATCTCTTACACAAAAGCTAGAAACTTGGCCTGAAATGATTGCAGCAAAGGAAGTTTACCAATTACAATGGAAGTCAAAAATAGTGGTCTGTACAAACGCTGTAGATTATAGGAACAAAATAATCATAAGTTGTGTTGTTTGTAGAAGACGGTAGGATACAAGCAGATCCACTACTACTTCAGTCTTCAACAATGGCCAATGTAAAATGTCATGAGAATGTTGTATAAACGCACACTTGAAGCATGCCAGGAATCACAGTTTAGGATAAGATTTTGCAAAGACAGACTATGAGGGAAAGTTATATCAATAAGCTTTCTTCTTCACACAAAAGATGATGACAATAGAAACAACATTTCTCCATGAAAAGAATAATTCCAAAAGCCTGCTGCACAGAGAAAGTTGTGCAAGAATAAGGAAAATATCCCCCACCACAAAAAAAGAGAATTTTACTGCACATTTTAATATCCATAAAAGAAAAATAAACAGACAGCTAGTTTGTGTTGCTTTCTGCATAAATTTAAACACCTTTCCTTCACTATGCCATAGACCAGAATGGATCCATAAATATTCCCCAAATTAATCAAAAATAAAGTGAACTATGTTAAGACCATAAAACCTCTAGCCACTTCTCTATTTTCTTAAATCATGAAGGATTAATGACATCAACAACATTAAATTATTGTTGAAACTAATATTCACTAATTAAGACATTTTCACATGCATGGATATATAGTTCTTGGTTTTTTTTTTAACTTAGTATAATACTTATGAGAAGATAACTGTGGATATATTAAAGAAATATTCACAGCTCAAATCAATTTAATATCACAAATCACAAGGAAAAAGCTTAGAACACATTTTCATCATTATAACCAAGTAAAAGTAACACACAATCAAAAGAGGATTTAAATATAAAAGAGGAATGAGCTTCTATACATTCTATGTATTCTACTTATAACCAAGTGTAATTAACAATTCAAAAGGGAGATTATCATAAAAAATATATATGGTCTGTGTATTCCACATGCTTTTCTAATTGTCTATATACTATTTTTCTGAATGTAAAGATTTTTGAGTGGACTAAAAAGAATAATATTTAAAGTTTTTATCTATCCATCCCATGCAATAAGTGTAATGTATTATCAGTATTAGTGCATGTGTTTACTGTTTATCATCATTTCTCAGTTCATAAGGTAATCCATTTCAAGATTCTGTATAAGGTTTATTAAATGTAGTATTTGTATGCTATGACATTAGGTGTTTTAATTTTTAGTTCACATTGCAATAAAAAAGACAATCATGTTTTCTGCTGTCATTATGGTTAACAAGGTAGGCATCGTTTTTTGTAAAATTTGAAAATTTAAACAAGTCACGTATTTTAGGCTAATGGATTATCACAATAAGACAGAACGAAAGTGGAGACACCAAAAGTGTAAATGCTATAACGGATAACACTGAAGTGCAGTAAAACTGGCAGAAAAAATGGACAGCCCTCTAAGCTACCTCTACACTGTCTCAAAATACAAAAGTGATATAAAACAAGATTTAAAAAGTGACCTCTTTATCAGCCAGCTGCAGGAGTTTAAACCAGTTAGAGGATTTGTGACATTTCCCAACAGTTCACACTGTAATTTTTTAAAAAAAGCTTGAGCATCCTGGAAAGAAATGCTCTGTCTATCAAACAGTTAAAAAATAAAATCTATAGTTTCCAAAAATCAGAGCAGCAGATATTTGACACTCTATAAATGTCGCTGGTAAATATTTTACAAAAATGGTTAACAACACTTGTCCACATCAGTGCAAAAAGGAACGAACAATCTCATGTGCACACCAACATGCACACCTCCCTATGCACTTTTGCTATCTTTACTGACCACCACTATTTACTTCAAAACAAACCACAAAAGTCCTTGTAAAACAGACAAAAGGGATACCACCACCCACCATATTGTAAAGTGACTGATGTCTGGTTTTAAATGCAGCTCATTATAGACTTTACTATGAACTGCTAAACATTTTATTTATTATGCCTATTTCTTATCATAACAAATTATTACATTTAATACCGTCTTTTGCCTTTATAAAATTTCTTCTTGGGGTTAAAAAACCTCAGCAACAGTTCAAATTTCTTTTGGTGTGTATTCTGAAAGGCTAACCATTGTGACATCTATTTTTTAATTGTCTGGTCTATGTGAATGCGCTGAGAACTGTGCACAGATCACACAAGCCTCTGCAAATCAAATGCAGTACCAAAAGATGCCTGGCATGCAAAGGTTGCAACATGCACTGCAGGTGCGCATGGCATCTACAGGCAGCGACAAGGAAACAGGTAGCAGGGGAGAAAGCCACTCTCACCAACGGTCAACATCAACCTTACTTTCTGATTGGTGACTGTTGTAGAGCCGTAATATTCATGACGCACATTGACTGAGTTACTCTCACACTCTTTGTTTGCTTCGGCCCCACTTACATTTGACTGAATGGCGTCAGGAACTACATAGCCGCGTCTGTCCAGCAAACTGCAGACAAGAAAATGCTTGATCAGGAGGTGTTAAAGCTGCCAGATTCTTTTCTAAACACTTTTTTTGACTGTTCATACACAAAGTAGGGAAAACCAAATACTTGAAGATACACAGGTATGCTCTTTTCAAACACAACAGCAATGCAATGATAGTAAAGAGATGCAACAGCTGTCATTTTTTTTCTCCCCAATTCTCCCCACTCATCACATAACCCTTCTGTAAGTTTCATTTTGGATTTGGGAAACCAAGAATAAATTTCTGGTTGCACAGATCCACTGTAAAGTTCTGTAAGTAACTGACCTCTATGAGAATTTTAACAACAAATACCAAATTTTAACTCTCTTAGCCCGGGATAAAAATATTTCTATGTTCAAAAACATAGGCTTAAAATTTATTATTTTGAAGACGATAGTGAAACTGCAAAGCCCCGATCGTGGAGCACGAGCCACAATAGTAAGCGCATCGTTGCTCATTGTGCTCTGCCGATAGGGCCACAATCGTGCAAAGAGAAAATCACGATCATGAAGCAGAATGAGTATTCATGAAAGCATAAGTATTTTCAGGAATTAGTTTAGGGAGTCGAGAAGACCTGATGAAGATTGTCGTCAGTGAGCCGAGTGCCCTACGACCCGCAGTAAATTATCGTCAGAGAGCTGTGTGCCCTACGATCTGGAATATAATATAGTCAGTGAGCTGTGTGCCATACTATCAGGAGTTTAGTGTCGTCTGTGAGCTGAGTGCCCTAAGACTGGAAGTACTGCCTTCAAATAGCTGTGTGCCTGACCCCAGGGAGTACTATCCTTGGATTATGCCCGTCAACTGGAGCAAGGGAGATAATTCTATATGGGTGTTAGTGATGGAGTGAATGCACAATGGACCACGAAAAGTAAGTTTGGTCTTTTCATATTGGACATAAGACTTTCGTTGCAGGACGCGTTGTATATACATCTCTTTCCGTTTGAGAACTGATGAATTGGAACTTGAAGAGGAGAGTTGGTTTGGTAGCAGTAAGAGTTGTTTGTGATGGTCCGATCTATAGATGGGGAACTGTGTCTTGATTCATGCTCGTTCATTGATATATTGATTTATGTTTATTGATTTATAGATTGATTACTGATGTATCTTGATCCCTATATAATTTAGTTAGAAACCCCGCCTGAATTACACAGCTCGAGAAACCCATGTGCAGAACTTTGTTTTGTGTTGATTGAAAGAGCACGTGAAGCACGCCGTGTAGTCTATGTGTGTGGTGTAACCTGTCTACACGTGGCGGTGTCTTCTTAACAGTGTTTATTATGTCTGTTGATATGTATATCTATACAATTGTTTGAAGATGTGTTTTAGTCTGTATCACTTTGTTTCATCGCACTCTGCCGGGTAAGCCAGTAAACTGGCTCTACGGGCTCAGCGGGTTAAATGCTTACATCGTAACATATATTTCATCATGACTATTTCACTCCATTTTAACTATCTTGATAAGCTTGTGTCTTGTGTTTTATCTTGAGCCAGACTCATTCATTTTATCAATCTATAAGCATTTTGCAAGCTGCTCTACGAGCAGGAAAAACAATAACAACTTATGTCTATTTGGTCCATCCTACAACTGGAACTGTGGTGTAGAAGAATTTGCCGCCTCGCTTGGAGTTTTTCACCTGAGAAACCTGGGAGTGACTACTGGCATCATTTGTTTCATCATCCCATTCATCATTCTATAGACATTACGTTTATATTATGTTGCGTGCATCCATGCATGTTCTTATTATTCTGTGTATTTTTTTAACCTGATCTTAAGCAGGTTTTTCTATCTTGTGTTTGTTAGGGATAGGGAGTCATCGCCCCCGATGGTTTTACTCAGCAGGGTTTGTCGCCCTTGTGTGTGTATACGTTTGGAGAACAATGTTTTCTTTTTAGCAGGAGTTAGATCCCTTTATGTAGTAAAAAGCAGATGAATGTGAGTATGGTTCAGGGGACGACTGAGTAAAGTATTCACTGATGCCCTGCAAGCCAGCTGAGCTGAGCTAATTGATTCCCCTACCTAACGTCCTAGTGTAAGGACGTAGGAGACTTTATGGTGTGAAAGCGAGTGGGGGACTTTACCTAATTCCTTGCCTAGCCAAGGTATGGGATGTTTTTTTTTTGTTTATTAATCTTTGTAATAAACTTTTTCTTTAATGCTTGGTCTGGAGAGAATGACGAGCGTTTATGCGATTTGATGGTTCTATTCTTAGAATAAGTACGATTGTTGTGAAGGTAGAATATAATGTGACAATGCAGTGGTCTGAGTATTCATGAAAGCATAAGTATTTTCAGGAATTAGTTTAGGGAGTCGAGAAGACCTGATGAAGATTGTCGTCAGTGAGCCGAGTGCCCTACGACCCGCAGTAAATTATCGTCAGAGAGCTGTGTGCCCTACGATCTGGAATATAATATAGTCAGTGAGCTGTGTGCCATACTATCAGGAGTTTAGTGTCGTCTGTGAGCTGAGTGCCCTAAGACTGGAAGTACTGCCTTCAAATAGCTGTGTGCCTGACCCCAGGGAGTACTATCCTTGGATTATGCCCGTCAACTGGAGCAAGGGAGATAATTCTATATGGGTGTTAGTGATGGAGTGAATGCACAATGGACCACGAAAAGTAAGTTTGGTCTTTTCATATTGGACATAAGACTTTCGTTGCAGGACGCGTTGTATATACATCTCTTTCCGTTTGAGAACTGATGAATTGGAACTTGAAGAGGAGAGTTGGTTTGGTAGCAGTAAGAGTTGTTTGTGATGGTCCGATCTATAGATGGGGAACTGTGTCTTGATTCATGCTCGTTCATTGATATATTGATTTATGTTTATTGATTTATAGATTGATTACTGATGTATCTTGATCCCTATATAATTTAGTTAGAAACCCCGCCTGAATTACACAGCTCGAGAAACCCATGTGCAGAACTTTGTTTTGTGTTGATTGAAAGAGCACGTGAAGCACGCCGTGTAGTCTATGTGTGTGGTGTAACCTGTCTACACGTGGCGGTGTCTTCTTAACAGTGTTTATTATGTCTGTTGATATGTATATCTATACAATTGTTTGAAGATGTGTTTTAGTCTGTATCACTTTGTTGTGTGAATTTGTGTCTTTCTTTGGATTTTTGCATTTCTTATGGAAAGCGCATTGAGTCTTCTGTAAAGATAGGAAATGTGCTTTATAAATTTCCATTATTATTATTATTTATAACCTTCCATGTAGACAAGAAACTGATAAAAATATCTATAAACTTAACAGAAACTGTGCAAGAAACATGATATTCTTGTGTTTTTAAAGAAGTTAGGGGTATCATCTACTGAGAAAGATTTTTTACATGTAACCAAATGCAAACTTTAAATAAACTTTGAACATATACAGTATGTAAACAAAAGTTTTCAGCAAAATGCAAAATGTCAAGGAAATACAGTTCAGAAAAACTATGCCTACTTATAGCAACTACTACTCATACCTAGGAGGAGTAGGGCCACATAGCACCTGCATACAGTTTTTGAAAATGGAACCTTTGCTGTAAGGATTAAAGTTGTCTTGGCCTCTTTTGGATGTAAATGAGCCTTTGATCTGCAAAACCAGAATTAAAATAAAGCATCCTTAGACATTTGGGTACACACACATTAGGCAGCAGAAATAAAGATCATCAATGGATGACATCTGAGATGGTGAAGAAAATATTATTTGTTTGTCTGCAGCCATTTGTGGAAGCAGAATGAATGTCTCTGCAAAAGTTTAAGAAAAAAATCTGTTTAAATTATTGTGGTGAAATAAGACAGCTTATGCTGATATTTGATTCTGTGTATGCTGGGTGGTGAATATATACACATGCATCTGTGCAGCTACCTGCACTTGCACATGTGGTGTGGAAATTATGTGCACACATTCATTTGACATTTATTTGAACGGATAAAATCACATGCTCGAATAATGTGCTACATCTGAGTGGTCTAGGTGCACATGTAAACATGCAAAGTTGAAATACGTTGAACTGCAACTAAATATAACTTCACATAGTTTCCAATCAAAATTGTACAAAGACTACACAGCCCACTAAAGAACCTTTTCAGTCTCACGGTTATAAATAAATACAGCCTTTATGCTTCTGTTGTTGTTAACTGTGATTGTACTCACGTCTTCATTGGTTGTGAGTTCGGAAGCAACCAAGTAGGAATGGAATCCCGCCAGGCCCACAATGGACCAAACGGAAAAGAAGCAGATGATAGCCTCAATCACAGTGTCAAGAGTCAAGGAAACAACTCAAAGAATTGTACTCACACTCTACAGCATGCACAGAGAAGGCATACTTACAACCAATACAATGAAAATGAACATGGCAAGTAAGCTCATACTGCAACATTGTGCAGTGTTTAGCTCTCACAGTCACACAAGCTTCAATAACAGAACACACTATAGCCCTTTCTCCCCTCTTCTCTGTAAGCAAAACTCATTAAATAAATAAACACTTGAAAAAATACCTAACACCTGGCAAATAAAACCTACTGAAAATTTTACTAAAATATCTTCCATAAATCTTTATTAATTAAAGTTCTCAAAAAATAAAAAAGAATAAAAAAATAAGTTTAGTTTCATTACACACTTTCAGTGAACCATTATTGATTAGAACAATGTAAATGACGTTAATTAGGGTAAAAAGAACTGATAATTCTGCACAGCATGTTTTGAGATTTCTGAATTTTGCTTTTATATATATATTCTTTTTTAACACTGCAACTGGTGATCACATATTACTGAATAGATCCAATTTATATTATGTGTCCCTATCAGAAATGAAAATTAGTTTCCGCTAGTGACATGATAAAATGGAGAACAATATTTATTTAAAGGGAAAACATAAATAAGCAATCAATAAGAAAGTCAGTCGTATCTAATATTTCATGACAAGGCAAAGTACAATACAAATATGCAAGAAATACAAGACAGAAAACTTTTAACACGCAACACAAAAAATATAGCAGTAATAACAGCCGAATCTGGATTTGACGAAACGAGTATGTGAAGAAACTCAAGACTGCTACTGAAAGGCTGACTATTTATTTTCTGAAGTTCAACTTTCTTAAAAATGCCAGACTGCAGTAAGAAGCTTATATAAATATATCTTTTTAATAAAAGGCAAAAGAAAAATTTAATTTTGTTTGCAATTACCACTGTGGACAAACAGTCTCCATCATCACACAGCTGAGAATTTTTTTACCGACAATGACTCTGACACTGTGAACAAGATGGATGGTAGACTGAAAAGAAATTTCCTTAAGGCAAAACACGCGATGACAGCTGGAGCAAGTTTCACAAATCAGGAAGACTGTAAGGATCAAACTGCTGGTAATAATATAGTGAGATATGTACCTTCATATTCAAACAATCAAACTAACAGTAAATTAACAAAGTTGCATGCAAAAGCAATGAGTTGAAATACAAAGACATATACCCTATTTGCAAGCTGCCAGGGAATTGAAACCAACATCCAAATGCTCATACACGAAACAACAAAACTAAAAAAAAGAAAGGGAAAAAAATATTTGCTATACAACATGTATGCTTGCATTTTTCAGAACATCTGTTTTGAACTCACATCTTCGTTTGTGGTTATTTCAGAAGTAGACAGATAGGTGTGAAAACCTGCCAGGCCAACAATAGACCAGACAGAGAAGAAACACACCAGTGCTTCAACAATGGTATCCAGCTGTCAAGGAACCTGGCATTCTTTTTGGTCAGTTACATCATGCATTATTAATGTTTATTTGTTTTATTAAGCTTTTTAAATTTGTTAGGTACAACAAACTCATCAAAGAATGAAAATCTGAAAATGTGGGACCCATAAGCATAAAAAGAGACATTTTAAAATTGGCAGAGAGTTTCACAAATATGTAGAATTAACTAAAGACAAAAATGGGGAAAAAGATAAAAGAAAAAATATGATAAAAATCCTTTCGGCAAAAATAAAAAAGGACCGAAAAAAGATATGCAAGATTAAAAGATAAGTCAGAAAACAGATAGACAACAAAAGGAAGCTAGGAAGGCTGGAAAGAGTAAACCATACAAAAGACTGAAGGACAAAATATTCGCAGAAAAGATGCTGGGGAAAAAAGCCCAAAAAGGTAACACAGAAAAATTATTTTATAACCTGAAGCTTAAAGACGGAGTGGGCTCATGTTTAGACAGGAGAGAAAAGAAGACAACAATCCTGTACATATACAGATAGAGAACTGGACAAAATCCCAGGACAGGTCAGCTAGATAAAATGCAAGCTGAAGACCCACATGGCACCAGACAAAAAGTGATATCAGAATATGCCCAGGCAAACAAGGCTCCACAAACAGGCCTGTTCAAGCGGATGCTACTGCATTTAACATCATCTCATAGGGAAACTGGGTGTGAAACATTCTGACTGGATCTCAGTCTGACCAATCCGTCTAAGTAAATGACATAGGCTGACAAAACAAATAACTTGCATGAAACAAAGGCCTGCCATTTCCACACGACACTGAAATAACTGCCCTAGTTGCCTACAATGATTATGGCAGCTTGCAAGCAGTTGAAAACAAGGCTGCACCACTCTCACAAAGGGCTATGCACATGGCTTCCACATCTCAAAAGGATATCTTGCAGGTGAATCTTTCATGGCTGTCAGGAAATTGTCTTGCTGTGCTCCTGGAAATACACACAAATGAACTTCAAAATGTCTAAGTGCAGAAAGTATGTTGAAACATAGGTTGCAGCTGTTAATTTTACTTACACACTGCAGCAAGACAAAGCTGTAGAGACAAATAAGGTTTACACACTCCAATTATACTACAAAAAAAATAAAAAAATAAAAACCAAACTGGAATAAAATAAATGCATGACTTTTGTGGACTGCAATATCTAGGTTTGTATTCAAAACCTGCATGTTTAACTACAAACTAAACCAAGAGGCTTGCCTTTCAATTTAAAAGGAATCAGACCAGGGCAGACTTTTCCAAAGGATGTAAGAAGTGATTAGGACTTATGGTTTACTAAAAGAAAACAAACTATTTTGGAATGGACTTTGATACACTCTGACTTAGAGAAAAAGGCAAAATGTTATGAGATGACTTCATTTATATAATATTCTTTTTCTCCAACTAACTTTGGTTAGATCAAACACATGCAATGAGCAATAAAGGCTTGGACACACAACTTTTTGTTTTTCAAAAACAGCGGTTTGCCAAACCCACCTACTGTTTTACAAACTGATTTTTGTGATGGCTAGTCACATGGCAAATGAACAAGTACTCCTTTTGGAAATACTGTATGACAGTTGCTTCCCTTCCTATTTATGGCATTGATAAAATATTTTTTAAAGGTATAAGGTATGATAAGATATAAGTATTGTTTGAAGGACAGAGCAGCAACTCCAGAGCTCTTGGGCAAATCATACATCATTAATATATTTATTTTATGTTTCACTGTTTAATGTAGCTGTGCGAGAAATGTTGAAAAGGGTTTGGAAAAAAAAGTCTAGAATTTAGTTCACATTTGCATGAGCCCTGCTGTTAAGATAAGCAATACAAAATGTGAAAATAAGAAATACATCCTTTTGTACCAACTGGGTAATTTGGGGGAGATGAGGGGCATTAAGAGCAATGTAGTAAGGTATACATTAGAGGCATTATATGCAGCTAATAATTTTCCCAGCAGTTAAGCTAGGTAATCCAGTCTTAAAAATAAACTTACAAACAAATATTCTTAAGTCACATTTGGTCCTTTTTTTAACTTCATTTAACTTATAGATTCTGTTGTCATATCAAAACAAATGTTTACTTTTAAACCACTAATTTATGATTATTTATGGATTTTATGAGGTTTATGAAAAATTGTTTTTTCTCTGAAGTTTAATTTTAGCATTACTATTATAACCATCAGTTTTTCCCCCATAAAAAAGCGCTCACATCTTTTGTCCTAACATCCTTTTAAATTTTACAAACTTTTTGATACAGTTATTGATTTACTTAACTGTTAGTGATTTCTGATACAGTTATACATTGATTTACTCAGCTGTTAAAAGTTTAATTACAGTAGGTTAGACGTCATGGCTCAGTTTTAGTGATTATAGCTACTCCCTTGATATTTATTTATGCTTACATATAAAAGACTGTGATGAGGTGTAAATAATGCTATGTTAAATTTGTGTTGTGAGCTTGAATTTATATGTGACAGTGTTGTATGGCGGAAAGATCAAATTCTAAATAAATCAAGAGATTGCATGATAAACAGGAGATGCAGCAGAATGCATGTGGTTCAAATGAAAATGGCTATCAAGGGATTATTTAATGAATGGGCTCGGTACTACATTTTATGCAGATATGAACAAGGCGATTTGCTTCTTTTGACAATTTATGTACATTATCATAATTTAATTTGTGCTGGAAACTAGTAAGGGATAATTGATAAATGTACATATGTTTCCTGTGATAAATGTCATTTAAAAAAATGTTTTATGCAAATGGATTACCGAGGCTGTCAGCTTCAGAATCAATATACAGTTTTGTAATGATTAATGATAATGTTTTCCTCTTTCCACCACCTCAGTTACAGTGATAAAATATAAGTGGATATTAAAACATACTCACGTAATATGAGGTTAGTGAGAACACAGGCAAAGATATATATACAATGAACCGACAAAGACAGTATGAAGAGATAGAAGTAGCGGTAGTTCCTCTTGCCAACACAATTGCCAACCCATGGGCAGTGATGATCAAATCTCTCTGAAAATAAATGCAAATGTGTTAATTAGAAAACAAATACAACTGTAATTTTAAGAAAATCTATTTCCTACTGTTTTAAAAACCCCTTTCTTTTTAAAGTTCAGACATATAATTCACCTGCCCAAAATTATTTTTAAAAGTTATATCAAATAGCTTCAAAAATAAATAAATAAAAAATGAATGCACTGGAATCTCAAAAAATGGTGGGACATGCAAGTTGACATGCTAGGCACTTCCAAAATCACAAGGTATTACACATTTATTTAGTTAACTTTAATAATTACATTGCTTCTTTAAGAATAAGTAATGTCGAGAGCTTCTGTTTATAGTTTCGATATTTTGTAATGTGCACATCAAAAACTCACCAATAAGCCTGAAGAATGTTGTGTTGTAATATGACTAGACAGCTATATAACAGACATCAGAAGCTAAAATTATTTCAAAAGTGTACACACCAACACAGTTGTCACACAAGCTGCAATGTGAAGCCCGTGGTGGTCGAAAGATCTTGCAGGTAAAGCAGTACTTCAGCTTTATTACCTGTCCTTTGACAACTACCTCTTTTGTACGAGGTGGTGGTCTGTAAGTAGTACCAGGTGAGCCAGCATTTGGAACTTCTGCAAATGTAGAAGAAACTTAAAAACACTGTCTCTGTCTAAAATTTCTGCAAACAAAATTATTCAACTCTTCCCCCCCCAAAAAAAAAAACAAAAAACGAAAGCCTCTGTTTTATTAAAAAATATATTTATCTTAATATGGTTTTTTTCACTGGTGATTAACATTAAACAAATGAAGATAAGCTGCTATTGAGTGACGTCCATTCCTAAAAATGCATAAGTAACATACAAAAAATGTAATGTTTAATAGACAGCATTTCACAGAGTCAACAGTATATTCCTTTTTTTTTCAAAACTATGTAACAGTGGCCATAGTGGCCATGATAGCCCCAATGAGCAGTGAAGTCACTGTTCACAACAGTATATGCTAGTATTTCACACTGTGTAGTCTGACCAGCAACAGAGAGGGGGAGTACGCAACAAACATCTCCATAAACATGGGACCTTAAGGTGCTCAAAATCGTAACAACAAAAATAGCTGCTACTACAGAACAAGTGTCAATTTAGTTTATGTATTACAAACTTTTTAATATATATATAATCTTAAATATTTTCCTTAATCTTAGTTTCATTTAATGAACAGACAGCATAGAATAACTTGGGAGCTGAATGTAAATTAAAGTCTGTTCTTTTTAACATGTAATGTCTCACAGGTGTATTTGTAACAGCCTTGATGGATAACTAACACTAAGAATGCATGACTAATTGTATAAAGTTCACTGGTTTAACAATATTAATTACTGCAGTCAAGTAAACCCAATAGCATATGTATAAACATAAATCAAATCCATACCAAGCTGTTTTTCCAAATCAGCTGCTTCCTCTTGAGTTGCCCGAGGAATGACCCCAGGGTCACTAAAGCTAGTTCTGAACAGTGTTGCCATGACAAAAATGAAAAGTGCCCCTCCAATAGCTGGGATTGCAGGTGTCACATGTAGTGCCAAGTAGACACAGCTAGCAATCAGGGAAAAATTACTTATAGTCAACAGTTTATGTCATCCATAGTCTATGTTAGTAATTATCACACAAATGTTTTTGTTAAACCAAGCTTAAGAATCTAACTTATTAATAAGTGAATATAATAACCATTTTAAACTATAAAACACTTCATAAAATTAATACCACTACACATCCTTCTTTGCAAAACTGTCATATATAAAGGCAGATTTATACATAACATAAAGACCTGTGACATATAATATGCAAACCTCATAACCAATCTAATATTTTGTTTCAGAAGAAATATAAATTATTGTTAATAAAAACTGCATAATAATGAACTTTTGTGATAAAAGGATTTGTTAAATTTGGCTGTTATTAGCAGTAATATTGTGTAAAACCTAAAGTTGAAAAATCACTCTAAGGTGAAGTGTAATGATGAGATGTGGAGCAATTTTTGAATTTAAAAAGTCAATATTTCTAAAAGTAAAATCTCAATACATCTAAAAGTAAAATCTTAGACAGATACTTCTGGTACACCCAAACTCTTCAGATATCTGCAATCAACTCTCAAGGTATGCGAAGCCCTAAGATATAAGGTATATTTTTGTAACATTATTATACTAAGAAAAAGGAAATTAAGATGTGTTTGAGTGACACTGCCAATACTTTATATTCACATTGAAAAACTGCAGACTTCGTTTGGTTAGACTTCACTTTAAGAACAACTGATATACTATTTATAAATAACACGAAGTCAGGTAGTCTGAATCAATTTGTGTCATTAGGTTTGTTGACTTACTCAAAGCCGAAGAACAATCCACTGGTCACGATGATCAATGTACACGTGAGATAGAATATTCCAGTCTGCCGCGCCATCATTATCCGCCCGTTGCAATGATATTTGTTCTTGCCCGGGAGAGTTTCCCAACGCCGCTGAAGCTTCTTTGCCATGATATCTTTCGTATCTTCGACGGTGTCAGGAAGCTTCGTCGGTGGCGACTGTGTTGTTGGAACTGGAGCGTAGTAAGAATATGGCTCTTTCATTAGCGACGACACTTTCGCTCAAAAAGTGTACTAAGATTTTGTCAGTTACTTCAATCATCCCAGTCGGGGTAACGTTCTTAATAACAGATCAGTCCGTCAAAGAAGTCAACACAACATTCTCTGTCGTCCATGGTAAACCTAAGCACATTTTGCTTTGGCGATTGTCACAGGTCGCCCTGGATTTGTTGATCATAATGACATGCGCATTGGCACAAATTACAATGAGTAATGAAAGTTTCGTATTCACAGCGACCTGCAAATCCTAATATTATTTCAGTATTACACCCTTTATTAACATTAAACGACATCAAGCTTGCTACATTTTACGTAGATTGTTTTAACACGTATCTGATCTTCCTGTAACTCTGCATACCTTGAGGTCAAAGGTTAAACTATCAATGTGGAAGCATGGAGCCCGAGAAAGAAAATATAGTAAATGGAAACCACGTCGGTCAGCCAGCTGTCCATACTACAGTACAGTTTCCCTCTCGGATTAAAGGTGAGATCGCTAAAGGGACTCTCCTTTGTAAATAATGAACATTTTGTAAGACCCGAAGTCTTAAAAACCAGGTATGAATGTTTACATCTGAAGGTCGTTCTAATAACGTTGTATTCTGCCTAGTTCTACGGTCATGTAATAAATTGTATAAATATTATTTCCCGAGGAACTAATGATTCCTTTTGAAAATTCTGCCTGGGAAAAGATAGTGGTACCTGTTCATAAACAAGACGAGCGAAGCTGAATTACCCCTTAGTCTCCCTTTGTTTACAATCATCATATGAAGGGTTTTCGTTCATTGGATGATTCTGTCTCTTAGAAGTAACGTTTTATCTTTTCCACGTAAACATAGAGTGTAAGAGTTTGGTTTCTCGGCTGTTATGACTCACTGATTTAGATTTTATCACCTCCAATCATAATACAGCTTATAGCATCAATAGTACTAGTAATCAATCATAATACAGCTTATAGCATCAATAGTACTAGTAATCAATCATAATACAGCTTATAGCATCAATAGTACTAGTAACCTTCGTTTTAGTAAATGATGCAGCAAAGTTACAGAGGCAGTAGGGTGAATGGAATATGTTTATGTAGAATGTACATAAGCAAAGGATATAATTTTTGTTCAGAGTGTTCACAGTTAGCAACCGATGAAGGTTGTAAACACACACACACACCCATATGAATGAGAAAGAGACATGATCTCAAATGGTCACTGTCATTTCGCTCCAGTCATATCGCCCCACAGCCTGGGGGACGATTTGACTCAGTTGTGGGACGAAATGACTAGCCCCCTCTCAAACTATAGAAGAATAAATGTACCGTTGGCCTTCAGTATTTGCAGTGATTAGGGGTGCATGACCATTGTGAATGTATACATTCTTGAAATAGCTTTAAGCACCCCCACCTCCAAAACCTTATTTCTTAACACTGTTGACCATATTTAAAACATAAAGAAGTAAAATGATACTGTATACTATACTGAAACAGTTTTCATAACTTTTAAAATTATAATATCAACAATATCTGCAAACATGCACACACACACACATGAGGGAAACTGACTATACTGAGAAAAAGATTGTGATATCCCAAGTGTGTAGCTCTTTAGTGCACTGAAAATGTGTACAATGTTTCATTTTTCATAATTAAATTAAATTAAAAATCGCCTTGCCCGTGCTACCCGGCAAGCCCATGATCGTGGCTTGTCAAACCAAGAGGGTTAAGGGTTGGGCAGTAAAATATATCAGTGGTTTTTGAATATGACGTGTAGCATCGTGTGATTATTTGTATTTTTGTAAGTCAAAGAAGAGGATGCTTCATGATGGATCATTAGTACATTTGGCTATAGAGGGTCACTAGTCTGAGGCCTGCTAAAAGTTGTGGCTAGAAAACCCCTGGGGAAGTGGCTGCCAGATATATCTGGGAAAACAGAGAGGACTAAGCTGTACCTTCTAGTTCCATGTTCTGAGTCTGAGACATTGTGAGCTACTTTTCTTCTTTTCTCAGTTTTCTCACTTTTCTCAGGCCTGAGACTATGTTTTTTTGTAACTTTTACCTTGGCCTAATTATTATTTTCTCTCCGGCGTTTGTACATAAAAGAACAATACAACTTTATTAATCCACAAGGGCAGTTACAGATAAGATTTACAGGTGCTCATGCACTAGCAATATTCAGTTGAATGGATACATATACGTGTTGACTACAGTAAGTAGAGTTCTTAATGCATCTGTGTATAATCATATACAGATACGCAGCAATAGTAGCTATAGTTGGTACACTGCATCAGGTCACCTCATTCTAACACAACATCATGGCCAAGAGAATTGATTAAGTGTATGGCACATGGAATAAATGAATTGCAGTAATGACTTGGTTCTGCATGCTGGCATCACTGTTCTGCAGCCAGATCACAAGAATGTAAACTCACTTGCCTACACATGATTAGGAATAGTAGGGACACAGGATGCCTTCTAAGAATTTACTGGTTACTCAACTGTTAAGCCCCTCTGCTTCGTTCCAATGATTTTAGAACATAAGGGAGACAAGACTGTTCCAATTCCTTAGGGTGAAGTGGAACCAGGAAATGAAAGGAAAAATGATGTGGCTATCAAGGACTGACAGAACCAAGTGAAAATGACAAGAGCTGATATAGACCTGAGTTTCCATAGGTGCTACAGGCCAGGCATTGCTGGCACTGACTAAGGATTGTATCATTGTTGAGGTCACATTTTCGTTTGCATATTGTTGTCTAAGATAGTACCTCAATATTCATAGAAATAAGCAGTGAGGTAAAAAAGAACACTAACCCTTAGTAAGCCAACATTTTACTAAGCAAAACGTGAATGCACTTAGAAGGCCATGCCTTTCCATATAATTGTGATCTAATGAATTATAATATTATAGGCACAGACATATATATGGACACACAGAGGAAGATATGCGCGTAAAATGAATACGAGTAAAAAGAAAAAAAAAGGATTTTGGAGATGTTATGAAAGGAAGAGAAATTAGTTTCTAGAGACTTAGGAGGGGTAATGTGTTTCAGTGAGTGGACCAGAGACAAATCATAAGTGTGGTTGGGGACCATATCCACCAAGCATGGTGTGAGGAATGCAAAAGATGTAAAGAAGACTGAAGAAAGCGAGGTGTAGAACGAGTGTAGATCTGAAGTGAAACAAGGTCATCAGCGGCAGATCTCTTGAGACACTTGTAACAAAAAAAGTTACCTTCGTATTGAATGTCTAGAGATGCTCCCATTCAGTCAAAAAGACACATCAACAGAGCAGGCCCCTCACGGAGTCCCGATCATCAAGCAACTTAATCATTAATCACAGTGTGTCGAAGTTTATCCGGTGTAATACTGCATCTGTGGAAAGTTCTTGAGAATTATAATGTGGATCGAGTAGTCCTACTACTGACTCAAACTGTAATAGATGGTAGTATTCTAACACAAAGTGCCGATTTATTTTCGGTTTGAAATGGATAGAGATTTCGCAGAACTTTGCCTGTATTCAAATAAAGTTTGGATCTAATTCAACTGTTTATATTAAAAAAAAAAGTTACAAGTTAAAAACTGTTGCGGCTTTAGGAAATGCCTGTAAAAATAGTATCACTATCATCTTTTTCAGTTCAAAAAGTGTAAAATACTCTACCCCATTTTCTCCAACGATCATACCGTGGTAGTGTGTATAGTAATACAGGTTCCGTGCACGCAGTGTGATGAATCAGCGAGGTGTCGGATGACAGTATACATCATTTTGGCCACAATGGCCGCTCGGTCACTATGATGTCACGTGCTTAGGCCGTACATTAGACAGGGCAAAGCTTGCTGACCCTGTCCTGGTCAAGATACTGGCCGCTGCCATGGCAATGCCGTGCTTACGTTGCTAAGGTGATCAGCTGGAGGCTAGCACGTACTTTTTGTTGTTGTTGTTTGTTGTTAGGCTTAACAAGCTGAAACGCACGCGTGTGTGTGTGTGTGTGTGTGTGCGCGCGCGCGCGTACGTGCGTGCATGCATGAATCCGAGACCACAAGCAAATTTCCTCTTCTACAGACCAAGATTGATGGCCACAGATCCGAGAGAAAGGTTCATGCGTTTTTTTTTTCTCTGGGGAAATCTTTTTTCAAGCCTGTATCCCAGCGGGCACTGGGGCATATTAGTCCCTTATGCCCTGAGCAATACGCGTGTTCTTTTTTGCAAGTTTATAAACTTGCAGGATGAAGATCAGTGTATTGTCGCGAATGTAAAGACCAGTGATAGCTACTTAGAGTAGGAGCAGGCACGTGCAGGTTCTGTTAATACAGGTATTAGGTATTACAAACTGACAGAGCTGTTGTGATTGTGTCATAGATTTTGTGAAAATTCTCTCCCTTTCCAACACGCTGTAGATTTTTGTTATTGCGTTTTGAACATCAAAATATGAACGGTAAATAATATTTGTTCTTTTTTTCCTGTCAAGTAGCGCTGTTTATTTTATGCTGGATGCTAAATAAGTAGCGAGATGCGGCTTTGATCTACTCCACCCTAGCGGTTTCGGGCCGCGGTGTCAGGAGTTGGTCAGGGCCGTAGCAAGGCACTACACTTTCGCGTTTAATTCCCACGCGTGAGAGTAAAGGAGTTAAGAAATAAGCAATTTCTTTATCTAGAAGACACAATAAGCTTTGATACCAAAACCCTCGCGACCTTTGATTCGAGAAGTACGCTAAAATCGAATGTGAAAAGTTTGGATAGCGATCTGTGATGGATACAAAATATATACTGAATTAAAATTATCAGATGTAAAATTCTGTAAACAACAAAACTATCAGTAAACAGCTCTCAGGCGTCGGAATCTGCTGTGAAAAAAAAGACTTGATAAAATTGGATTGTCCTCCACTGTCAATCGCCGCCATGAGTAACTGAGAAGAATCAATGTAGAGGATTTGACGTTTCTCCCTCCATTGTTTACGCCTTTCTGTTTGAGAAAGATTGTTGGTAAATTCACACACTTATTTCATGTTTTGCAGTTCATTTAGTATGAGAAGTTAGGTAGTTAGAATATAAATTGATTAGTCGTCGGTGATCGTCGTTGTATTGTCACAATAGCTTTGCCTGTTGAGCTGCCTTATTTCTTTATGATGTCATATTGTTATGTTTTACTTTACAAGTTTATCAAGAAAAGACTGCATTACATGACCATAAGTTTGAATTCGGTTAATGGCATACCAGTTGTGAGAAGATGTCCAACATGGATGGTCACGTGACTTCAACGTTCACACTGGGTTGGAAAGCAAGAGCTGTTAGTGTTTGGAAATGACATAAAATAAGATAAAATATATGTTATTCTCTTTCGCAAATGACCATAGATGTACATATTTTTGTTTCCGACCAGTTGAAGTAATTACTTTGGATATGAATGCTGAAGGACGCAAGACCGGCTGCCAGGTGTGTCAATACAAGGAAAGAGGCAGCACATTCCAGGCCTTGCTAGAGTACGAATGATCTCAAGGCTAATTTAGAAGATGCGTTTTTTATGCATCCCCACTAAGCCAGCTATCTTGAATCAGTTATTACAAACGTAGCCAGAAAAGATCCCTGAAGTTACATGGGACTGAAGACCACCTACAGGCCCATCCCACTGAAGTACAAGACGATATTCTTAAGAAAGAGGGACACAGCTGATGGCGCATCAATTTCAGCCATGCCGTTCGTCTTTAGCGGACAAGGCCAGTAGCTGGGTATCTGCTGCGATCAGCCAATACTGCATGGGGCCGGTTTTGGACAAATTCTGCAGTTGTCTAGTTTCGTGAGAGAATATTCAGGGAGAAAGGAGTTTATTTCTGTTGGTCATGCAAATATTGCAGAAACAGAGTAATGTTTCATGTACCAGCAAGGCTTAGACATTCTGCTAATTACCAGTGATGTCAGAATATGGCAGATTTCTGATGGTGCAACCGTTGCTGATAACTCTAAACTAGTTTGTACGTTGTGAAATGTGAGTGTACCTTTTTACTGGTGCTGTTGATTAAAAGGAGTCATTTTATAAAAAGCATACATAAAAGATCGCACGACATATTTTTATGTCAGTCTTAAGTGTTGTGGATCAACGTGAATACTTCTGTTGGAAAAAATCAACAAGCTGATTTCATTGTCATCAAAACCAGCTCTGTATCTTAATTAGAACCAGAGTTAATTCTTTTTTAAACCGTGCCTGGTTTTTGAAATCTGGCATAGATCAGTGTAACGCTTCAAAGTAGTGACGTTTGCTTGAAATTCCAATGTCGACGTGATATTTTCAATATTTTTAGTACCTTGGTGTCTCCAAAAATATGAGAGCAGTTGATTGTGTAAGGTACTGCTGCCAGATGATAATTGTTGTTACTGGCCTTTCAAAATCAGCGTTTTATTCAGCTTCAGCTTTAGCATAAAATTACCCCCGAAATTAAAAAATTCATAACTTAAAGGCTATTTGAGCGATAGAAAAAAGCTTAGTATCATTGAGATCAAGATGAATGATCTATGTACTTTTCTTTTTTTGCTTATTATTGATTGAAAATTCAGCTTGAGTATCTACAAATATAGTATCAGATATATATTATCGAGACCAAGGAGTACATGTGTGTGCGTGATATATTATGACGCCATCTTGGTATCTAACGCCGATTTGAGTAACTAATCACTCTAAAAGGAACTAGCCCTACTCGCAGTCCTTTTGATTTGTACTAACTTATTTAGGCAGGTGAGATTTGGGCATACATATACGACGAAATATGAACACATTCGGTTGTCGTTTCGGACAAAGATCGTATACGGTGTCTGATTACTTTTTCGCTACCTTCCGAAAGAAATCTTTTTATTTCTCTTTCTCTCGTGCTTACACACGTGAGTGCTCACACTTGCGCAATGTACACAGCTATTAATGTGGACTATGCACGTGCATGAATGAATATACAGCTAGCGAGTGCGTGCAGCATGATGGTGTGCCTGTCGTGTAGATGATGAAATAGTGCGCATCAGCGGCGGCTGAGCCGCTGGGAAAAAACCTAATCGATGTTGCTGATGAGCAGGGAGGAGGGCGTGGGGGGGGGGATGCCGTTTCTGTGAAGAAAGGCGCGCACCTACAGAAGAGTAGCCGACACTGTCAGCTTTTCTTGTGACATCAGATCTGACTCATTGCAAACACCCATCTCTTCCCTCATCAATGTTCATTTGCCCGATCAGTTTTTCTCTCTTGCATTATTTATGTTTCTTCCTTCTTCTCCCCTTCTGTGTGTGTGTGTGTGTGGAGGCCCGTATTTGAGGATGCGTAGGCTGTTTGTTTTGCCTATGCCATTTTTCCAATCGCGTATTATGAAAAGTTAGACTGACCCAGGGAGGTTGTTTCTAACTGGGAAAAGTAAGAGTAAAGAGAGTCTATCGGATGGTTTACATTTTACAGAGATGTGTATAAAGGAAGTATCGTCTGTTCATACGTGAGTTTGTTTGTTTGTTGTTTTTTTTTTTTTTGGTTTGCTATTTCCCCTCCATGACTATGGTGTAGACAGCATCTTCAATCTACACAGATATAACGATTTTCTATTTATGTTAGCAGGTGACGAGAACCGATTGTGACTGTTCCGAGAATAGGTTGCATAGAAGTTCCGCTTATTTCCAACTGGAAAAATTCTAAACTTGTATTTCGGTCAAATGTATGACGATTGACCATATCATTTAATTTCCCCTCTCCCACCGTGAACACATTGAAAGGTTCGAAAAGAACTGAAAAGAAAACAGGAAGTAAGGGGGTAAAGGGGAAGAGAAAGTCGTAAAATCGAGAGAAAAACTTGCATCAATCGTTTGAAAGACATGATCCCAATTTCCGGAATGACACAACGCTATGTTCTTTGCCCTGGTCTTTCAGATGTGCAATGGTTTCAGAAATGTCAGTGGTACATTTTTTTTAAAGGGTCCTAAAAGCCATTGTGAAGAGATGATAAAGGGTGAAGCGAGGAAATTGCTTGTAATTTCAGATAGTCATCTGAGGCGTTTCTCGGTGGGTTCAGGAAAAAGTCCTCACTCTGTACAGAGACTATAAAAACGCATTATGCTTTGATACATCAGAATACTTTAATTGAGAGGAATCAGAAAAGTTTCAAATTAACGTGCATTGAGAGTGTTGTCTCATAATAGTTAAATATATATTTTCATGTTATAGATATGGCGTTTTCAGTTAGCTAACCAACAGGTTCGAGTGTGTTTTTGACAGTTTGTAACAACTTCGCTAGTTTCGCTGCCGAATGTAGTTTAAGATTAAGGCTGCTAAGATGTATCCAGATTTCATGCGTTTCTCAACATAGATTGACTTTTTAATGACATTTTGAAGACACCATTTGCGTTCCGAAAAGAAAGGCGCAATATAGCTAATTTGGTGTAGTTTTATTTTTACTCATTTGGTGTTAATGAAATGTTTCTAAAATATATTTATACTCTCCAATACTTATTTATTCTTCATATTTTTAATGAATCCCTAGCGTTTAGATTGCTGTCTTAGTCCTTTAATGTCCCGTCTTCCACAGATTAAGCAAGTATTCCGCCCTGATGCGGGAAACACTCCCTTTGCCACTGGAGCACACTTCTTTTTTTATCACGGTGAAGCGAAGAAGGAAGACAAAGAGAATTAAAAAGATAAATTTTTACCATCTCCTTATTTTGTGATGCTATTCTGCGTTTCTTCTTTCGTAGAATCCTTACTGTACCGAGGAAGGTAACACATTTAAACGAATGAAGTTGTTTAAGTTTATATGTCGTCTGTTTGCTTTAGCCGCTCGTCATCTTTTCAAGATTATAGACGCATAGATATTGCATGGAATGTGCTATATGGAAGGCTTTTCTATTGAAGTTTTTGACTGGAACGGAATGCATTAAAATTATTGGAATTTTGCCCTAATTCTCTGTCTCTATCGTCTCTGGCGCTCGCGAGATGGGCGGTTCATCTGATTGATCGTCTTTGGTTGAAGTTAGAATCACATGACAACGGTTCACAGGTCTTACGAAAGCTTTTTCCCAGTCTTGATTGTTCTTTCCAATGCGGGAACATGACAAACCTTCGTGTCGACACGTGCCTGGTAGACAGCCTGGAATCGCATAGTTAGTGCTTGACATGGCAGAAATAATTACAACTGTAGCTTTGTGACGCACTGTCTTTACGAAAACCGGGGGAAAAACCGAGAGGATACCTCAGCCTAGCGCATGCGTGTCGCAAGTAATCTGTTCCTGTCAAAGATGGTAGTTCTTGTGATGTAACATTCTTGCTTTATGCGATCTAGTGGCCAGTCTAGTGTAGTTAAGACTTCACTCTCATTTTTTCTCCATGTATATCGGCATCTTTGTGATCGCTTAGCCTTTTCTCTCTCTCTCACGCTCTCTCTCTCTCTCTCTCTCACACACACACATTTATTCTGTATACCAGAACTACTACGACCTGCTTCAAACACTTGAGAACACATGCACAATAAATAATGATACTAATAATAAGAGCAACTATGAATACTCGACTTTAACATGAAACAAATCAATTTCTAGACTTAGCTTCTGTAGTGGATGTCAGTTTTATGTATAAATATATATGTAGGTTATATGACCTCTGTATCTCTTATCATTACATTGGGGGGGGGGGTGGCAGCAGCTTCGTGGTACCATACGAGTAAAGGTCACGAAGATACCAATGAACGTGGACCGCTTGTCCAGAAGACACGGCCTAGAAGGAGTTACTCAAATCTGAAGAGCTGCTGTAACTTGCCAGAAGACAAACTCGTTTTTCCCCGTGGTGCGTGTTTTAGCTCAACATCCTTTGACCTCCCCTTTTTACAATATTTTTTCGTTGTTTTTTCCCCTACAATCAATCCTTCCCCCTTCAACATTACCCCATGTTCAAAGATAGCAGAAATGCACACAAACTGTTTGACCTCAGTGTCCGCAGCCATTGCTGCCAATGTGGTGCTGGCTGTATCGTGCCAGCTTCCACATAGCCCTTCTCGAGATCGATACAGAAAGGAGAGAGGCGACGCACCGTCCGCGTTAAAGAAGTAGTCCGTTGAATGTTTTCTTCTCTTCCCCTCGTACCCCCCACCTCCTTGTCAAGGACGCGCCCTGATCGTTTTCTCGGAGACAACAGTCGCCAGTGGCCAGATGGCGCAAGGACAGGACAACAAAGAAAGGTCATCTGTTTTCTCCGTGAAAAGAAATGTCATCGTCAGCCAATGAAAGCCAGCAATAGAAACGAACATGATAGGAGCGGCTGAGATAGAAAGTGGCGGATGGGGAGAATTAAAGAGAGAAAAAAAAAAACGTGCACACACCGTTGACATCTTTGCCGGAGGAAAGGCTGCTGGGACTGCTGGAATTGCGGGCAGGTGACTTCTCCTCATGTTTCTCCATCGATGTCTTTGTCTCACGTCGCCGGCGTCCACATCACATATCCGCAGTCTGCTGCTACTGCTGTTGTTGCTGCTGCTGTTGCTGATGCTGTCGCCTTTTTTTTTTTTCCTAACACGTACAATTTTCTCTCGGGCCGCCGGTGGTTGCCTTGGCGGCTTCGTGGCTAAACTGGCTGCTACAGGCTTAAGTCGACTGTTGCTGTCGGTAGGAGGGGGAAGGCTTTCGGCGGTCAGACCGCGTAGGCCAGCTGTGGGCTCTCTCCTTCTCGTCTCCCAACCCCCCACCCCAAACCCTAGCCCTCATTTCCACCTCTCCCTCTGTCTCGTAATGCCTGCGTGAGACGACGGTGCAAAGGAATTGTCCTAAACTTTCGGTCAAATTTCGGTTTTGTGGACGATGTACGCTTTGTAGGTCCCCCCCCACCCTCAGATCTGCTGTACCGGAGGAGAAAAGCGAGCGGTGGAGAATAGTGTTAGTTCATCTTGTCACGGAATCGCAAATATCTGGATACATTTGTGTGTCAGGAACAAAAGAAAGCAGCTGTTTTACAGAAGCGAGTGCTGCTGTGTACCTTTTTCATCTTGTAACTTCTTTCGCGGCTTAGTACTTCCTATATCGTAGACATCTTGACAGACAAAAACAAACATGCCTTTCAAATCATTATTGATGGGAATGCGAGGTCGTTAACCGCATTTTTATTATTTTGCACGACTGAGTTCACTTTAAGTTTTTTTTTCAAATCGAGTTGAAGTTGTAACCCATTTTCCTTTGCTTTGCTTTAAGAGAGAAGATTAATTCGATAAAGATTACAAGCATCGCACAAAATATGCACAGAAAGCACACCCTGGCTTGATTATATACGGACACACATTGTCAAGGCTAAAGCCGTTTGGAAGGATGCGACAGTATGTTAATTAGGCACCTCATAGGATGTCCCTCATGCCACGGGTTTAATCTCTTTCCGTGTTTGGGGATGTTCGTAGTCTTGTATCTTGACACAGAGGGGAGTAATTAGGTAAGTTTTGGGAGAGAATACGAATTGTGTACTAAGATCAACCCAATGGTTTGGAAATGTTTTGCAGTCTTGCAGGGCTTTATCATAAAATGACGCTAACCATTTGTTTTTACGACTGAACGAGTCAGTTGACGAGGAAAATATTTACAAGGCGTTGCAATTAATTATAAATGAGGAACAACTGAGACTAACCATGCTCTCCTATGAAATAAGGTAGAATACAAATATTCCGGATGGCGGTAAAATCAGTTCAGTGTTTGATAAATTGTGTGCGTGGGCCTTGTTTTTTTCTGTTGTCTATGATTAGATAATTTTGCTGCTTATGTTGGACTAACGGGCAAACAGTTTCTGAATGCTCTGAGACTTTGGGATGCCTCCCACCGTCAGCCCAACCATCCAATTTTGCAAAAGTGCAGCCGTTGCTACTTTCAGGAGAATTATCCAGGCCCGAGGCAGTTTTCGCTATAAAATGGTGTCTTCTATTCCATCATTATTAAAGTATCCACATTTTCTCGCAAACTAGTGTCTACGCCTGTCGGCCAAACCCCACTGTCTGCGAGTTCTTGGCAGGAACCCTAAGATGCAACAAGTCCGAAATACGCGAAACGCTTGGTAGCGCTGAGGTTGGGGGCTGGTCACGTGGCAGACGACTGTCTAGTCACGGACTTGTATGCAAGTCCGTGGTCTAGTGGTTCACCACAAGTTCGCGGTGGGAGACGCCATCAAAAGCTTAGTGGTGGCATCCATTAAGTGGAAGTTCCTTGTCCCGACATGTTCCTCGTACAGCTTGCTTGCCTGGCAAAAGCAGACGCCATGCATCGCGGAAGCTGTTCCTTGCGAACACTTTAAACACTTAAGACGCTTTCAGTAACACCTGGCTTTTGCCCACCTGCCTAGTGTTCTCCACTCGCATGTTGTTTAATGCGTTCGTGATAACAGTGGTTCATTTGGCGTTTCATTTTTGAAAGAAGGGCTTTAAAGTCGGTTTTTGTTGATTTTTTTTCTTTTCTGAGGCACGTATTTGAGTTTTATTTGGCGTAGATACTTTTGTTTCCTTTTTTTACAGTTCAAAACAAAGGTAAAGCAGAAGAGCACTATTTATTAAAGTGAGAGCTTATGTCTTCACCCTCTTCACCAGCCATCGGGCAGCTTCAGGTGCTGGGCCATTTAAAAGACAGATTTCTTCAGACCAAGAGTCAGAGTATGCTTACGATCACCTACCAGAAACCGTCTTTTAGCATACTTCAGGGACACATCTAGTATGCGTACACCTGTAGCTGGCTTAGTTACCGTAGCAAGCTGCTGATGTCATATTTCCTACAGTCATATACAGCGTCTTTAATATCATTAGCTTCACCTGTGATCCCTGTGTCTTTTCAAAACTTTCGTGTAGTCAGAGGTAGAGACTGTCTCTTAATCACCTTCATCACCGGTCATATTCTGGAAGATGTGACTATGGCAAGTTTTACGTGACAGTTTTTTTTTAAATTTCAGATAGCGTCTCTAATATTCCATGTATGAATGTCGTTGAGTTGATTATAGCGTATGCAAAAATCTTAAAAACTGATGAGTTTTCAGAGCTGACGACGCAGCTTAGACCAGAAGGACCAAGATAATGGTTGGGTCGATCATAATTACGACCTTCTGACAGCTGGTGCGGCACGATACACTGATTATTGCTTCTCATAGGCGGGCCAGTTGATATGGCAGAGTGGAAGATGGACCAGCGAACGAACACTTCGATTTTTGTTTCTTTGATGAAACTCTGTGTGTGTGTGTGTGTGTGTGTGTGTGTGTGTGTGTGTGTGTTTAAACAACTGTAGTTTGGAAAATAGTTCGGAAGCAGGGTTAGTGGCCAAGGGATGAGCTTCTATATCTTTCTATAGTACGTCTTTTTACACCGTCAGAAATTTTATTTTGGGTTGAGAGCTTAGTTCACCATTTCTGATTAATCCGTCTGTACACTTGCTGGCCCGACTAGACTAGATTCGAAGTGTATCTTGAATGCATCGTTTCTTCGAAAGCATCGTTCGAGGTTGCCTTGGTAGATGACACTAGGACCACAATTAGAAATGAACGTTCAGTATAGCCTGAACTTTCCCATCGTCTCCACTCTTCACCTTCAGCTCACGAATGTACATTTTTTTCGAGTGCCTGGTGCTTCAGCGTATCTAGGTTCTCACCGTGTGTCAGAGGCTTTAGTCAGAACCAGTCTGCGCATGTTCGATTTCTGGTTCTCGCTGGCTTGTTAGACTCACGTGGGCCGTCAGACGCACTTCACGCCAGTCGGCATCAGACATGAGGATGTCGCCACAGGGCTTGTGGCATTTAAGGGAATTGCTTCAGGTGACTGTTCTTGTTATAGACATGCGTCAGAAGCAAGTTAGAGTCATGCCAGTGACAACAACAGGCTTCTGTATGACCTAAGGCAATAATAAGATCTTTACAAAAGAGCAAATAATTATGGACTCTACGTGGTTCAGAGAAAACCATCAATGTCTTCATACATTCTTCATACATTGAAAACTGCCACTTTTTTAGGGGGGTGAGGGAGGGAGTAACTAGTTGGCTCGGTGACGCAACATTAAAACGCTTCTCAATAAGGTTTAAATCTTTGGCCCACCTGTCCGGCTGTGGTTTTTGTTTTACAGGGCATGGTTAGGGCACTGTGAAATAACTCAGCTTCAGACTGCATATTAAAAACGCGCTCAGTTCGTTTGATGTTAAGAAAGGCGAAACCTGCGCGATTGTTGCGCATTCTGCCTTTTTGAAGAGTGAAAGAAAAAATGCATTTAAGACCATTCTTAACACTGGGCAAATGTCGATTGTTTGACCAAGTTTGGCAACGTGGCAACGTTGTGAGTACAGGTCCTAAGAGAGCACTGATTTTGGGGACGAACGTCTAGGGTATTCGATCTTAAGTAAACATGTTAAGGCCAAACTTGCATTGACCAAAGTACGACAGAGAATATGGATTCTGGGCCTCTCAGGAGATTCGAAGATGCGGCATTTTACACGGTTAAGAACGGAATTTATTGTCACACTTGCTGTTTTGCAAACCAAACCACCGCACTCATTATCTTTTTTGCTACAAATAAAAAAACCAAAAATAAAACCAAACACAAATTTCGAGAAGTTTTTGCTTATCATTTGTCGGCTTAACGTTGTGATTCATCGAAGGGCTTGGCAGCGCCGTGTGAGTGTGGCTCGGAAGCTGCGTGCACGGTACATCGATCGACCAGCGCCACAGCCTTGCAGTTCTGTCAGAAAAAGAGCTTTCGCTTCTTCGTCCATTGTCCTGCAAGTTCCAAAGGTGGGTTTGCCTGTGACGTCATGCGACGAGGAGGGTGAGCTGGGAACGGGGTGACGCTACCCAAGCAGAGGCCATTGTTTCCGGTCACGTGTTGCTGTCCGAGTCGCGGGGCAGGCGTCGTGTAGAATGACGGGCATGAGAGGGTCAGGTGACGTAGAACTGCCCGCGGACATCGCTCTGTTTCCGTGTGTGTGCGCGTGCGCGCGTGGCGAATTTCGTGCTTCGCAGTATCTGGTGTAGTAGCCTGTCCCTCTCGCTGTCCTCTCTCATCCATCTGAATGGAATGAGAAACAGCTGGTCACAGTTTGAGCAAACTTTGTGGTCAGACAATTAGCGCGACGTGTTAGATGCTCAACTAGGCTCCTTTTCATATATTATACTATAGCTAAAACACGCACACACGCGCGCGCGGGCGCGCACAAGGTATAGAAGGGAGTGTACTAAATCTCCCAGTCTACTTCCCCGTACCCAACAAACATCATCTGCGTCCCGCTAATCTGGAAAGCTGCCAGTGAGTAGGGATGGGTTCAGATAACTGCTTTGTTCATGGTTGTTCATGCACTGGCCGTCATTAGTTCACGTCGACTGCTGAACTCACTGATGAAAGTGTTTTTTCTTCTTTTTCTCGCTTTGCTGTATCATTGGGAATCGGGAAGCGGTCGGGGTGCAGTGGGGTTTAAGGGACAACACGAAAAAAAGCTTAAGCAATTGATGTCACGCTATGTAAGTTCATATAAAGCTAGCCTTTATCATGCCCATCTTAACCTGCTTTACAACTTTTCCACTCAAATCATCGAAAGGAAGAGCAATTTTGTGAAAAAAAGATGTGTGAAGGGGTTTATCTTTGCATGGAATGCTTTGCCCATTGCAGGTCGGGATGTAATGGGGTGGCAGTGAAGAGAAAGAAATAGAGCGTGTATAGGGGCTGGGAGGAGGCTGGATGACTGCAGATGTGTAGGTGTAAAGGAAAGGCGCGTGATAAGCCCAAAGGTGTGCAAATACCGGGATATGAAAACGTCAGCGATGAGTGCATCCGAAGGCAAATGTGATGTGATGATAATTCTGAAACTATTTTATGTATATTTTAAGTGTCTTGTGCAGTGGGAGCCATAATTACATTTTGTTCCCAGGAAATTTTTTTATGAACTGATTTATGGCCTTTGCTTGTTGTTGAGGTCAACGATCCTTTGTTCGCGACGTGATTCATTCAATTATCATATAAACTTCGCCTTGTCTCTGTGTGACTCGCATACAGCTTCGCTGCTGTTATCGCAACTGAGGGAAGTGTGTCTGAGCTACAACTGGCTGTCCTGATCACTAGATCATTTCTCCCTTTTTAAACTGTTTAGCAGCAAACCCCCAGCACACACACACACACACACACACACACACACACACACACACACACACACACACACACACAGAGTGTGTGTGTGTATAGGGTACAAGGTAAAGGCTGTTTATTAGAATTTATGAAAGTGGTTGTCTTTGAAATAGGGATCAATTTTCTTCCTTCCTTTCATTAATTATGTGTTGAGTGAAGCCGCTTTAAAATGTCAGTCGATCAGTTCGGATGAAGAATGTGTGATCGAGTGTTGAACGGTGATTATTGCCAGCAAACCAGGCCATTGCAGTTGACATACTTGTCAATGAACCAGGTCAGATCAGTCCCGTTGAGAGGTGTGGTCCATGCAGCCAGCGTAGAAGATTAAAAGGTCAGCTTAGTCATAGTCTCAGCAGTCAAGGTTTCTAAAAGGAGTAGTCGTTGTACCTTATCTCCTTGCAGCATCCCACCTTGGGTTTGCTTATGTGATCTGGTTAAAGGACTGTAAGCTTCATCGTCGGCGTCATTTATGCTCGCGCACACGCACACACACATGCTGACAGCTAGCAGATGTGGTGGTGGGTGTTGTTGTCACCTTATGAGGCGTTCATTTACCTAATGTCTAGTGTAACACTAGACAGCGCCGAAAATTAAGATGCGCTCTCATAGTTCTGCCCCTTCTACTGGAAACTACCGAAACAGAGTTCAGACTGACATAGATTTGTACACTTGTGTAAAGACCTGAGTGTCGTATATGGCATGTTGGCTTAACAGCTTTCCCGTTGAATCAGCTTTGGCAATATGCAGACAGTGTGGATCTTTCAACCTCTTTCAAGTGTCAAGTTTCCTTTGTGTGCTTTCGGAGTTTTTTTGTTTTTGTTTTTGTTTCTGGGTGTTGGGTGGGGGGGGGGCTGCGAAATTTCGATTTTTCTTTTTCTGCAATGAACTGTTGGCCAGGGTTTACTTTCTCCTGATACCTGGTGCGAGTGCTTAACTTCTTAGCCGTACAAATATGGGCAAGTTTGGCAACATGTTTGCACGACAGCTGTATTAGCTGTATACAAGTTTTGTCGAATTTGCTAAGTCATTCGTCCACATTTATCCGGTTAAGAAGGAACTGAACTGTTAAAAGGACAACTGTTGATATGTGGCCTGTGGTATGGTTTAGTGAAGGCTGGATGTTTTGACCTAGGATGTGACTTTACTTCGCTGCTTCTCATAACCAGTATTTGTGGTTTTCTTCTCTCTATTTATTTATTTAACGATTCACTGGCGCTGATGGCGTGGGTGTTTAAACGTGTGTGTTCCAGCCTTAGGCACATTTTTCTCGCGGACTATTCAGGTGAGATGCACTGCCCTTAATTGTCTGTTAGGACGAGTTTGTCTGTGTCAAAGGTCACCCTGGCCTAATTGATGGCCAGCGGCGGTCAGCAAAATACACTGACGTGGGCGATCGCCGGAAAGTGCCCACCTCCGTACTGGCAGGCAGGAGTGATCAACTGTCTTGATGCCAGGCCAGTCTCTTAGATATCTTGCCTTGTTCTGGTGGTAGGAACATCTGTAAGATAGGCTTTGCTTGCTTGTCGCGCCTGGAGAAGGGGTAATTTTAGCGAACGTATGCTAGTGAAGAGTCCTGTGCATCAGATCAGGTTTAGCTTGGGGATTGAAAGTATCTCGGACATCACTAACTTGGTCTGACTACTAGCGATAATTTTGGCGATGTTCTACCTTTTCGTGACGTCCATTTTGACGTTTAACGCCAGGTGACTGCGGTAACTCAAACGGCTTCCTTTGGCCTAGGGTTTCCTTACTTACATCTCACACGCTTGTCAACGTCAGAATGTTTGCTGAGGAGACGTTGATTAGGTTGGCAGCAATAAATCTGTAAATGTATTTTCACCCATTCCTGCTACATTACCTTGGCATTTCAAACCACTTTGTGGGTTAAACTACATCTTTAGGTAACAAGGCAAAATGTAGGTAATATCTTGATTTTCCCCTTTATTTAAATCGCGAAGGTCATCGGTCAAAAATGTATACTAATTAAAAAGAGAAGAAAAAAATGAACAATTTCGTTTCGGTTTGGAGTTCCGATACGAAACTTAACGATATTGTGGTATTTGCGTAAGGCAAGTCTGCCAGACGTCCTAGTTGTTCGTTTTTTACAAGACTTTTGCATGTGCAGAATCACCCGGTCTTGACAACTTTTAATGTTACCAAGCCTCTCGAAACAAGCGCAGAAACGCCATTTTTTATATTTTATTTCCGGTGATTTTCGTTCTATAACAAGAAAGAGTTATTTTCAAGAAAGCTGTGCGCAGTGACTTGTACCACGTTTTATGCTTGCGGTTTCCTGTCTGCACTAAATGATCTTTCCACCATTAACGGGGAAACGTCTTCAAACAACGTATTTCGAAAACTTTCTGAAATAGAATTTGTGGGGTTTTTTTAACGTTATTCGCGGAAACAGGACAGGCTGCTAACAGATTTAAGTATCCCTTAGTGATATATATGTTCCTTTTTCTCCTTGCTATCTTTTTTTGTCGGGTGTGCGCGGCAGGAAAAGGTTTTATCCACAGCTTTGCTCTCCCTCTCTGTCTTTTTGTTCCTGGTTTCCAGCAGCTAGCAAGACAAGAAATAATTTCTCTCATGAAACTCTGCCTTCCTGGTCTGTGTCTTTGTCACACATCCTTCTTCCTTTGTTGACGACGTTGACGTCAGTGTCAAGAACTAGATGATGTCAAGTTGGGCGAGGGGTGGAGCAGACGAGAAGCCATGAAGTAAAAACACGTGCAGGTAAGAAGATGAGTTTCTTTTTTGTTGCTATTGTCTTCTGTTTGGGTCTTAATCGTGCATGTATATCATGTGTGTTCCAGAATCATTGTTCCTGGCTACAGTGGCTGGCTTGTCCATTCTTGGAGGCTTTGGAATGACAATCGCCATGGCGAAGAAGAAAGACCCTCACATGTTTGTTAAAGTACGAGTTCCTCTGTTCCTACCCCACTCTTACCTAAAATACATTCTTTCCTTCACCCTACGCTGGTTTTATTTTTTATTATTTTCCCCCTCCATTGACGATGTGGTCTGCTGGGTGCGCAAGGTTCAGTAGACAGCAAAATTATTAATCGATATTTTTATTGGGTAGAGGAAGGCGGGAGAGAAAGAACGAAAGATCTGCCCGCCTATTGTTGATGCTGGAAGAAGCTTGCCTGGTGGCTTGGCCATCTGGCTGCATAGCTCGCAACTTTTTTTTCAAATAAAGGAAAGACGTATGGCTTTGTTTTTCCGATGAAGTTTAAAGTTTATTGACTGGGCGCTCGGTCTCAGAACAGAATCACACCTGATACAAGATTATGAGTTCTCTGCTGTTCAAGCCTTGCTTAATTAAGAGCTGCCGAAAAGATCATTTTTTGGGGATGGATGATTGTATAATCAGTTGATTTTCTTTATAGCCGTCAAGGATGACGTCGTCATCATCGTTTCGCCATCCCACAGTTGCGTGTTCAACTCTACCACCGCTGCTGGTGGTAGTAATTATATCTACGTCGACAACGACAACGAAATGTTTCCCGCCTCATCTTTTCAGTCTAACGGGCGTTCATGACTAGACAAATGTGGACAGACGTTTGATCTGGATTGTTTTCATATAACTCTCATGTCAAACCTTTGTCAAACTCGATCAAACTTCGTCCATATTTATCTTGCAAAGAATGGCCTTTAAATAAGGTCCGCTCGAAGCTCTGTGATAGAGTGCTGGTGTGTGCTTTACGTCACTTTAGTCACAGAGAGCGAGGCTGAGAGGCTTTTCTTCTAACAGCCCAAGCGTTCGTCACTGAAAGCGGGCAGGATGCGGGCTAGAAATTACCACGCGAGCGAAAACAGTGGAAGCAAACATGGCAGTCAGTTGTGGACGGCTCAGGATACGCGATCGATGTGTCTGGAACATTCAGGTAGCAGCGGTGGATAGACCAAGGATAGTCGTGTGCAGAAAAACGAGAGGGCGCATGCGCAGAACACTCGCACTTGATCGTTAGCTTCTCTTTACCGGAATGTGTTGCGAACACACCACTTATCGACATTCTCTTTCTCTCTCACTCGCCGATGCGATGGCTTCTGACATGGTAAACCAGCAGACAACACGCTAGGATGTCTCGGTATGTGCCTAGATCGTGACCCGGAAGCAGTGTCAAGGTCAACTGTTCTTTGCCGACTCGTGGCGCCGCCGTCTTCTCTATTTGTCCAGATTTGAACGCGCGTGGTGTGTACACGTCATATCTAAGGAGTGGTGGGTTGAGGGAATAACAACTCGCCTGTTCATTATGTGACGGAAATATAGCGTAGTGACATTTTTTTTCTTTGTTTAAAGGACGTAGAACTCGTGCTAAGGCATGATGAATAGCAGACCCCCCCCCCCTTTTTTTTAATTTTCATCATCATCATCATCATCGCAATTTTCATCATCATCATCATCATGATGTTATTTGTACGTAGTCGGAAGAGAGGCAGACTCTGAGGTGATGTCTCCAACAACAAAGAAAGCGGGCAGATGCTAGTGAATGAATTGCGCTCACGAGGACAAGAAAGCGGCCGAAAATACTCGCAAAACTCCACACGTTAGGACAGGGTAGACTGGTCAACATCGCTTGCAGCTGATGGTGCAGGGCAAAGGGCAGTTGCAGTGGAGGGCTGTGAACTGCGTTTAGCTGAAGGCCTCTCATCAATAAACATCACGCACATCGATCCGCTGTCAGCTCTGGTCGCGGTTCTCTCTGTGTTGTGTCATCAGTTCCACTGTGCTATTCCCGTCCCTGATTACAGGCTTTTGAAATTTTCCAGTGTTGCGCGTGCATCATCATTATTGCATGGCGTAAACGTATTTTGGGCCGTCTGGTCTGATGCAGCCTCATTATTGCATCACGTAAACTTATTTTGAGCCATGAGGTGTTCAGACGGAGGCAGATATAGTGATTCTACGTGTTTGTGTTTCTTTTATTAAAAAAAAAAGGAGGAAAGGGGCAAAGAAAGTAAGAAGGAAATATCACTCAAGAAATTGATAGTAATACAATAACAACTAAATTTTGTGAACCCCGGACTTTGAAGGACCACTTTAAGCAGAAGTTTTACTTGCAATTCATACTCAGTTTGTAAAAATGCGATTATTTTTATGTCCATCAGCTTACATGTCATTCCATTTTTTTCCAGGGATTGTTTCCGACACGTGATGTACCCGAGAGTGGCGGCAGCTTAGCCATGCGAGCGCTTGGGTGGGGAACGTTGTACTCAGTAGCAGGAGTAGGCTCCATTTGCTTCGTCGTCTGGAAACTGCTTGGCGTTCAGAATGTTAAGTTCTCTTCATTCTTTTTCTTTTTTCTTTCTTTTTTTCTTTTTCTTTTTTTTTTTCCTTGCTTTCTACGCTCTCGTCTCTCTGCTTTCCACAATGCTCCGTCTGAGTTCTCTTTAAACTAGTCGCGCGTTTTAATTAAAAATTTGCTAAGAAAAAGCAGTCTCTTCCATTTAAGATCATTCGGGGTAATTAACTATGGAAGAATGGGGGATGAGCCATTGCGTCGTGTTTTTTTTTTTAACACTTGCTAGCGCGAACTAAAAACTCGCTTAAGGGAAGTAATCTGTTTGAACTACTGTGTCCGTAACCTGTTTTGCCTCCCTTACCTCGTTTGATTGTGGCAGTGTTATTGTCTCTTCTGTTACTTGCTGTTGCAATTTTGACGTTATCCGTTTTTTTCTTATGATATAATACACTCTACAAAAATTGTTTTTTTTTCAGTTGAAAGAATTCAGAGAAAAGGTTGGTAGTGTTCTTCCTCGAATTCCCAAGAAAGAAAATCCAGGCCGGGGAGACTTCAGAACTCTGCGAGAACTTCTTGAATACATCATAGAGGAGGACAAGAAGAAGAAAAGCGCCTAAGAATCTTAGCCTAGAAGAACAAGCAACTACAGGATTCCCAACAAGAATTGTGATTCTTGATTCATGCATTGCTACAGGAACAAAATGTGTACTTGCGCTACTGCCGAAACGGAATGCGGTAGATGACCCTTGAACTCATGTTCCGTCAGTAGAAAGCAGCACAGAAATATCCTCAATAACAGGGAGAGCAAAACCTATAGCAACATTGTGTGTGTGTGTGTGTGTGTGTGTGTGTGTGTGTGTGTGTGTGTTTACTCCTGTAATTTCTGCCAGTTCGAGCATGCACGTTAAAATTGTTCACAGTGTATATCATAACTGCAGTGCATCCAAAAGCGCAAATAACCGACGAAGTTCACTGCTCGGCGATTACCACATTAAAAAAGAAATAGTAGAAGAACAGAGAAAGAGTGATATCTTTTAATTTTATTACTAATTGCCTCCAATCAACATGCCGACTTGCCGTTTTACAGCCCAGGGATTCTCTTGAACCATGTGTGGAAACTACAGCAAATAACGAGTCGTCTGCGTGTCTTTGAGAAACGGCATTGACTTTGATTCGACAAAGCACTGTATGAAAAATAAATGGTTAGATGATCATATATTTTTCAGACATTTTAAAGTGGGAGCCAAGGCCCGACTGTTGTGAGGGACATTGTACAGGATTGTGAGGTCGCATTCCTGAGAAAGAAGACGTTCATGACGTTGTGTTCCAATTATTATTTTTTTTAATATATCAAGCTGAAGTGCTTTTTAATTAATAATGAGGATTTGTATAGTGCTATCCAAAACTTTGCTCAGGGCGCTTTAGATAAGTCATACAGACGAAATCGTCAACAATCATGTACCGTATTCGCATAAAACAGACTCGCGCTCTTCTACCACAGACATTCACTCATACACAATGTAAATTACAGACACACGTGATGCACGCTCATATTAGGACAGGGTCACAGTGAAGTAGTTCTGAAAAGATGCGTCTAAAGTTTAGATTTAAAGATAAAGAATCAGAGTGTCGCAGGCTGATGGTTAATCCGTTCCAAGTTAATGTGGCTTGGTATGAGAAAGAGATCTGTCCATACGTCTTTGTCTTAGTCAGTGAGATTCGCAAAAGCTTCGTTTCAGAAGAAGAGCGAAGAAGTCGTGCGGGTATCTAGATGGCAGTGAGTTCGGAGAGGTACCGAGGACCAGTGCCAGAAACAGCGGAGTAAGTAGTGGAAAGTTTGTAGGCTATACGGTCCACGACTATATCCAGTGAAGAGAGCGAGTGACAGGTGTATGTTCATATTTAGATGGTTGCAGAGGTGAGCAGCGTTATTCAGGATCCTTTGAAGTCTGTCAAGAAGATACTTGGGAATTCCAGTTAAAAGAGAATTACAATAGTCCATCCTCAATAGCACTGTCACGGATCGACCCGTGACAATGTAGAAACTGGAGCTATTTCCCTTGTAGGTTTCAAGAAGCAGGGCATGTCCCCCCCTTTATAGTATGCTTGAGAAAGCATGATGTAAGTGGAGTTTATGAAATAACGAGTGAGTGAACTAGTCACTCTAAGCTAGTTGAGCAGATTCTAGTTATTCCCCGACCAAACGTAGGAGATAACCGGGGTGTCAGGTTTGTGTGAAAGCCAGGGGAATCAGTCTAATTCCTTACCTAGTCAAGGTATCAAATAAGTTTTCTTTATTGTTATAATGGTTAGCGAGAGAATGCTGTGTGCTTTTAATTTTTGGTTGCAAGTTTTGGCTAGGATAGTTTTAAGATGTAAGTTAATGTATTGGTGTGAGTATTCATGTAAACAAGGATCTTCAGGAATTAGTTGGGGGCCTAGAAGACGGCGAACTAAGATATCGCTGCCCCTGAGAAAAGGAGAATAGTACGTGTCTTCAACGTGTGGGATGCACCTCGACATTTCAGTATCCTGTCGTCAGCGAGAGATTTACCCTACGACCAAGGAGTATATTGTCTTTACGTGTCGGTTGCATTACAACCCAGGAGTATATTGTCTTCAACAACCTGTGTGTCGCGTACTCGCGCATTCTTTCAAAAGAACAACACGAGATCGCTTCAGTTTAGGACGTCCCTTCCCGGACACATACTTATTCACACAATGATCAACAAGCAATTTAATTAAATACACAAAAACACTGCCCCTGGGCAGTCAGACAATTCAGGACTCAGAGGAAATATTCAACTACAAATAGAGTAAAGGCGTGACACTTAACGAAGTTACTAAACGAAGCCTTCAAAAATCGTCAATAATTATCAGACCGCTCACAGGCAGGTCTTCTAGGCTCTACACACTGCACAGCAGGCAGATCTTTAGCAGTTTCTAAACTGCACACATCCAAATACACACTGGTAACAGACCGCATACACGCAAGTCTTCAAAAAAGGTACTTTCAAATGTCTACACTTACATCCACTATTATTAACTGACTGCACGCAAGCAAGTCGTCAATATACCAGACTGCACCCAGGCAAGTCTTTAGCAGTCTCAAAACTGCATATACCTTTATATGTACTGAGGTTACTCAAGTCTCTTATTTAACTATCCTGTATCAACACCTGGTAGACGAAGGTGCAGGATACCAACTAGGGTACGTAACACCCTTTTACTGGCCCAATGCCAAAAGAAAGTCCTACTTTCTGTCTGTACTTCTAGGTACGTACGCCGCGTCTCATGGAAGTCCGGCGTTCCACGATAGCTCACAACTAGGGTACATAACACCCTTTAAGTGGCCCAATGCCAAAAGAAAGTAAGTCTTACTTTCTGTACGTCTGTACTTGTACTTCTACGCCGCGTCTCATGGAAGTCCGGCGTACCCCGATAGCTCACACGTCTGCCCTGCGTTAGAGGTCCCCGGGACGTAACGGTCGGTGCCCTTGAACGTGGCTACCTTCGGCTTACTGCTCGGGTACACGGATACCGCGACGACCCTCCCCTCAGTCGGTGGGTTGTCTTCGTTGTAACCGGTGGTGGTGGAGCTCCGTCGCTCGACCCTCGGAAACGCTGATAAGATTCGTATCGCCCGCTCGCCAGCTTCGGTTGTTCAGTCTCTGTACGGCAACCTTCCTTCTGCGTGGCGTAGGTTTTCGCAATTAGTAGCAGAACGGCGTGGAATCTCTAGTGTCAGCGCGGCTTCAGCAACAGTTGGTCAACTGGATCAGTCTCAGCAATAGCAGTATCAGCAGCAGCAGCAGCAGCAGCAGCATCAGCGGCAACAGCCGCAGCGGCCGCAGAATGCGGCAGAGCCGCAACAGCGGCAGCTGTGACAGTCGTCTCCCCAGCAGCAGCAGCAGCAGCCCACTGGCCGCTCAGGGTCGGGTATATATACACACACACCTCTGTCGTAAACAGACCAGGTGTGTGCACTGTATGACCCGTGCGTGAAGTTCGAATTTTTCGCGGCTCACGCTTTTCCACGGAATTCATGCCACAGCAGTAGCTTTCTGACTAGTTGGGGGATCAACATACCCACACTTGTCACCCAGGACCAGGTGTGAGCACTGCCTATTCGTGAAGTCTGCTAAATTCGCAGTCCAAGCTTTGTAAGGGACACATTAGACACGTCAACAACATGCTATGTCCTACCCCCATCCCCTGCTCTACCTCCTATCCGCTACACTGTGTATTATCCTACCTAAAGACTCGGCCGTCCATCAGAAAGAAAAGCGAAAGAGAGGTAGGAGAGGTGGAGTTCAGCGCCGGCTGAGGAAATATGGTCTTAACGACAAACGTAAATTTCCACCACCACTACACCTAAGCACCATACGAGGTACAAATGGTGGGAAAAAGAAATGTGACCGAAATTTTAATGAGAATTTTCCTTTGTCAAAGAGTGGGGGACTTTCAACAGAAAAGAAAAGTGTGACAAGTATATGTGTTGGTCACTTAAATGTGCAGTCAGTCTGCAACAAGGCTGTGGACATTCATGATTTAGTGCAGGAAAATGACTTTGATGCATTTTTCTTGTCAGAGACATGGTTAAAAGAGATAGGCGATGAACCAGTTATCAAAGACCTTACACCACAGGGCTATAGGTTTGTACATAATCCCAGGAGTGGTAGGAGCGGAGGTGGAGTTGGTGTCTTATTTAAACTACATCTGAAGTTTACAGTGCTGAAGAGACAAACACAGTACAGGTCCTTTGAGTAAATAACAGCAAGACTGACATTAGACAAGCAGACATTAGAGATCATTTGTTTATATAGACCTCCTCCATCTAAAAAGAATCAGCTTTCAGATTCTCTGTTTCATGAGGAGTTTGCCATGCTGCTGGACAGTTTACTCACAAAGGAGAAGTTTCTTATTTTGGGGGATGTAAATTTTCATTTTGATAGATCTCAAGATAGTGATGTGAAGCGTTTGATTGAGGCTTTAGCTAGCCGTGGTCTTTGTCAGCTGATTGATAAACTAACTCATAGACTTGGACACATTCTTGACTGGGTTATCACTCGTGCGCCATCAGAGTCACTGGTCAAGTCAGCTGTTGTCGAGGATTTTTTGAGTTCAGACCATTTTGTGCAGTCCTTGGTGACTGATCTCTCTTGACCAAGGCGTAAAAAGATATCTGTTTTGTGTAGAAATTTGAAGAAGATTGACCTGAACGCTTTCAGAGAAGACCTGCTTCAGTCAAAGTTGTTATTAGATCCTCCCACAGATGTTGATCAGTTAGCAGAGTTATATAATCAGACTCTATCAGGGCTGCTTGATAAGCATGCTCATGCAGTTAGCAAAATTGTTGTAGATAGACCAGATTGTGCGTGGTTTTGTGAGGGGGTGAGTGAAGCCAAGAAACAGAGACAGCTGGCAGAGAAAAAGTGGAGGAAGACCAAACTTGAGATTGACTGACAGCTGTATAAGTTAGCCAGAAATAAATATGCTTGTGCTGTAAAAAAGGCTAAATCGTTATTCGTGCAGGAGCAGCTAGAGGCTGCGAGTGGAAATCCCAGAAAGACTTTTGACATTGTGAACAGCCTGGGAACTAGTCCGGTTCTTCCTGAGGTGGATGTCAAGTCAGCTGCTGATCAGCTGTCTTCCTTCTTTGTTAATAAGATAAAGGAAATTAGTGCTGGACTTGAGAGTGCAGCTTGTGAGTTGCCAGAGTGTGAGGAAGACTATTCTGTGCCATTTGCTGGTGTACTGCTGACTTCTTTCACGTCTATTGATGAGAGCTACTTGAGGAAACTTGTAGCAAGATCAACAAAACTTCATGTGCTGTGGATCCTGTACCAACTAAATTTGTTATTCAACTTCTGGACATTCTATTTCCTGTCATTTTGGACATTATTAATGCCAGTTTGAGAGCAGGTTGTGTTCCACGGTGTTTTAAACAGGCTGTTGTCAAGCCCTTGTTGAAAAAGGCAAACCTGGATCCCTCTGACTGTAAAAACTATCGTCCAGTGTCAAATTTATCATATATTTCCAAGTTACTTGAGAGGGTGGTCGCAGAGCAGCTTATGACCCATTTTATTACTCATGGCTGCCTAGGTAAATTTCAGTCAGCATATCGTCCTGGCTTCAGCACAGAAACTGCTCTTCTTCGTGTGACCAATGACATTCTTTGTAGTGTCAACTCTGGCAACTTAGTGCTGTTAGTAATACTCGATCTGAGTAGTGCATTTGACACCATCAACCACCGCCTGCTGCTCCAGAGACTATCATCAGAGGCTGGTATCCAGGGCGCTGCGCTGCAGTGGATTGACTCCTATCTTGCCGAGAGATCTCAGAGAGTGATTGTCGGCTCTGCAAGCTCTGAGGCAGTTCCTCTGGTGTGTGGCGTACCACAGGGATCCGTTCTGGGTCCATTATTATTTTCTGTATATACTTCACAGCTTGGACAGGTAATTGAACGCTTTCAGATGGGACGACAGTTCTTTGCAGACGATGCACAGATTCTGAACAGTTTCCCCCCCGACCCAGCAGTGGCTAGGAATGCGCTTCAACGACTTGAATCTTGTTGTGTCGCGGTGAAGGCCTGGATGACCAGAAATCGTCTTAAACTCAACGACGACAAGACAGAAGCGTTACTGTGCGGCCCCAAGGCCAGAAGGGAGCAGATCGGCATTAGTGCCGTGCAGGTCGGTGACGCCTCCATAGCCTTTGCTGACTGTGTACGGGACCTCGGGCTGTTTATTGATGCAGACCTCTCCATGTGTAACCATGTTAGTTCTGTTGTGGCAAAATCTTACTACTTTTTGAGGACTTTAGGTAGACTACGGCCCATGCTGACTCAAGCTGCTGCCAACTCACTTGCTGTGGCTACCATCATATCAAGATTAGACTACTGCAATAGTGCATTGTGGGGTATACCTGCTACGCAGTTGGATCGACTCCAAAGAGTTCAAAACACAGCCGCCAGGATTGTCACCTGTGCAAAGTCGTCCACTGAGCACATCACGCCTATCCTACAGAGCCTTCACTGGCTCCCAGTGAACAAGCGCATTGACCACAAAGTGCTTTCGATTGCACAGTCCTGCATGTTTAAAACTGCTCCTGAATATTTACAAGAGGTAGTTCCTCCTTACCGGCCGTCACGTGGTCTGCGCTCTGGCTCCCAGTCACGCTTCTGTCTCCCTGCAGTGGAAGACACAAACAAGAAGCGCACTGGAGCCAGGGCCTTCAAAAACGCGGCACCTAAACTGTGGAATGCTCTGCCATCGTCATTGTCCACCATCACCTCACCAACCACGTTTCGAAAAAGACTGAAGACCCATCTGTTTACTTAAGACGGACTTAAACTTAAACAACCAAGCAACACTTGTGTCTTTATTTTTTAACTTTCCTGTTGTTTATCTATTTATTTACTTTAATTTTTTTTTTGCTGCGCAATGAGCATTCTTCCGAATGGATACCTGCGCATTACAAATCATCATCATCATCACCATCACCATCACCATCACCACCACCATCACCACCATCACCATCATCATCGCCATCACCATCAATCATCATCGCCATCACCACAATCATCAATCATCATCAATCATCAATCATCAATCATCATCAATCATCAATCATCATCAATCATCATCATCAATCATCATCATCAATCATCATCAATAATCATCATCAATCATCATCAATCATCAATCATCATCATCAATCATCAATCATCATCAATCATCATCATCATCAGACAAACAAGTATATTGTCTTTACATGTCAGTTGCATTACGACCCAGGAGTATATGGTCTTCGACGATATAAGTGAGTGCTTGAATTATTACCTGACGTTGATGCCTTTAATGGTTAGAGTACCCTATGCTATCAAAAGGGAAGCGTAGCCGGTCATTGGTTGTTAGATATGTGATGTGATATTGTTTAAAATTTCTTTGAGAGTGGGAACAGCCTTTGGAATTTATAAATTGTGCAGCTACCCTATAAATTTGACCACCCCCCCCCCGAAATTACACAGACCTAGTAAGCCCACGTGCAGATCTTTGTACTTTGTTGTGGGAAAGAACACGTGAGGAACGCCGTGCTGGTCAGTGTGGTGTATGTGACCTGTCGGCGTTGCGTTTCCTTGACAAGCACAAAGGCACAGATTAGTTTTAGTTGCATCAGTGGTGAGATGATGACGAATGGTACTGATCCTACGGAGTTCAAGGGAGGCAATTCTGCAGACATGAGAAAGTTGCTGATGAAAAGTCAAATTCTGATCGAGAATGACACCCAAGATGCTGACAGAGGTAGAGAAAGAAATAGAGTGGTTTATAGACAGACTGAAGGAGAGAAGGATGACAGAAATTTCTTTGGACAAGTAAGTAGCAGTTCAGTCTTATCGTCATTCAGTTGTCAGTTTTGGAGCATCCAGGACTTTGTCATCTAAGCATTTCTGTGGTTCTATTTCAGTAGTCCAGAGAGTTCAGTAAGTGGAGCTGTGTATCATCAGCATAAATCACATGTAACATGGTATGGCGTGACATAACATCTGACAGAGGGAAGGTATATAGCACAAAAAGTATTTGCCCCAATACAGATCCCTGGGGGACACCATATCTCAGGACAGAATCATTGGAGTAAACACCATTCACACACACACACACACACTGTCTGGGTTCAGTCCATGAGATAGGGTCGAAACCAGGACAAAGCAACATCATGAATACCAAAAGACTGCTGAAGTCTGTGTAGAAGTATAGAATGATCTACACTATCAAATGCAGCTGACAAGTTAACAGCACCAGAAATGACAGCACAGAGAAGTAGATCATTTACAACGTGAAGAAGACCAGATTCAGTACCATGGCCTTTTCTATAAGCCGACTGCTTTCCTAAAATGTCCCCAAAATAAAGACTGGGTCCTTGTCCTTGTCTATCCTTAATTTTTACTGTAAAAGAAGTATTAGAGCTTATTTTCTGGGGATGTCTTATTTTTCATTACAAAAATCTACATTTATTCTAATGCAGTCATGTCATTTTCTTCTAGACTATAATCACAGCTCTTCAAACCCTGAATTTCTTACGACTCCACTTTTACAGATGCGCAGGACGGTTCTACGTATTAGGCGAACTAGGCAGTCTCCTAGGGCGCAGTCATGGAGGGAGGAAGGGGGGGGGACCAAAAATGACCTGTTTTTTTTTTTTTGTTTTTGTTTTTTGTAAAGATGAATGTGAGGGAAAAATATCATTGTCATGGAATAACATTTGCATGACACCTTCCCTGTGCTTGTATGTTGACCACTACGCTAGTTTCTCAGTATATTTATTACAGGAAAACCCCATTATTACAGGGTGCTTTTACAGCAACCAGCTAACAAACGGGGAAGTAGAGGGTGGAGGGGGGACATCAGAGGGGCGGGGGAGGTGGATGGAGAAGGGGGCTGATGGCGCTGTCACGGAACAGGGGGAAGGTGGCGCAAAAATGGCCTGCTGTTTCATATTTTTGAGTGATGAAAAATATTATTTTATAGAAACATTAGCAGAAAACCTTTTCTCTGCTTGTAGGCTGACTACACTTCGCGAATTTCTCAAGTCATGTATTACAGGAAAGTCCTATTATTTGAGGGCGCATTTGAAGTGACCAGTTAACCAGTGGGGAAGAAGAGGGCAGAGGAGGGAAAGCAGTGGGGTGGCGGAGAGACTGTGTTGTTGGATGGAGGAAGGGTCTGGTCGGGGCGAATCACTACGATGGATGGGACCACATGCCATACCTAACTTTCTCTCCTCTATCCTAAGATGGAAGAAGTTCCGCGCTTATGCACAGAAAACACTGCAACTGAGTTCAGGGGCAACAACACTGACAATTTTGCTACGCAAGTTTCCTTTCGGTTATGACAACTGTTTTATGCTCAATACTTTTTACATTTAAGAAATTGAGCCCAAGGGAACGTAGCTAATTGCTTATTTAATTATTAAATTTATTATTATTTTCTGTTCAATGGGCGTATTGCGCTTAATTTAGTGATCAAATTGTAATTTTTAAAATTTTTTAAATTTTTATTATCTCGGAGTGCGTCTGTTTGTATACAGTTTGAACGAAAAGCTTGTTGTTATGCTCTATTGACAGAATATTTGAAATTGGTTATTAAGTGATAATGCGTATTAAGACCTATAGTCTATATACTTCTCTAGTTTGCAAGAAACGTTATCAGGCCGGACACAAGCGGTGCTGGCTGTTGGAATGTTTTGAGCAGCCACTTGACACCAGTGATTTACAACTTTATCTTGTTAGCATCTCAAAGACTCACACTTGTACCGCCACGCCCACCTGTCAGGCGAACCTCTAGATGGGAACATGCGGAAAGGAGGGTAGCTGCGATGAGGTGGGGGGGATTCTAGATGCTAGAAGATGTGATAGCTTGAGTTTCGGACCACACAGCAAAATAAGACCAGAGCAAGATGCTACAGATTTCTTGTCTGCATGACTGTGCAGTCAGTCGTCACTCCATAAAGCCTTTTACACGAGTGTTTCAAATCCCCCTACTCATAAGTGCAGGTCTGATTTGGTAGGGATGCAAGTAATCATGCGTGCATGATGCATGCCTGAAATTTAAAAAAAACCCAAACAGACGCGGTTTTTCTCGTCAAAAAGAAGTTCTTATTAATCAACGACGGAGAGGAAATTCTTGAAAAAGGTTTAATTTTAATAAGCCATTCTTTGACACTTCTGGGTTCTAACACTTCTGGTCGAAAACCACTTTTCTACTCCTTTTTAAGTAGCAAACATGTAGTCAGTGTGGTCTTACTTGTTAGTTCGTCTGTAAGATGAGAAAGACAGAAGAGAACGAATGAAAGCACTTGTCAGGGTGCTAGGTGGAAAGGGTAGCGATAAATCTATCACAGTTAATAACAAGCTATTCAGGCGCGCGTGCACACTTCCAGCCGCCCTCACCCTAGTTGCTGACACGGCGTTAAACACAAACAAACAAACAAACAAACAAACAAAACCCATTCCCCCCACACTCTCTCTCTATCTCTCAGTCACAGATAAAAGTATTTGTAGCCGGATGTTTGTCAGTGAGCGTTCGAGTACAAATGCGTTGTTTACTTGCATATATATTGACTGTTCCTGTTAGAGTGTGCATGTATCGGATGCTCTTCTTGGTAATAATCGTGCTGACTATTATTTTCTTCCGGTTATAGAACAGGATTTTCTTAATGAGATGGCTCTAAGGACGATAGCAACGGTGCCTCTCATGCATGTGCTTGAAGTCATAACCTCGAAGATAGTTTCCCAGAAGTTTCAGTTTCCCCAAATTTCTACAAACCGGTTCTCAAATCCGCTTGGTCAACGCTATAAGTACTTGACAGACGAAACACCCAGCACATGGCTTACAGTATCGTCGTACTAGAGTTGGACTTGACAGAAACAGACAACTGATTTCGACAGTTGTTTTCTTTCTTTCAGCACAGAGTAAGTCCTCTTTCTTTTGTTTATTGTGTTCAGAAAGACGCGTCTTCACTAGTAACCAAAGACTCTCAGACTTTTAAAGTCTCTCTCTCTCTAAAACTTTGACAGATTCTAACACCCTTTGTGGAGCTTTGCTCTTGAAGCAACAAAGAATCAGTCTCTATAGAACGTATTATTATAGAATGGTTCCTTCACGTGGTTCGGTGTTTGTTGTTTTATGTCAGCATGTACCTCTAATAATACATATTGTGATAATACACAAGTCTTTGATGCTGATATCATGATTTATACCTTGATTTACATTTTCATGGTCTTACGTTTCTTTCACCCAGCAGGGACAGATCAGCTGGCTCCAGGTCGGTCCACAGATATGAGGCTGTCCGTGTCTGTCCTCATCTTCACCTGGGGTGAGCATGCTTTCTTATTAAACGTAAAGGCCGACACCTCACGGACATTTTACTTATCATCACATGCTCGGAGTGACAGGTTAAGTCATGGTTCAAGGTTACTGTGTGTTTCTTGCCTTGTGGCAAATAAATGACTGACGTCTAGTTTCGGGATTTGGGAAGGACTACACTACAGTTTGTTTGTTTGTTTTTTTGTGCACGATTGCCTTGAAACATCAATTATTCCGAACGTTCCCTAAGCTCCGCCTGCTGCTCTTTTAACTTTATTTGTTCAAATGCTCCCCCAAATGTTTGGAACCTCCAGCTTCAGAATCAAGAACAGCCAGTTACCGGGCGATTTACTTCATATTTATATTTCTAAAATCATATATTTGTGAAATTAAATGCTCGTTTATAGTATAAACCTGAGTAACTATGGCCAATATATTTGTTGAAAGGCTACAACTATAAATATACCGATGGAACTCATCTACAAAGAAAATCGTGCAATTCGTTTTCACTTCAACAATTTTAAAAGTTTCATAAACTCCATGAATAATCCTGAATATAGTGTACAATCTAAATACTTCGACTAAGACAACTTGAATAATAACAATTTATATATATATACAACTTTAACCTATTTACATATATCCTTTGACATCATCAAAGGACTTTTATATTTACTAAACGATTCACGACCCTTCCTTCAGGTGTCTTGTTTGCTAGCTTGGAATGGATCCCACTGACTTCTTCAGGAGCTGAAACAGTGACAAAATGTAAGGGAGGCAGCCTGGTGTTAAATAAACCAAGCTCTGAAGACGGCGCTCATCATATTTTCGTGTATCGCAATGGGGAATCGGTAGCCGCTACCTCCGTGCCGGCTGATGGAGATCTGCAGGTACAATTATTTCCCAAACAATTCCAAGACAAAATATATTTGTTCTTGGATCCTACAAACTGCTGTATAAATATTTTTCGAACAAATAGAGAGTTTGAGATTAATCAATGGCGATGTAAATAGTGAAGAACTCACACGTGGACACACATACACACACGCGCGCGCGTCAAAACCAAGCACAGACAATCATGCACTGACATACTGGACTTCGTTGTATTTATTGAATTTTGTTTTCTTAGGGCCGCCTTCTCGTGCATTCTGACACAAGTGTCATGTTGACCAACCTGACGTCAGATGACCTTGGGCTATACCGCGTGGAGATCAAGATGTCCGAGGACAAAACCAAAGAACACAGTTTGAGACTCGTGGTCGGAGGTGAGAACAGAAACTCATGGGAAAGACAGAATGACTGATGGAGAGATAAAGAAAGTGTGTGGCTGACTGAGTCTTTCCTTGACCAGCTGGTCAATGACTATGTTACAAAGCAACTGAAATTGTTGACGTAATTTGTCTTCATTAAGAGTTAAACAATCATGATGAGTTTAAACGAGTGGTTTATAGAGAAAGACACGTGCACCTTCATTGGATAAATCCGATTAAAATTTAGAGCGGGTTTGTTGAGCCGTAAACGATGACTACATAGTCTTTTTTGAACACACATATGTCCTTTTTGTGTGTAATTATTTGATACATGACAGTTGTATCCAGTACGCATGCGTTTTCCTTTTCTCGTGAATCTCCCCCCAGACTAAGAATGGTTCTCTGTCAAATATAGTTTCCGCTCATCGCAGAAAACACGTGTAAACTTGTAAATTGAAGTTTACTTTGGTTTTGCAGAACCGCCTGAGACTATTGACGGCAAGCTGTTTGTCTTGTATGACTCGATCGAAGCTGCCTTCGTTAGTCTAAAATGTGGTAAATTCACCTCGCTGGGCTACCCTCCAGTGTCAGTCGTTTGGAAGGTTAGTGAAGGCCCTTTGTATTAGGACGGTGTGAATGGTGAAATCCATCAACGGGTTGTTTTGTTTGTTTGTTTCCTTTTTAATTACTGAGAATTTTTATGTGAGCGATCGAAAGATAAGGAGAGAGACAAACAAACAAAAATAGAGAATGGCTGACACCAGTCAGCATTCAGTGACTTTATTGCTCGTAACAGTATAAGTGGCAAAATATGATAAGCAGAACATTTGCAGATTCAAGTATTGAATCATCATCATCATCATCATCATCATCATCATCATCATCATCATCATCATCATCATCATCATCATCATCATCATCATCATCATCATCAATCATCATCATCGTTCTAAAAATTGTAATGAAAATCACCATCAATCAGACAAAACTCTCGAGCAGTAAGGCGCTAGACGAGTCTTTGTTGTAATTTGACTGCTAATGAACGTTATTCTGTCTGTATTATTTATGTAATGCTAGAAAAAGTTTTCCAATCCGTTCCTCTGTTCCAGAAACTGCTATGGTAAAGTTCAGTTAATTAGAATTTTACAGAATTCCATCAATAAGCCTTTTAAACTGATTTCTGGGATCCAGCGTCTGTAGCACATCCTTTTGTTCCAGGATCCCTCGGGACAACTGCTAGCCAGTACTGGATTCTCAGAACAGTACTTTACATTGAGGTTACCTGTAAATGTTGCCAAGTCTGGAAACTACTGTTGTCAGCTGGACTGCGGTGGATCCAACTATTGTTGCCTTGACGACATGTCCCCACTCAGGAAGTGTGTGCAGGTTGATGTACAGACCGGCAGAGAAGACAAACAGGAACCAAGGGAAGTAGCACCTTGCGATTTGATCAGACTTGAACAGCGAGTCTCGGAGATGGACGTGATTCTTCGAGAACTGAATGTCACCAGCCTTTTACAGCGAGTCTCGGAGGTTGACGTCTTCGTACAAGATTTGAAAAGTGAGAAGGCGGGTGAGGACTGCAGTCAGAGCAGTGTGGCTGCGATGGCTCACCTGGTTCATCGCCAAGCTAAGTGTGACCAGCTGGACAATTTCATTGACCGACTGGATTCCTCAGATAATAAATTTGAAAACGAACACAAAAACCTCACAAAAATCGTACAATATATGCAAGTTCAGTTAGATTCCATGAATCAGACCATGGCAGATGTACTAGATGGTCTCATGACCCTTGTTGATCACCAAATCCTGTCTAACCAAACGATTGTTACTATGGAAATGACACTGCAGACTGCTTTGTCAAAACAACAGCTAATAGAGTACCAGGTATCGATAATAAGCAACTGGACGTCAGAAGAAGCAGACTTTCCCAGCCAGTTGACAGAAAACCTGACGAACTCTAGTGGGAATGATGCCTACGTCGGTAACCAAACAGCGCACGAAATACCTGCTACGACGGACAGTACAACAGACCTGGAAGATGGGAAGGCAAATTCGTCTTACGAAAGTGATCTCTTGCACATAAGAGGTGAGTCAAGACGGTCTTTATGCAGTTTTAAACATTTATGAAGATATGACTACAAACAATGCAAATTTAAGTATTTAGCGGAAGTTCACGTACGAATAAATCTATAGATAAACAGAGGGGCGAGAGAGTACATTTTATTTTATTTCAAATATTATGTATTTATAATTTTCATCCTCTCCTTTCATTCTAAAGCAAACTTTATCATGTAAAAAAGAAACAAACGAAAGCTGGACCCTAGAAGATTGTGGTCTCTAACACCTAACCCCCGACAACCTAAAGTAAGACTACGGGATAACATTTACTTTTTGTTTAAGCTTTCTGCATTTAATAATCTGAAGCACTGTCGTCAAATAGGTGTATATACTGTAGTTGCTTGACCTCAATGGTGTGTTTTACAGGGAGGTGCCCAACAGCCAAGGGGTATGCGCTGTACGGCAACGACTGTCTGAAGATGTACACCACCAAGCAAAACTACATGGAAGCAAAAAATCGCTGCGAAGCTGATGGGACTCATCTCTTTGATATGAAGTCTCGTGTAGTGAACGGGGAATCCTTCAAGATGCTCATAAATAGTATGTTGAAGATCCGCTCATTACTTATTTCGGTTAAAGATTTTATGTTAATGTCTTAGCCTTTTGACATTCTTCGACAGTTCTGGACTACGTTGTTTTGTAACGTGTAGAGTTATTCTTTGGGATTTACACTAACCTACTGAATAAAGAATGAACCAAGATGGAAGCCATGATTGTTTTAAGAAAGTCGCTGTTATGTGTTTGCACAGAGATCCGTGCAGACGGAGTCAGCATTACACGTGCTTGGACTGGAGCAACCTATCGGAGGAGCACGAGAGTTTTCGTCTGGAGTGATGGAACCGTGGTGTCTTCTCAACTATGGTTTCATGGAGAGCCGAA